>CM055123.1:56584460-56619460 GCA_029206835.1 Rana muscosa
TAGTTACTAACATATTTGCTTTATTATGATGTATTTTTGACATCTAAATAAATAACTTTTAAGTGCAGCAATCCCTCCGCTATATATATTATACACACATTATATATATATATATATATATATATATATATATATATATATATATATACACACACACACACACACACACACACATATATACACACATACACAACCTGCCCTGTGAAACCAGTTTGCACAGAGCAACCCCAAGCCGTCTTTTCTGGGGCCCTGCTGGCACTCCCGTCTCCTCCTCTTCGGCAAGTGACTTCCTATGGGGCAACTGTGCGATGCTGCCTGCGTCCATAGACACAAATAATGCTGCTCAGCCTCGCCCCTCATTCTAGGTTTTAACTGCCATTAGCTCCCTCTGCTGCCTCTCTAAAAGAGGGCTGCATCTCTTGAACACTACACTGGATCAAGATCAGGACCAGATAAGTCTAAGGCAGTGCTGAGGGGGATCCTAACAGAAGTCTTCTTTTTTTTTATCGGAATGCAGAGAATAGAGAATGCATTAGGGTAGAAAAAATAAAAACTTAAAAGCTGAACCAAGGACAATGTTTTTTTTTACCATGCAGTGGGTTGGGCTTTAAGCCTTTAGGACCACTTTAATCTCAGATTAAATGGAGACATATGTATGTATTTATGTAGTGGTTCTTTGTTACTGTTAAACAATTTTAGATTAGTGGTACCCTGTAGTGGACATGTAATAGTTACATTTAAATAAAAAGGGGGGAGGAGTGGGGTATGTTAGACAGCATGTCCTAAAAATTACATGCCATGATGTTCTATCAGAATACCGCTACCCATCAGAAAATGCAACAGAAGTGACGTTCCGTCGCGGCCATCTTGGTACACCCACATTTGTCTGCAGTAAGCCTACAGTCAGAAGGCGGCAAGCGGACATCTTTTTACACCCACCGGAGTCTTGCATTTCAGACTTATCTTTACCAGTAAACTGAGCTTATATAGTGAAATACAGTATTTTGAAATCCGTCAAACTGTTTTGATGTTGAATTTTTAAAGAAGCGGTGTTCTGCCAGATTAGCAAACCTATAAGATCAACGAACATATCGTATATACGCACTCGTGTATAAGCCGAGTTTTTAAGCACATTTTTTGTGCTGAAAATGCCCCCCTTCGGCTTATACTCGAGTCACCTTTTTGCGCCTGATCTCCCGGACTTTGGGGACCCGGTGCCAAACTTGGCACACATGTAGCCCCACTGTTCCTCTACGAGTGTGCAAAGTTTGTTGTCCAGAGGAACTAAGGCCGGGGAGCACCTATTTTTCAAAGCCGGGCACCCCTTCCATAGACTCCAATGTTAAACGTCAGTCTAGTCATGGGCACAGTGAGGCATGGGCACAGTGAGGCAAAGTGAGGCATGCAGATGGACACCCTAGGCTTATACTCGAGTCAATAAGTTTTCCCATTTTTTGTGGTAAAATTAGGTGCCTCGGCTTATATTCGGGTCGGCTTATACTCGCGTATATACGGTATAAGCAAAACGGTTCAGCAGACACGAAGAGCTATTCACCTAAAATGTGCCTCCTAATATCTCACCAAAACAACCTGCTGCCCCCCCCCCCCCAAAAAAAAAAAAGAGATGGGGGGGGGGGGAGAAAATAAATATATTTTTTTAAACAAAATGTATACACGTATGTATGTATGCATTTTTTTTTTTTTAACTCAATACAGTTTGGGCTTTCGAAAATAATCGGTAGCACCTCCTTTTTATTCTACTGGTCCTCTGCTTTCAGAATATGTACGGTTTGAAGTGTCTTTCACAAACTCTGAAAGCTGTAAGCAAATCAAAAAATAAATAAATGGAAAAATTGCAAAAAAGGTCTGACTACCTGAGATTAAAAGTGGAGCGCAGGGCTTTACAACGAAAGGGTTAAAATAGCACAAGTGTGCTTTCAGTTTAAAGTGGTTGTAAACCCACTTTTTCAACTTGCACCTACAGGTAAGCCTAGATTAAGGCTTACCTGTAGGTGCAAGAAATATCTCCTAAACCTACACAGTTTAGGAGATATTTACTAAAAAGACAGGCGCCGCTGTCTACGGCGCATGCGCGCCGTAGACAACGGCGCATTCATGGGGTTAATCCCATTCACAAAATCGGCTACTTCCCAGTAATCGCTGGGCGTAGCCGAATGTGACGGCTCCCGCGCGCATGCGGAGTCACGTCTTCGCCGCTCCGGCCAATCACAGCACCGGAGCGGCGCTGTGATTGGCTGGTGCGGCGATACCCGGAAGTAACATTCCGACTATCGCCGCAGTGATGTCTGCGTCTGGACAGAGGGACGCGGACTGCTTCGGGGGCCCCGATCTAAGGTAAGTGGTACATAATGAGCTAGTATGCTAGTCATACTAGTTCATTATGCCTTTCTCTTGCAGGTGGGCAAAAAAAAAAAAAAAAAAGTTAGTGGGTTTACAACCACTTTAAACTTCAATACAGTAACTATAGGATACGCAAAAAGCTAACATTCCTACACTAAATAGAAAAACACTCACTGGTAAAAATCAGCTTCCTTTGCTGCTTCTTCACATTTCTTAAGTGCCTTTGAGTGCTGGCTTTGTAGCGCTTCAAGCTCAGTCATAGCCTTCATGCACTGAACCTTCAATCGCTCATAATCAGGTGACAGCTTAGGGCTCGGCCTATGAAGAAAAACATAAGAAGGTTTATAATTATTTGCCAATGCACATATTTGTTATCTATATTTATTAAATCAAATTTTCAAAACAGGTTGCTATATAGGCCTAGGTTAACACATAAGCGGTGCTGCAAATGCAGCGATCCCTGCGCGTTTTACCGCACGGCATTGCAATCATGTTAATGGACACCCCACACGCATTGCAGTTTGCCTTCACCAGATTGCATGGTATAAAATGAACAAGCGATCCGGCTGCTGTGCAGCTCCGAAAAAGGTGCCTGTACTTCTTTGATGCAACGAAGTGCGATTTGAGCCCATTCAAAAACCGGCTCAGCTCGTACCGCACTAAATCGCATATAAATCGCAGTGGAATGCGATTCACAGGCTGGTTATACTGTGAACCCAGGTCTAAAAACTGTACTGTATATTAGTATGCTTTCTGCAAGAAGAAAAAATACAGCATCCTAAAAGCCCTCGTCTATGAAGATAAGGCTGGCCATGAATCGAACTTTGGCCGGTTCAGCAGGGACTGGCAGAATTTAAATCCATGTGTGGTTGTTCCCACTTGGCAGACGTCCCGCTGTCAGAATACAAGGTCTCAGTAGGGAGCATTCTTCCATCTACCACCCTTGTTTTTTTTTTCATGCAGCCAGCGATCCATCTATGGCCAGGTTAATATGTTCGCTTCTTACCTGCAGTCATCAAATGTTGACCCTGGCGAGGATAAAGCCAAGCGTTTGCGGAGCTCATCCCTTTCTCGCGTTACTTGCCTCAGCTGCGATAATATGGTGTCTAACTTCTCAGTCATGTGACGACTGTCAGCAGCAGAAGGGGGTGGGGATGATGCTTTATTAGTCGTACCTTGAAAACATGTAAAAAAAAAAAAAAGTGTCAGTTTAGTCTGCATCAGAAAGTGGGGCAAGCATACATTACACATCACCCGATTTTAGGGTTCGGAGGTGAATCACACTCAGTATTTTTTATCAGGTGAAGACATTTCTTAATGCAAGTTTCCCTCTGGGCTTAATTGAACAAGTGCCATTTCATGACAACTGGACAGAGGAGGAACAGCTTCAAGAATACAAATAACTGATGTACAGTCAAAGACTATGACGAAGCACATCAATGATGAACAGCAATGTAATCATCACTGATGTAAAGACATCAAAGTCTATGATAAATCAAATCCATTTGCAATAAAATGTTTCTACTGCAACAACTAAACCATAAAAAAACAAAAACAAACAGATTTGATTACCTACAAAATCTGCATCTGCTTTGTAACAGTTATGAGAATAAGGTATGTTTATTATACTATCGTAGAAGGAATCTAACATAGAAGTGGGTGTCCAAATACATTTCAAAGGCTTTACATACAGTCCTGAATACTTCTCACAACTTATTTTCACTAAAGTAGAACTAAAGGCACAGATTTTTTTTGTTTTGGACAGAGTGGAGAAGGTTTGGAGCACCTGTCAGGTTTAGAGACTCATCCTCTCTCTTTGTCCCGTTTACCATCTGTTGTCACCGAAAGTGAAAGTAAAAAAAAAAAAAAAAAAATAATCTCAAAATTCTGGGTTGCCTCCTGAACAGTAATAGGGGGGAAATCTTCCAATGGAGAAACTAGTTCTGGTGACAACCAGAGATACACTCACTTTTGAAGGATTTCCTCTCACTTACTGTTTTGGCTATGGGACAGGAAATTAAGGGAAGTTTTTCCAATGGGGCACAGATGGGGAAAAACAAATCTAGCAGGAGTTTAAACCTTTTCTTATTCAATCTAAAATGAGAAAAAAAAAAAAAAGAAGTTTTGCCTTTAGTTTAGCCGAGACAAGAAATTGATTAGTGCCAAGTATAACAATCAGTTGTATGCACAGCAGCATTAGAAGTAGTGTGCCATCAGTGGCATTACAGTGATTTAATAAGTAATGCCCAGAGACAGAACAGTGGTAAAAACGAATTCAATGCTGTAGGAGAGAACTGACAATATAAAGAGTCAGCTCTTAATATACTGTTGATAAGACTTCACCTTGCCCCTATCCTGTGATGCAATGCTCAGGGCCTGAACAGCCCATCAGCAGCACAGGCTTTTTTCATAAAGGTGATCATTGTAACCACTATGCAAAGATAGACTTTGAGAAAGTCGGTCTTTGCACAGTAATTTTGGGAAGGAAAATCCTCAATGCTGAAAAAATAGGATTTTTATAACAGCTTACCTGTAAAATCCTTTTCTTGGAGTACATCACGGGACACAGAGCGACATAGTCATTACTAATGGGTTATATAGATACCGTCAGGTGCTGGCACTGGCAACTTCCAAAACCGGAAGTACCCTCCCTTATATAAGGCCCTCCCATCCGGGAGCACCTCAGTTTTGTAGCAAAGCAATAAGTGTCCCCAAAGAGGGGCGGGAGCTCTGTGTCCCGTGATGTACTCCAAGAAAAGGATTTTACAGGTAAGCTGTTATAAAAATCCTATTTTCTTTCTCGTACATCACGGGACACAGAGCGACATAGTCATTACTAATGGGATGTCCTAAAGCAATGCCCACTGAGGGGGGGGATACACCATATATAAGCTGAGCGCTATCAGACATGAGGATCTTTTGCGGCCTGCAACACACTGCGCCCAAAGGCGACATCCTCCTGACTTCTAACGTCCACCTGGTAGAACCTAGTAAACGTGTGTACTGAAGACCATGTTGCGGCCTTACAGATTTGAGCCAGGGAGGCCTGGTGATGCACTGCCCATGAAGTTCCAACTGCTCTCGTGGAGTGCGCTCTAACTTTGAACGGAGGCGGTCTCCTTCTCAAGCCATAGGCTTGTATTATGACCTGTCGAATCCACTTGGCTAAAGTAGATTTTGACGCTGCCTGACCCTTTCTGGGGCCTTCCGGCAGAATAAACAAAGTATCCGTTCTGCGAATCTGAGCAGTGGCTTTTAGATAAGCTTTAACTGCTCTTACTACATCCAAAGAATGCAATAACTTTTCCTCTACCGAAGTAGGTTTGGGGAAAAAAGAAGGAAGAACCACATCTTGGTTCAAATGAAACCTCGGTACCACCCTAGGAAGAAAGGCTGGATGAGGACGTAATACTACTCTATCCTTATGGATAACCAGATATGGCTCCTTACAGGACATAGCTGCTAATTCCGACACTCTTTTAGCCGAACAAATGGCTACTAGAAAAATCAATTTCCTGGTGAGAAGCACCAAAGAAATATGCTGTAATGGTTCAAATGATTGTTTCTGTAGAACCGACAGAACCAAGTTTAGATCCCATGGACATATGGGAATATTAACCGGAGGACTAATACGCATCACTCCTTGTATAAAGGCTTTGACTAGTGAATGCGAAGACAAGGGCCTTTGAAAAAATATTGACAAGGCCGAAATCTGACCCTTGATAGTACTCAAGGCAAGCTTCCTATCTACAGCCCATTGTAGGAAGTCCAGAATCCTACCTATTACGTACTTATGTGGATGCCATTTCTTGGCCTCACACCACGCGATGTACGCCTTCCAGATTCTATATTAGATCTGCCTGGATACCGGCTTCCTGGCATTGATCATGGTAGATACCACAGGATTAGAGAGCCCTCTCTTTTTTAGAATGTGGGCTTCCATAACCAGGCCGTCAAACCTAGGGCTGGTAAGGAAGGGTGGTATATCGGTCCTTGCGAAAGCAGGTCCGGACGACGTGGGAGAGTCCAAGGACTCCCCACTGAAATTTTACAATCTCCGCGTACCACGCTCTTCGGGGCCACGCTGGAGCCACCGGAATCACTGGTTTCTTTTCTACCCTGATTCTGCGGAGTAATCGAGGTAACCATTGTGGCGGTGTGAATGCATATATCAGCTTGAACTGATCCCAAGGGAACACTAGGGCATCCGAGCCGCAAGCTAGGGGATCCCTTGTCCGAGAGACAAACCTGTCCCCCTTTGCGTTGAATCTGGATGCTAGAAGATCTACATCCGATGTTCCCCACCGCTGACATATTGTCCAGAAAACCTCGGGGTGAAGGGACCCTTCCTCTGGGCCTAATTGCTGGCGACTTAGAAAGTCCGTCTTCCAATTCTCCACTCCTGGAATGAATACCGCAGATATGGCTGGGACATATTTTTCTGCCCATTTCAGGATGTAATTTACTTCCCTCTGGGCTGCACGACTCCTGGTGCCCCCCTGATGATTGAATTCTGACAGGGGACCCTTGGAGTTTGGATGTCCATGCTACTAGGGCATACCGGGCTGCTCGTATCTCTAAGAGATTGATGGGCAGGGCCTTTTCTGCATCCGACCATCTGCCCTGGAGAGACTATTGCTCCAGTACTGCTCCCCAGCCTATAAGGCTGGCATCTGTAGTGACCACCTTCCAAGAAATCAGACTGAAGGATTTCCCTTTTTCCAGATTCTGGGGAACCAACCACTAACGGAGGCTCTTGCGAACGGAAGGGGACAAGGACATTGTAAGTCTAGGGCCTGAACTTTTTTGTTCCAGGCTGACAGTATGGCCCCCTGCAAATTCCTTGAATGGAATTGACCGTAGGGTACTGCTTCGAATGATGCCACTATTTTTCCCAGCAGCCTTATGCACAGGCGTATGGACGGCTGTCTTTTTTGTACCCACTAAGTGGATCAAATCTTTCAAAGACAAGACCTTTCCTCGAGGCAAGAATATTTTTCTCTGGCCTGAATCCAACCTTAGCCCCAAGTATTCCAGACTTTTGACTGGTTTTTAGGGGTGACTTGTCTCGGTTGATAATCCAACCGTGAGATTCCAGATACTTGATTGTCTTGTGAACGACCACGTCTAGTTTTTTCACTAAGTGGTCTATCAGCAACAAGTCATCTAGATATGCCATTATCATTACACCTTGTGTTCTTAGATTGGCCAATAAAGGGCCAGAATTTTTGTAAACACTCGTGGTGCTGTGGCCGAACCGAAGGGTAAGGCTCTGAACTGAAAATGGCGCCCTTCTACTGCAAAGCGTAGAAATTTTTGGTGGACTGGAAAGATGGGAATGCGCAAATAAGCATCTTTGATGTCGATCGCGGCTAACCAATCCTCCCCTTGTAGGGCAGTGGCCACCGATCGGATTGACTCCATTGGAAAGTCCTGATATACAGGAATTTGTATAGCCCTTTTAGAATTAATATGGGCCTCCCGTCCGCGTTTGCTTCGGGACTGTAAAGAGGTTTGAGTAAAACCCGAACCCTCATTCTTCCAGGGGAACCTCCATAATTACTCCTTGGAGCAATAGTTGTTCTAGTGCCAACAGGAGGGACTCTCTCTTCCGGGGATCCCTTGGCACGTTTGACCTCAAAAATGGGAAGGAGGAGAGTCTTTTAACTCCAAACTGTATCCCAAACATACTGCGGAGAGCACCTATCTGTCTTGATCGTGTCCCGCCAGGTCTCTTGCGAACAACTGGAGTCCTCCCCCCACCCGACTGAGTGGGGGCTTCAATGAATTTAACTTTGGGGGAGGTTTTGTACCTCCCCTGACCCAGGGTTTCTCATTACCCTGCTATTGTCCCTGTTTTTCACCCCCGGGAATTGACCGAGGAGGCCGTCGGAACTGTTACACAGCCGATGCCCCAGGGACTGGAGAAGCAGGCCTCTTAAAGAGGGACCTCTAACTCTGTTTTTAACCGGCAAGAGCATATTTTTACCGCTGGAAATTTTCTGGATATATTTGTCCAGGTTTTCCCTGAATAAGCGTTCACCATGAAATGGGACGCTAACCAGCCATTCTTTACAGGGAGCTTCAGCAGACCAGTTTTTGAGCCATAGAAGCCTACGCATATGTACTATAGACAGCGTAAGGCGGGAGGCCTGATGGACTGAATCCTTTATGGCGTCAACCGCAAAGCTTAAGGCTCTAGGTAGATCAGCTAGGGCAAAGCCTGCTGATCTGTCAAGTCCCTCAAGACCTGTTTCAACTGATCCTTCACTGCTTAGCAGACCCCAATAGCTGCTACTGCTGATTGTGTCACCAAGCTTGCTGTAGAAAGAAGCAGATTTTCATAAGGACTCCAATCTTTTATCTATTGGGTTCTTGAACATTTGGACATTATCCACTGGACATGTCAGTGATTTATACATACAAGAGATGGCTGCGTCCACTGTAGGGACCTTCCATTTTTTTTTTTTTTTTTTTTGATGAACTTATCCTCCATGGGATAGACCACCGGAAATCTCTTGGGGGAATAAATATTTTCTCAGGATGTTCCCAATCCTGGTAAATGAGCCCTTTCAGTAAAGGGTGAAGTGGAAAAGAACAGACAGTCTGGGGCTTCTAGCGACCCCAACGAGGATACAGTAGTGGTTGATGGTTCCGCAAGGTGCATTTTTAAATGCTGATCGGACCATGTTAGTCAGAGACTGAACCCATAATCTTTCAGCTTGAGATGCTGAGAAAAGGTTCCCCCACTGTTGATTCCTCTATAACAGAATCAACCTCATCCTGATCCCCTTCAGGCAGGTCGATCCCTGTATGGGACTGTTGCTCTGCTAACAGGCACTCTGAAGGAGGAGACGGAGATCGGGCGTGCTTTCCCTGACAGGGAGGCAGCGATAAATGTTGACAATCTCTCTCTAATCCTCCCAGAGCTGAGGAAAAAACCTCCTCTGTTACATACACAGGAGCAGGTGAACTGAGGACAGCCACAGTACCAAGTACCCCTGCGGGGTCTCTACGGTCACTTACCTCTGAACTTCAGGGGAGACTGGTGCAGCAGAAGTATGCCCAAGATCCTCCGAGCCCGATGAGACCCCCTTCGCTTCCTGGAAGATTTAGTTCCGGAGCTTCTGGACGGCATATTCCTAAGCCTAAAGCTGAGGTATTCCAGCCGTAATACACCACTTTTACTGAGAATAGTCTAGCACAATTGCTGCTATATCACAGTTGGTGTCTACTAATGTGCCTTTCTAGGGGATGCCTGTATCAACCGCTTGCTGTATGCCCTTTTTTAAATGTTGCCAGCTCTGTCTCTGTACTTCATAGCCAGCTCACCACACAAAACTGTGGTTTTTACATGCTGGGACGCCCGCACATGCGCAGAAGCGCTGCGGCGCACACAGAGCGTCATCCCCCAGGCTCCGCCCCCTTTCCTGGCTCACCTCTATATATAGAGGCGCGTGCACGCGCGCGGCCACGTGCGCCTTCGGCGCTAATTTTGAAAAATGGAGACTAGGGACAAGAGCCAGGGCCCCTCTTTGCCGCAGGCCGGGGGATGGACGAGCATTGCAACATGGCAGAGGAAGCAGTTTCCCATAAGAGAACTCACCATCTGCCTGGACTTGCTCTGCTGAGAAGAAACTAGTCCACATGACAAGAAAACATTCCACAGCGGCCTCTAGTGGACAAACACAGGTACCGCAGTCTAATATCTTAAATATATATAAAAAAATATATATTTTTTTTTTCTTGACCACCATTAAAAATTATTACATTTTTTTAGTAGTTACAGGCATGCACAGAATTTTGCGGGAATACCATTAGGTAACAGACAGAAAGACAAATTAGGCTTGGGGGTCCCCCAATAGAACCAAGTTCCTGGGGGCCCCCACTTACCTGTTCCCCGCCGCAGGACTTTGTTTGGTCCACAAAAGCCCAAACTTCACCTATCACGGCAGGCATTGTAATCAAACCTTCAGGGACCGGGTTCCCAAGGATTCCACTCCCCTGGACCTGTATAGCACCCTGCACAGAAAACATCTTGGTCGTGGGTATGACCAGAGCTCTGGATCCCAGGGTCCAGCCCTCCTAAGAGAGGCATTACAGGCAAAACCTTGCTCTTCTCTGCAAGGCCCGGGTACCGACCGTTTAGCTATGAAGCTTTTTTGGTCGGATCCGGAATAGCTTACTGAGGCCCAAAAGAACCTGTACGCAAGCTCAGTGAAAAACACATGTTTCTTCTTGGCCAACACCTTAGACACTGGCAAAAAACTGAGGTGCTCCCGGATGGGAGGGCCTTATATAGGGGAGGGTACTTCCGGTTTTGGAAGTTGCCAGTGCCAGCACCTGACGGTATCTATATAACCCATTAGTAATGACTATGTCGCTCTGTGTCCCGTGATGTACGAGAAAGAAACATATGAACTGGCAGCACATAATCTCATCTATCTCCTACAGCTACTCAGTTGGCTATAGACCAGTGGTCTCTAAACTTGTGGCCCGAGAGCCAGATGCAGCCCTTCGCTTGTCTCTATCCGGCCCTTGGGGCACCTTTTCTCAAACGGATACAGGACACTCTCTCTCTCTCACTGACACCAATGATGGGGCACCGTTCCCTCCACTGACACTAATGATGAGACAGTGATTACTTTCACTGGGCATTTTTTACTGCCACTGGCCACAGTGTAGCCCCCCCTAAAGTCTGAAGGACAGTAAATTGGCCCTTTGTTTAGAAATCTTGAAGACCCTTGCTATAGACTGATGGAAATTTGTTGAGTTCAACAGCACATGGCCATCCTCACTCAACAGACGTGGTGGATCGTTTGATCAACTTCTTTAGAAGGCTGTGCGTTTTCCAAAGACTGTGGGTCCCGCTGTCAGAATACAACGTCCCGGCAGGAGGGGGAATTCCTACATCCACCTGATTTGTGTGGATCTGGGAATTGGTTATCTTTATTTTTTTTCCATTCAGCTGGCTGAGCACAAAAATAATAAAAAGAAAAAAAACACAACACCACACACACACTACCCGTCTATGGCCAGCATTACTTTAGTAGTGTTAAAGATCCCATCAGTTCATGTTAACCCTTTTCACGGTCGCATCCAGCATTGTTTTGCATCCAGCTGAGCATCACTGAGGTCATTCTGGCACTGACCAAGTTTTTTGTCTAAGCAAAATTTAAAGAGTAAAAAAAAAGGTTGTCAGACGTATTCAGTGATGCTCGTGAAGAGGATGCTCAGTGTCAGATACCTACTACAGTAGACAGAATCACAAACATTCAGAAGGAAAATAAATTGCTCAGAGGCTCAAATTGACTAATTTAACAAGGCAAAGAACAGCATGCCAAGTGCAGGAACCCGGAGCTAGCAAAAAGGACTGATGCTTCCCTTATCTAGATACAGTACATGGGTTGCTATGGGCTACTACACATCACTCTGCATCTTTGCATGGCTTTACTCAATAAGCCTGCTTGGATCACTAAACTATGGAATTAAGTCAAAGTTACAGAACATTTTAGCATAAAGATATAAACTAGTCAGCCTCTGCTTATCTTCACACATTCATAAACCGGAAAATGCAGAGAGACACCGAATGCCTACTGAGAGTCTGCTGATAGTCACATCAAAGGGAGCTGAAAGTCGTATGTAGATCCCAAGCCACAGGATGGAGACTGATGTTCCAGATCCACAAAGCTACTTATAAGAATAAATTATTCTTGATAGACATGTATAGACTTATCTAGTTTAAACTGATTATTTAGGGAACTCATTTTGCTTCTTTCTGCTAGCCCTCCTAATTTCCACACACCATAACAACAGCTCTATAAATATCAAAACCAATTAACAGCTTTGAAACCACAGACATAGATATACTCATTTACACCTACAGACTGTATTTGCTAAGTTGTTCCAAGTGATGAATCACAGATAAAACCAGGACGATGTGCAACATAATATATGAATATTAACAATCTGATGTTTTTGCCAAGAACAAACTCAGAATCTGGACTCCCTGATGCAGTTTAAAATGTTCCCTGCACATGCCACCTTCCCCTTACTAAAATTCATAAAGCAAAAGCACACCAGTAAGAGAAACACAAACATCCTTCTGTGGCAGAACTTTGAAGAAAGCTGCTTAAAACCATGGCAATATTGTGAATGTTACCAAGGGGGAAAAAAGGGGTGGGGGGACCCAGTGTCACTGGTGATACATCAACATGTTCCTGAAAAAAAGAAGATTTAAAAAATGATTGTAAAAGGTTTTTTCCCCCCAAAATAAAAAACATGCCATACTTACAGGCGATACTCGAAAAATTAGAATATCGTGCAAAAGTTCATTTATTTCACTAACGCAACTTAAAAGGTGAAACTAATACGGTATACGAGATAGTTCAAGCCCTTATTTGTCATAATTGTGATGATTAGGGCTTACAGCTCATGAAAACCCCAAATCCACAATCTCAGAAAATTAGAATATTGTGAAAAGCTGCAATATTCTAGGCTCAAAGTGTCTCCACTCTAACCAGCTAATTAAGCCATAACACCTGCAAAGGGTTCCTGGGCCTTTAAATAATAGGATTTTTATAACAGCTTACCTGTAAAATCCTTTTCTTGGAGTACATCACGGGACACAGAGCGACATAGTCATTACTAATGGGTTATATAGATACCTTCAGGTGCTGGCACTGGCAACTTCCAAAACCGGAAGTACCCTCCCCTATATAAGCCCCTCCCATCCGGGAGCACCTCAGTTTTGTAGCAAAGCAATAAGTGTCCCTACAGAGGGGTGGGAGCTCTGTGTCCCGTGATGTACTCCAAGAAAAGGATTTTACAGGTAAGCTGTTATAAAAATCCTATTTTCTTTCTCGTACATCACGGGACACAGAGCGACATAGTCATTACTAATGGGATGTCTTAAAGCAATGCCCAATGAGGGGGGGATACACCATACATAAGCTGAGCGCTATCAGACATGAGGATCTTTTGCGGCCTGCAACACACTGCGCCCAAAGGCGACATCCTCCTGACTTCTAACGTCCACCTGGTAGAACCTAGTAAACGTGTGTACTGAAGACCATGTTGCGGCCTTACAGATTTGAGCCAGGGAGGCCTGGTGATGCGCTGCCCATGAAGTTCCAACTGCTCTCGTGGAGTGCGCCCTAACTTTGAACGGAGGCGGTCTCCTTCTCAAGCCATAGGCTTGCATTATGACCTGTCGAATCCACTTGGCTAAAGTAGATTTTGACGCTGCCTGACCCTTTCTGGGGCCTTCCGGCAGAATAAACAAAGTATCCGTTCTGCGAATCTGAGCAGTGGCTATAAGATAAGCTTTAACTGCTCTTACTACATCCAAAGAATGCAATAACTTTTCCTCTACCGAAGTAGGTTTGGGGAAAAAAGAAGGAAGAACCACATCTTGGTTCAAATGAAACCCCGATACCACCTTAGGAAGAAAGGCTGGATGAGGACGTAACACTACTCTGTCCTTATGGATAACCAGATATGGCTCCCTACAGGACATAGCGGCTAATTCCGACACTCTTTTAGCCGAACAAATGGCTACTAGAAAAAACAATTTCCTGATGAGAAGAACCAAAGAAATATGCTGTAATGGTTCAAATGGTTGTTTCTGTAGAACCGACAGAACCAGGTTTAGATCCCATGGACATATGGGAATATTAACCGGAGGACTAATACGCATCACTCCTTATCTAAAGGCTTTGACTAGTGAATGCGAAGCCAAGGGCCCTTGAAAAAATATTGACAAGGCCGAAAACTGACCTTTGATAGTACTCAAGGCAAGCTTCCTATCTACAGCCCACTGTAGGAAGTCCAGACTCCTACCTATTACGTACTTATGTGGATGCCATTTCTTGGCCTCACACCACGCGATGTACGCCTTCCAGATTCTATAGTAGATCTGCCTGGATACCGGCTTCCTGGCATTGATCATGGTAGATACCACAGGATTAGAGAGCCCTCTCTTTTTTAGAATGTGGGCTTCAATAGCCAGGCCGTCAAACCTAGGGCTGGTAAGGAAGGGTGGTAAATACGGTCCTTGCGAAAGCAGGTCCGGACGACGTGGGAGAGTCCAAGGACTCCCCACTGACATTTTACAATCTCCGCGTACCATGCTCTTCGGGGCCACGCTGGAGCCACCAGAATCACTGGTTTCTTTTCTACCCTGATTCTGCGGAGTAATCGAGGTAACAATTGTGGCGGTGGGAATGCATATATCAGCTTGAACTGATCCCAAGGGAACACTAGGGCATCCGAGCCGCAAGCTAGGGGATCCCTTGTCCGAGAGACAAACCTGTCCACCTTTGCGTTGAATCTGGATGCTAGAAGATCTACATCCGGTGTTCCCCACCGCTGACATATTGTCCAGAAAACCTCGGGGTGAAGGGACCATTCCTCTGGGCATAATTGCTGGCGACTTAGAAAGTCCGCCTTCCAATTCTCCACTCCTGGAATGAATACCGCAGATATGGCTGGGACATATCTTTCTGCCCATTTCAGGATGTAATTTACTTCCCTCTGGGCTGCACGACTCCTGGTGCCCCCCTGATGATTGATATATGCCACTGCTGTGGCATTGTCTGATTGAATTCTGACAGGGGACCCTTGGAGTTTGGATGTCCATGCTACTAGGGCATACCGGGCTGCTCGTATCTCTAAGAGATTGATGGGCAGGGCCTTTTCTGCATCCGACCATCTGCCCTGGAGAGACTATTGCTTCAGTACTGCTCCCCAGCCTATAAGGCTGGCATCTGTAGTGACCACCTTCCAAGAAATCGGACTGAAGGATTTCCCTTTTTCCAGATTCTGGGGAACCAACCACCAACGGAGGCTCTTGCGAACGGAAGGGGACAAGGACATTGTAAGTCTAGGGCCTGAACTTTTTTGTTCCAGGCTGACAGTATGGCCCCTTGCAAATTCCTTGAATGGAATTGACCGTAGGGTACTGCTTCGAATGATGCCACCATTTTTCCCAGCAGCCTCATGCACAGGCGTATGGACGGCTGTCTTTTTTGTACCCACTAAGTGGATAAACTCTTTCAAAGACAACACCTTTCCTCAAGGCAAGAATTTTTTTCTCTGGCCTGAATCCAACCTTAGCCCCAAGTATTCCAGACTTTTGACTGGTTTTTAGGGCTGACTTGTCTCGGTTGATAATCCAACCGTGAGATTCCAGATACTTGATTGTCTTGTGAACGACCACGTCTAGTTTTTTCACTGAGTGGTCTATCAGCAACAAGTCATCTAGATATGCCATTATCATTACACCTTGTGTTCTTAGATTGGCCAATAAAGGGCCAGAATTTTTGTAAACACTCGTGGTGCTGTGGCCAGACCGAAGGGTAAGGCTCTGAACTGAAAATGGCGCCCTTCTACTGCAAAGCGTAGAAATTTTTGGTGGACTGGAAAGATGGGAATGTGCAAATAAGCATCTTTGATGTCGATCGCGGCTAACCAATCCTCCCCTTGTAGGGCAGTGGCCACCGATCGGATCGACTCCATCGGAAAGTCCTGATATACAGGAATTTGTTTAGCCCTTTTAGAATTAATATGGGCCTCCCGTCCCCGTTTGCTTCGGGACTGTAAAGAGGTTTGAGTAAAACCCGAACCCTCATTCTTCCAGGGGAACCTCCATAATTACTCCTTGGAGCAATAGTTGTTCTAGTGCCAACAGGAGGGACTCTCTCTTCCGGGGATCCCTTGGCACGTCTGACCTCAAAAATGGGAAGGAGGAGAGTCTTTTAACTCCAAACTGTATCCCAAACATACTGCGGAGAGCACTTATCTGTTTTGATCGTGTCCCGCCAGGTCTCTTGCGAACAACTGGAGTCCTCCCCTCACCCGACTGAGTGGGGGCAACCCTTCAATGAATTTAACTTTGGGGGAGGTTTTGTACCTCCCCTGACCCAGGGTTTCTCATTACCCTGCGATTGTCCCTGTTTTTTACCCCCGGGAATTGACCGAGGAGGCCGTCGGAACTGTTACACAGCCGATGCCCCAGGGACTGGAGAAGCAGGCCTCTTAAAGAGGGACCTCTAACTCTGTTTTTAACCGGCAAGAGCATATTTTTACCGCTGGAAATGTTCTGGATATATTTGTCCAGGTTTTCCCTGAATAAGCGTTCACCATGAAATGGGACGCTAACCAGCCATTCTTTACAGGGAGCTTCAGCAGACCAGTTTTTGAGCCATAGAAGCCTACGCATATGTACTATAGACAGCGTAAGGCGGGAGGCCTGATGGACTGAATCCTTTATGGCGTCAACCGCAAAGCCTAAGGCTCTAGGTAGATCAGCTAGGGCAAGGGCCTGCTGATCTGTCAAGTCCCTCAAGACCTGTTTCAACTGATCCTTCACTGCTTAGCAGACCCCACTGCTGGTTGTGTCACCAAGCTTGCTGTAGAAAGAAGCAGACTTTCATGAGGACTCCAATCTTTTATCTATTGGGTTCTTGAACATTTGGACATTATCCACTGGACATGTCAGTGATTTATACACACAAGAGATGGCTGCGTCCACTGTAGGGACCTTCCATTTTTTGATGAACTTATCCTCCATGGGATAGACCACCGGAAATCTCTTGGGGGAATAAATATTTTCTCAGGATGTTCCCAATCCTGGTAAATGAGCCCTTTCAGTAAAGGGTGAAGTGGAAAAGAAGACAGTCTGGGGGCTTCTAGCGACCCCAACGAGGATACAGTAGTGGTTGATGGTTCCGCAAGGTGCATTTTTAAATGCTGATCGGACCATGTTAGTCAGAGACTGAACCCATAATCTTTCAGCTTGAGATGCTGAGAAAAGGTTCCCCCACTGTTGGTTCCTCTATAACAGAATCAACCTCATCCTGATCCCCTTCAGGCAGGTCGATCCCTGTATGGGACTGTTGCTCTGCTAACAGGCACTCTGAAGGAGGAGACGGAGATCGGGCGTGCTTTCCCTGACAGGGAGGCAGCGATCAATGTTGACAATCTCTCTCTAATCCTCCCAGAGCTGAGGAAAAAACCTCCTCTGTTACATACACAGGAGCAGGTGAACTGAGGACAGCCACAGTACCAAGTACCCCTGCGGGGTCTCTACGGTCACTTACCTCTGAACTTCAGGGGAGACTGGTGCAGCAGAAGCATGCCCAAGATCCTCAGAGCCCGATGAGACCCCCTTCGCTTCCTGGAAGATTCAGTTCCAGAGCTTCTGGACGGCATATTCCTAAGCCTAAAGCTGAGGTATTCCAGCCGTAATACACCACTTTTACTGAGAATAGTCTAGCACAATTGCTGCTATATAACAGTTGGTGTCTACTAAAGTGCCTTTCTAGGGGATGCCTGCATCAACCGCCTCTGTGTGCCTTTATACTGTTGCTAGCTCTGTCTGTGCACTTCAATAGCCAGCTATGATTGTGCTTTAAAACACGCTGGACGCCCGCACATGTGCAGTAGCGCCGCGGCGCACACCGAGCGTCATCCACTCGCTCCGCCCCTTTTTCCAGATCGCCTCTATATATAGAGGCGCGTGCACGCGCACGCACGCGGGCACGTGCGCCTTCGGCGCCTTTTTTGAAAAAAATATAAGGAGCTAGATGGGAGCCAGGGTCCCTGCCGCAGGGCCCGAGGATGGATGAGCGCAGCAACAGGGCAGAGGAGACAGCTTCCCAGCAGAGAACTTACCAACTGCCTGGATTTGATTTTGGAAGAAAAAAATCCACATTACAAGAAAAAGGACCATAGCGGCCTCTAGTGTCTAACACAGGTACCGCGGTCTTACATTTTTTTTTTTTTTTTTTTCTTGCCTACTATTAAAATTTTTACATTTTCTCAGTAGTAACAGGCATACACAGAATATTAGCGGGAATACCTTAGATAACAGGCAGAAAGACAAAATAGGCTTGGGGGTCCCTCAATAGAACCAAGTTCCCGAGGGCCCCCACTTACCTTTTCCTCGCCGCAGGACTCTGTTTGGTCCACAGAAGCCCAAACTTCACCTATCATGGCAGGCATTGTAATCAAACCTTCAGGGACCGGGTTCCCAAGGATTCCACTCCCCTGGACCTGTATAGCACCCTGCACAGAAAACATCTTGGTCGTGGGTATGACCAGAGCTCTGGATCCCAGGGTCCAGCCCTCCTAAGAGAGGCATTACAGGCAAAACCTTGCTCTTCTCTTGCAAGGCCCGGGTACCGACCGTTTAGCTATGAAGCTTTTTTGGTCGGATCCGGAATAGCTTACTGAGGCCCAAAAGAACCTGTACGCAAGCTCAGTGAAAAACACATGTTACTTCTTGGCCAACACCTTAGACACTGGCAAAAAACTGAGGTGCTCCCGGATGGGAGGGGCTTATATAGGGGAGGGTACTTCCGGTTTTGGAAGTTGCCAGTGCCAGCACCTGAAGGTATCTATATAACCCATTAGTAATGACTATGTCGCTCTGTGTCCCGTGATGTACGAGAAAGAAAGTCTCTCAGTCTGGTTCAGTAGGAATCACAATCATGGGAAAAGACTGCTGACCTGACAATTGTGCAGAAAACCATCATTGACACCCTCCATAAGAAGGGAAAGCCGCAAAAGATAATTGCAAAAGAAGTTGGATGTACCCAAAGTGCTGTATCAAAGCACATTAACCGCACAAGGACCAGCGCACGCAGAGTTACGTCGAAAGAATGGCACGGACAGGCAGAAGGGCGTATATATACGTCCCCTTTAATTTGCAGCCGCGGGTGGCGCGGCTTACCTGTAGGTACTATATATATATATATATATATATATATATATATATATATATATATATATATAGAGAGAGATAGAGAGATATATATATATATATATATATATATATATATAGAGATAGAGATAGAGATAGATAGAGATATATATAATATATCTCTTAAACCTCTACAGTTTAGGAGATATTCGCCATAGAATCCGGCGCCGACATAATCGGCGCATGCGCACTAAAGAAAGGGCAAGATCCGTGCCCTTTCTACAGTGCCCATGCCGTGACCGTCGGCTCCCACGCGCATGACGTCACGCGGCTCCGACCAAAAGCAGAGCCCCCCAGAAGGAAGACGGTTGAAGATGGACGCGATCAGAGAGGGGACAACGCTGACATTGTGGGCGTCTTCTGCAGGCAGGTGGCACATAATGGGCTAGAATGCGATGCATACTAGCCCATTCTGCTTTTACTTTGCAGGGAACAAAGAGCAAGTAAAACCCATCAGGGTTTACTTCCTCTTTAAAAAAAAATCTGTTGGATTCAGCTAGATTAAAATATAAAAAAAAACTCCAGTCTAAAGTAGAGCGGTTTAGAATTTATTACCACTTTTGTGTCCATTTCTGAAGATGGGAGAGTTGCCAACATGAAAATCCCCCAACTTAGATGTACAGGAACACTGTGCCTTGATAGCAACAACAACTGAAACATGCTAAGAACTTTTACTAAGGTGGTTTCTTTTTAGATAATAATTGTTATGATGTTAAATTCTTGGATGGACGGACAGTTGCCTGTTGCCATGTCACTACAAGAAATTTTCTGATAACCAGAACGTTCTGCCCATCAGCCCCACTCAGAACTACTTATTAGCTAGGTGACCTGCCACAGATTGCACTCTGCTAGGAAGGGAGACCTGGTCTCTGCATCATGTGGAGATGTCAACCTGGGAAAACGGTTTATAAGAAGTGCCAACTACTGCAGCAAAAACTGGGTGTGTCGAAATTGTGCGAGAGGTGCATCTTAAGGCCTCATGCACATCCAGCCTCATGCACACTGGACATTTTAACAGCTGCTGTTTTTCTACAGTCAAACTCTCTAGCATGTTATCATATGTGTCCATGCACACATAGGCCATCATCAACTGTTTTTGCATGTGGCGTTTTTTTGGTTGTAAAAAAACCCCCGAAACCAGTGGGTTCTGAGAGGAGTTTTCCAGCTGTAAAAACGCTCTAACGTCAAAAAAAATTCAGAAAAACACCAAAAATTGCGGCACAAAATGGCAGATACTTTACATCATGCAGGACAACAGGGGTAAAGAATAGGGAAACTCCCTGAATTTTAGGCAAAAGAGGGAGAATGAGCAGCATCTTTTAAAGCCTCAAAGTTTTCTGAGTTTCTTGCATGCTACCAGATCGTATGATATTCGTTCAATCAGTACAATTAGCATCAACTCAGTGTTTGTTTGGAGGAAGAGGAATGCTGCCTATGACCCCAAGAACATCATCCCCACCGTCAAACATGGAGGTGGAAACATTATGCTTTGGGGGTGTTTTTTTGCTAAGGGGACAGGACAACTTCACTGAATCAAAAGGGGCGATGTACCAAATCTTCGGCGAGAACCTCGTTCCCTCAGCCAGGGCATTGAAAATGGGTTGTGGATGGGTATTCCAGCATGACAATGACCCAAAACACACAGCCAAGGCAACAAAGGAGTGGCGCAAGAAGCGGCACATTAAGGTCCTGGAGTGGCCTAGCCAGTCTCCAGGCCTTAATCCCATAGAAAATATGTGGAGGGAGCTGAAGGTTCGAGTTGCCAAACGTCAGCCTCCAAACCTTAATGACTTGGAGAGGATCTTCAAAGAGGAGTGGGACAAAAATCCCTCCTGAGATGTGTGCAAACCTGGTGGCCAACTACAAGACATTTCTGACCACTGTGATTGCCAACAAGGGTTTTGCCACCAAGTAATAAGTCATGTTTTGTGATGGGGTCAAATAATTATTTCACTCATTAAAATGCAAATCAATTTACAACTTTTTTGGAATGTGTTATTTATGGATTTTTTTGTTGTTATTCTGTCTCTTACTGTTAGAATAAACCTCTACCTCTAAAATTATAGACTGTTCATTTCTTTGTCAGTGGGCAAATGTACAAAATCAGCAGGGGATCAAATATTTTTTTTCCCTCACTGTAGTTATTACTTACTGAAGAGTGGAAGGACAAAGGAGGTTCTTGAAGTGTTGAGAGACCTCCCGACAGAAGGAGTTTATTGAAGATTGAAAGCGCATAAGAGAAGTGCCATTCCCGTTAGAACGCTGCAAGAGGACGCCCGAACAAGTAAGCAGAAGGAAGTGAGTGCAGGAAATGCGAGAGTTGGAAGGTTTGAAGAGGTCCCAGCGAGGAAAACGATGCGTCTGTTAACATTTGGGAAGCAGAAATCCAGTTTAAATCTTGGATGTAATGAAATACAAGAAATGTATTCTGTGGGAACAAGGAGAAAAAAAAACTACATCTTGTTGGCCCAGGGTGAAGTCTGGATGGTCTATTATCAGCATAAGAGGAGAGGAAAAGGGAGCGATTCCATAATTTAATGCATCTTACAGCATTTCCATGTAGGTGCAATAGTTGTATGAGAGTGCAAGTCTTGTGTGATGATTGGGAACCATAAGAGTCCAGGGAGTGGGGTTCATGATAGGGACTGCTCCATTTGGACCCATTGTTTGGTTATGGAGTGTCTTCACCAATCTAATGCATGGGTGAGATGGTCAGCAAGGTGGTATAAATTTTATACTGGGTGGTACCATCTATTCCGCCAGACATTTTAAACCTACAGAAGATGGAATGTTAAATTCTGGCTGGCTTATATGCTCAAATGAAATGATTGAGTAGAGGTTGTAACATTTTAAAGTAGTTTTGAGAAATGTGTATCAGGATTGTTTGAATGAGATAGGAAGGTTTTTTTGTTTTAGAATATTACACTTGCCCATCCAAGAGAAACCCCGAGTAGACCAGCCTGCCTATTTAGATTGGAACCTAGTGAGTAACGGTGGGAAGTTCAAGGAGTATAGCTTAGAGAGGTCACTGGGTAACAGGATACCCAAGTATTTGATGTAGAGCCCATTTAACCTGGAAATTGCCTTGAATGCTACTTAGGGTGTGTCCTGGAATTGTAAGATTAAGAGCTTCTGACTTCTGATAATATGTAGGCTTGAGAGTTCACAAAGAGGCCTTAAATTTGGCTAAAAGACTAGGTAACCTGGTAGTTGGATTGGTAAGGAAAAAAAAAAAAAGAAGAAGGGGAGGTCAGCCACGTAAGCGGATATCTTATGGATGCGATTCCCACTTTATATCCCAGTTATGCTGAGGTTCGCCAGGATGGCCTGCAGAAAGGGCTCCAATTTTTTTTATAAAAAACAACAAGGAACAAGGTCGTGTCCCGTTTTGAATATGGAAAAGAATCGGAGAGTTCTCCATTTGCGCATACTTGGAGGAAAGGGAGAGAAAAATCAATGCATTAATCCATGGGCACATGCGAGGGCCGAGGCGAATGAAAGTCCAGTCGACCCTGTCCAAAGACTTTCAGCATCCATGGAAAGGAGGAACACTTGTGCTCCATCTATTTATGCTCATAAGGGGGTATAGACTGTGGAGGTGGCAGCTGTTCGGAAAGTGGGGGGGGGGGGGGGGGGACTGGTTAGATCTAAGCCACCTTGTTTTTGGCTTTTAGATTTTCAAAAGTCTTACCTAGGCAGGTGTAATTTTATAAACAATCATGCAAATAACTATTTTTATGAAATCTAACGTTTGCATCTCACGGTTACTTTTCCTTACCTTTAATTTCCCTTTTTAACCCTGTGTTTTGTGAGCTGGTATCCAGGCTCTAGAGCAGTGTTTCTCAACTCCAGTCCTCAAGGCGCCCCAACAGGTCATGTTTTCAGGCTTTCCATTATTTTGCACAGGTGATTTAATCAGTTACACTGCCTTAGTAATTACCACAGCTGTTTCCTCTGAGGGAAATCCTGAAAACATGACCTGTTGGGGCGCCTTGAAGACTGGAGTTGAGAAACACTGCTCTAGAGCACTGTACACAGTTTGCATTTAACACTGTGCGATAACTATAAAACGTGATGGTGACTGCGCTGTAGTGTGTCAAATAAGATAATGGGGAGGTGGAGGAAGTAAAACTCGGAGGGGATGTGGCAAAGACGGGTGAAGGTGTGGAAGGTGTGGAAGGGAGGGGGAAGGGAGGGTGGAGAAGGGAAGGAGGGAGAGACTGAGATACGAAGTGGGAAGGTAATATGCTAGTACTTGGCTAACTAGCAATGATGTGCAATGTGCACAGTGACACAAATGAAAGTACACTAATAAAGGACTGATCAAAAATAATCAGAAAAAATATGTAACACAGTGAATAATAAACAATAATGTGACATATAGAACCAATATCTAAATGGTCAAGATATGCAGCACGTGATAAAAATAAACCACTTAAACACTCAGTGCATAAGTAAACTAAACTAATAGAGAAAGGCAGTCCCAAATAAGTCCTGGTGATGACTTCCCAATATTTCCAAAATAACTAATTGTAAATATATGGTATAAGGATAAGTCATATGTGGATAAAGTCCCGTCACCAATGAAGTGCTTGGAGAAAATCCTGTGGCATCCACCCTGTGGTCACACCTAGCTTACCTCCCTGTTGGAGGGGGGACGGTATACAGCAGTTCTCTGTAGTGAAGGGGGGTATCACGTCCTTATGGCCTGGTCTTTATGGCACCGTTACTCATTGGAGTATATATGAGAAAACATAAACAAAGGGCACATCAATAGCGCAACTTTGTGAGTGCAGCAAGATGGATAGCTGATGCATACATTCACACACTCACTTGTGATAGAGTGAGCGTGGACCTCAATCCAAACGAGCGCCGAGCTCGTGCCAGTGGAAAAGAGTGTGGCATCTATGGTGCATCCGATGCAACCCTCAGGTATCGGCAGCGGCAATCACAGAGTTGGAATGTAGAGAAAATAAAGGAAGGAGAAATAGTGTGGGTCTGAAACCGCTAGACGTTTATTAAAACTAGAGTAAAAAAACTCACATTTGGAAGTAAAAACGGGGTATTGAATCCTTACGAGCGGCGAGCTCGTCTCCTCTCGGATCTGCTGGCGGTGTGTCTGTGCTACGTCCTGACGCGTGTCGTCATATCACATGACTTCATCAGAGGCTAGCACTAGACACAGGATGTGGAGTTTAAATAGTCCTCAGCACAGGGCGGGCGGCGGCCATTTTATTGTAGACCAATATATATATATGCGTGCGGCCATGATTGCTGTGTCTTTTACATCTGACTGGCATCAGTGTCAGCAAGCAATGGACTGTGCACACTGGGGAGGAAAAGGAAGGGACGCTGCAGGACGAAGAAATATGCAGCATAAGGGATAAACCTTTAGACATAAATGACATTGTGATAGAACGGGACTAACTATCCCCGGAGTAGGAATAAATATATGTATATGAAAAGGGTATATGGAAACTAATTTGAAGATATACATAGATAAACCGGGTGTAGAGAGTAACTCCACTCTTAACTAAATTGAAAAAGCTCCAATGCCATGGAGCTAGAATATGTCATATATAGAATATATAAAGCTCAGACACACTCCAGCTATGATCCTGAGAGGAAATGTACAAAAAAAATAAAAAATTCCTAGATAGCTCAACATGTTGACATAGGAATAAACATATTAAAAATACAGACATGATATGTAGAACACAGGAGGGAAATAAAATGGGGTTAGGATCACTAACTCAACATATAAAATGAATAAAATGATTAAAAATTATTTTAAAAGAAAAAAGGGGGGATAGGCCTAAGTATATGGTCAAAGGTGCAACCCACCTAAATAATAGACTAGTAAAGATCCTGCCTTGGCAGATGGGTAATCTCAGTTCACATAAAATAGAGTCCAACATCAAGGAGAATGTTCCTGTTTTAAATGAGTACATCATGCCAGTCATAGTGAAAACATCTATGGCAGTAGACAGGGACCCAATGTCGGTTATGGGTGAGGAGAGGTATGTGACTAGATGTACTAATAGTCACTCAAAAAACAATTTAAGTCGAATTCTATGTTTAGGCCTTTAGGTGTAAACGTATCCATCGAAAAAATCCAATGGGATTCAATTTGACTTAATGTTCGTACCTTATGCCCTCCTCTCCATGGACATGAATAGAGTACTATGCCCCAGAATTTTAAATGGGATGGGTCTCGGTTATGAGTTTCTGCGAAGTGCCTTGAGACACTATGTTTAACAAATCCACGTTGTATGTTTTGTACGTGTTCCTTAACGCGGATCCTAAGTAGCCTTTTAGTGCGGCCTACATACTGCAGGCCGCAACTGCACTCCAACACATAAACCGCCCCTTCTGTATTACAACCAACGAATTCTTTAATTTCATATTCTCTCCCATTACTGTTAGACTGGAATGAGGATCTCTTTTCATTCGGGAGTTTCGTGCGTCTACAGGCGTAGCACCTTTTACAGGGGTAGAACCCTTTGCCAGTGAAGAAAGTAAAGATCTTTTTAGGTGCATTAACCACACTCTTCACTAGCTGATCTCGTAATGTGGGTGCACGTCTGTAGATGAATTGGGGTCTATCAGGTAGTATGTCTTTAAGGCTTTTGTCTGCTTTCAAGATATGCCAGTGGCGTCTGACAATGCTCTCAATCTTCTTATATTGAATATTATAGTCTAGAATGACCGGCACCTTGTCGGGTTTAGGTTTTTTTTCTTTGTTCTGCAGTAGTTCACATCTTGGAATGAGTATAGCTTCTTCTATTTTACTTTTTATAAACTCTGCTTTGTATCCTTTTTGTACAAATCTTTCACCTAGTAGGTTTGCCTGAGTATGGAAATCTGTGATATCTGTACAGTTCCGTCGTAAGCGTAGCATCTGACCTTTGGGAATATTAAAAAGACAGTTTCGATGGTGGCAGCTTCTCACTGGGAGATAGCTATTGCGATCTACGCTTTTAAAAAAGGTCTTAGTGGCAAAGGTGTTGTTAACTCTTGTTATTGTAAGGTCTAGGAAGGATATGTTTGATTCCTCAATTTGCCAAGTTAGTACTATGTTTTGATGGTTATTGTTTAATCTCTCAAAGAAGGTTACTAGTTCTTCACGACCACCTTTCCATATAAAGGAAGATGTCGTCTATGTAGCGTTTGTAAAGTACTAGATCTTCTGGTGTTTCGAGGAAAACGCTTTCGTCTTCCCACTTTGCCATGAATAGTCCAGCTACGCTGGGGGCAAATTTGGCCCCCATGGCAACGCCAGTCTTCTGTTGGTAGTATTCTTTACCATACCAGAAATGGCTATGTTTAAGGCAAAAATCGAGGCATTTGATGATGTATTTCCTTTGCATACACGCCAATTTAGTGAACTTCCTCAGGCCCCACTTAGTGGCTTTGCATGCCAAATAGTGGGATATGATAGTATACAGCGATGACACATCAGCTGTAGCCATCAAGATGGGTCCTGTTGTCTTATCTTCGTCTAGGATCTGCAACATCTCTTTGGTATCCCGCAAGTATGCCCTGGTCTTTTGTACTGCTGGTTGGAGGAAGCGGTCTATGTATTGCCCAAGTCTTGCTGTTATGGAGTCAATCCCATTCACTATAGGTCTATAAGGTGGGTTGACTCCGTTTTTGTGTATCTTGGGCAATGCATAGATAATCGGGGTTCTACACGCCTCCGGTATTAGATATCTCGCTTCCTTTTTGTCGAGAACACCCTTTTTCAGTCCCAGATGTACTACCTGTTCCAATTCTTTTTTCCACCGAAAAACAGGGTTACTGCGAAGTTTGCAGTAGGTGTTGTTATCTTCTAGCAATACACACATCCCTTTATGGTATTGTTCAGTAGTTAATATAACTATACCTCCTCCCTTGTCTGAAGGTCTAATAACTAACTCTTTTCTCGCTGTCAGTTTACGCAACCCTGTTTTGATAATTCTAGGTTCTTGCAATCTTTTTATTGTCATACTCTTGAGTTTGTCTGTCACCATATGTTTGAAGACCTCAATATGCTTATTGTCTTTTAGTTTCGGGTTGAAGGTGGATCTATTTTTAAGATTGCTATGTACCACCAGGTTATCTTCGCGTATTGTAGCACTGATGGGATTTTCTGATATGTACTTCTTAATATTTAATTTTCTAATGTATTTCTGGATGTTGATGTATGCGTGAAATTTATCTAAATTTCTGACAGGGGCAAATTTAAGCCCTCTGTCCAACGTCACCAGTTCTTCTTGAGAGAGCGGTGCTTCCGCGAGATTGAATATCCCTTCTCCAATTGGTGGTTTCTTGATTGATTTGGGATTTTTTCGATGGATACGTTTACACCTAAAGGCCTAAACATAGAATTCGACTTAAATTGTTTTTTGAGTGACTATTAGTACATCTAGTCACATACCTCTCCTCACCCATAACCGACATTGGGTCCCTGTCTACTGCCATAGATGTTTTCACTATGACTGGCATGATGTACTCATTTAAAACAGGAACATTCTCCTTGATGTTGGACTCTATTTTATGTGAACTGAGATTACCCATCTGCCAAGGCAGGATCTTTACTAGTCTATTATTTAGGTGGGTTGCACCTTTGACCATATACTTAGGCCTATCCCCCCTTTTTTCTTTTAAAATAATTTTTAATCATTTTATTCATTTTATATGTTGAGTTAGTGATCCTAACCCCATTTTATTTCCCTCCTGTGTTCTACATATCATGTCTGTATTTTTAATATGTTTATTCCTATGTCAACATGTTGACCTATCTAGGAATTTTTTATTTTTTTTGTACATTTCCTCTCAGGATCATAGCTGGAGTGTGTCTGAGCTTTATATATTCTATATATGACATATTCTAGCTCCATGGCATTGGAGCTTTTTCAATTTAGTTAAGAGTGGAGTTACTCTCTACACCCGGTTTATCTATGTATATCTTCAAATTAGTTTCCATATACCCTTTTCATATACATATATTTATTCCTACTCCGGGGATAGTTAGTCCCGTTCTATCACAATGTCATTTATGTCTAAAGGTTTATCCCTTATGCTGCATATTTCTTCGTCCTGCAGCGTCCCTTCCTTTTCCTCCCCAGCGTGCACAGTCCATTGCTTGCTGACACTGATGCCAGTCAGATGTAAAAGACACAGCAATCATGGCCGCGCGCATATATATATATATTGGTCTACAATAAAATGGCCGCCGCCCGCCCTGTGCTGAGGACTATTTAAACTCCACATCCTGTGTCTAGTGCTAGCCTCTGATGAAGTCATGTGATATGACGACACGCGTCAGGACGTAGCACAGACACACCGCCAGCAGATCCGAGAGGAGACGAGCTCGCCACTCGTAAGGATTCAATACCCCGTTTTTACTTCCAAATGTGAGTTTTTTTACTCTAGTTTTAATAAACGTCTAGCGGTTTCAGACCCACACTATTTCTCCTTCCTTTATTTTCTCTACATTCCAACTCTGTGATTGCCGCTGCCGATACCTGATACCTGAGGGTTGCATCGGATGCACCATAGATGCCACACTCTTTTCCACTGGCACGAGCTCGGCGCTCGTTTGGATTGAGGTCCACGCTCACTCTATCACAAGTGAGTGTGTGAATGTATGCATCAGCTATCCATCTTGCTGCACTCACAAAGTTGCGCTATTGATGTGCCCTTTGTTTATGTTTTCTCATATATACTCCAATGAGTAACGGTGCCATAAAGACCAGGCCATAAGGACGTGATACCCCCCTTCAGTTTTACTTCCTCCACCTCCCCATTATCTTATTTCACACACTACAGCGCAGTCACCATCACGTTTTATATTTTATTGTTCACTTGGACCAGACCCTCCGGTGATTGCTGCAGTATCCCATCCGTTCCCCCTACACCTCTCACCTGTGTCACTACTCAGCTAGCGCAAGGTTTTTTTTCTGTTTTATATGTGCGATAACTGTAGCTTCGGACAAAGATGAACAAGCTAGGCATCTGCTCCACATGCTAGTATGATTCACTGCAATGCTCTCATGCAGTAAATATTGCTGAATGCTAAAACCAGGCAGCCACGGCATGAGTTTAGCTAAAAGCATAGTACACACTATCAGTTTTGTTTCCCATTCAACCCCACAGGAAATAACAATCCAATGTTAGTACAGCGATCTCCACCCCTGAGCTAATATGTTTTGACAGGGAGGCGGTCCCCCGCCAGAACACTCTGGTCAACTGCTGGTTTGCCAGCATGCTCCTATGACAGAAGTTTGGTTTTTATTGAACTGGCAGAGGTTGCCCGCCATTCAGCCCATGCGTACTAGGCTTTAGCCTTTCCCATCACCCTTATGCCATGTGAATACAGACAGCAAATTGTGGAAAGCAGTATGCACATAGGAGGTATTCTGGTTGCTTTCTGTTTCTTAGCCCTGGCCCAGAGATAGACAAGCAGTCCTTAAACTGTAGCTAAACCATGCTTCCCAACTGTCCCAGATTTAAAACACAATCCTGGCTTCCTGTGTATTAAGGCTGTGTCCTTGAGTCCAGTGTTGGAGCCCTTGTTCCAACAGCTGGCTCCAGCTCCATGCAGACTCTGTGCAGTGATCTTCAAATTTCCCCATTCAGGAAATGAGCAAGAAAAACAGATGTCAATTAAACAAACTACATTTATTTTGGGAGTTCTTACCAACACTGCTGAGCGATCCACTGCTTTCTGAGTCTGAAGGCATGGTCGTGAGAACACTGTAAGTGGAACCTGTTGGAAAGCATTAAGAATAATGATCAATGATGGATCAGCAGAGTGAAATGCTACACCTGTCATATCTGAAGTAGACCTAGAAATTATAGAATATCAGACCATTAGCTACTTTTTTTTTTTTTAACAACAAAATGTTCCTTTATTGAGGCAGAAAAAGACAAGCATTATACACAAAAGTCCAGAATGGACCAAGTCATACACCGAGATAAAAGAGAAAGTACAGTACATAGAAAGCCATATAAACGAGTACATAAGAAGGGCATTTCGTAGATCATCCAAAAATAGCATCACTTATACAATTGAATAGAATCATACCCCAGACGAACCAGAACTCATAGCAGTACCCCCATCCCCACCCCCCAGTGTCCAGGGTCGGAGGGCCATTCCCTCCTTTTCCGTCCAAGGATGCCAGATCTTATCGAACTTTTGTGGGCAGCTCCTGCACATGTAAGTCAACTTATATAGTGGCAGCACCGTATTAATAGATTTCTCCCAAGACTCCACTGTTGGGGGGGAGGGGGCATTCCAGCGCAAAACAATCTCCCTTCTTGCATAAAAGAAGAGGTACGTAATAAGTAATTTGGTATAACGGGGTCTCTGATCATCATCCTGGATCCCCAGGAGTGCCAGCTCGGGGGACACAGGGAGTGTCAGGTCGAGGCGGCCATTAATAGTGTCAACCACCCCAGCCCAATACCTGGCGATCCCAGGACAGCTCCAAAACATGTGGAAATATGTGCCCACACTAATCTGACAACGGGGACAATCCTGCGTGCGCTGCGGGTATACCTTGTGGAGTCTCTGGGGAGTGAAGTAAACTCTATGCAGGAATTTGACCTGTATCAACCGTTCTCTAGTCGAGATCAGTAAGGCAGCACTGTCAGCTAAGCAGTCATCCCAATCCTCTCTGTCAAGACCTGGTATGTCGGTCTTCCACAAGTCCCAAAGTCGTTCTACTCCCGCAGAACCAGTCTTCAGCAACATCAGATATATAGCCGATAGGGGCTTCGGGAGTTGCACCTGGGCCAACATCTCCTCAAGCGGGTCCATAGCCAGTCCGGGAGGAGACGGGAACTGGGCCCCGATAGCGTGTCGGACCTGAAGGTACCTAAAGTACATCCATCCGGGCAAATGAAATTTATCCCGGAGGACTGTAAACGACATCAGAGTTCCCGCCACGAATACATCCCCAAGAGTCTTGACCCCATACCCTGCCCAGACCTGAGGGTCAGGAACCGTCCCGAGATGCGGCAGATTAGGATTCCCCCACAGTGGGCAAAGAGGAGACCAGTCCCGCGGGCCCGAAAGCCCCCGCCTGGCCACCGTCCAGGCCCTCAGAGTCGTTCGAGTCGGCTGCGGGAGAGCAGCATATGCCCTGTGCCCCCTGTAGACTAGATTGCCCAATTCCCGGAGCGAACCCAGAACCGCCGCCTCCAGGCATACCGCAGCGTTGCTCCTGGAGAGGACAAACCACCACCGGATTGTAACTAGCACCGCCGCCCAAAAGTATGTCCGGTAGTTTGGCATCGCAAGGCCCCCGCTACGAACTGGGAGCATTAGAGTTGATTTAGCCAGTCTGGGGGTTGTGCCACCCCAGATAAAGGATCCCACGCATCGGTCTATTTCCGCAAAGAAGGAGTTGGGTATCCAGATGGGACTGTTGCGAAATACGTACAAAAACTTGGGGAGAAACAACATCTTCAAGAGATTTATACGTCCCATGAGGTTCAGAGGCAAGGATGCCCATGAGGCACACCTGGACCGAAGTTGGGACAGGATAGGGGACAAATTAAGTTCCCTATAGCTCGACAGCTCCCTCCGCACCTGGATACCCAAATACTTAAATTGATCCACCCAGAGCAAAGGTGTCCTCCCAACCGGATCCCCGATCTGCGGATCGAGGGGAAAAATAATTGATTTGGGCCAGTTAATACGTATCCCCGAGAATCTGCCGAAAATATCAAAAATCTCTAAAGCTGCCGTCAGCGATTCATCCGCATCTTGCAGGTATAGTAGTGCGTCATCCGCATAGAGAGAGAGCTTTTCCTCCAGGGAACACACCTTCAACCCCCGGACCCTGTCCGAGGCTCTGATAGAGACGGCAAGGGGCTCCAGTGCAAGTGCGAACAGGGCTGGTGATAAAGGACACCCCTGCCTCGTGCCCCTCTGCAATGAGAGCGGCACAGACAACCTGTCATTAGTTCGGATTCGGGCCGATGGCATCCGGTAGAGCATCCGCAACCATCGAAGGAACCTGGGCCCGAAGCCAAACCGGCGCAAGACCTCCCATAAAAAGACCCATTCGACCGAGTCGAACGCCTTCTCAGCGTCCAGTGAGGCAATGACCCGCTTACCACTGTTGTCATGAGGTATTGACATATTAAGAAACAGGCGTCGTAGATTAATGTCAGTTCCCTTCCCAGGCATAAACCCAGTCTGGTCCGGGTGGATCACCTCTTCCAGAACTGGAGATAGCCTGTTTGCCAAAACCTTCGCCAGTATCTTGGCGTCCACGTTCAGGAGCGAGATTGGCCTGTACGAGGAGCAGCTCTCAGGATCCTTGCCTGGTTTGGGGATCAACACCACCACCGCCTCAGACATGGATGCAGGGAGAGCCTCCAGCTCAAACGACCCAGCAAACAGAGCTACAAGTCGCGGGGCCAGCAGACCCTGATGCTGAGCGTAGAATTCCGTCGGTAGCCCGTCTGCCCCGGGTGTCTTACCCGCCTGGAGTTGTGAGAGGGCAATCTGCACCTCCTCCAGGGTGATATCAGCTTCCAAAGCATTACAGGTCTCGTCCCCAAGTGTGGGAAGAGGGATCCCATCTAGAAACTCCAAGAGTTCCTGAGAGGAATAATTCACCCTGGTGGAGTACAGGTGTTGATAGTATTGTGCAAATCTATCATTTATCTCACTAGGAGATTGTAGCAGAACCCCCCCCCCCCGAATCCCGGACCCCACCTATGTGCGTACCGGCAAACTGTTCCCTGGCCAACCATGCCATTAACCGACCACTCTTATTACCGTACTCAAAGATCTTTTGTGCCGTGGAGAGGAGAGATTTCTGTGTCCCCTCCACCCTACACAGGGACAACCGATGCAGAGCGAACTGCCAAGCCCCGTAGGTCACCTGATCGGGATTAGCCACATATGCGGCTTCGGTCGTTCTCGCCGTCTCCTCCAACTCCTCCAGGGAACGTGCAGCCGTCCTACGAGCGATGGAGATACGCGCCATGTACTCCCCCCTGGTCCAGGCCTTAAAGGCATCCCAGGTGACCAGGGGAGAAGCAACACCCTCATTCTCCAGCCAATAGTGGCACATGCCCTCCTGCACAGCTTCCTGAATACCCTCCTCCTCAATCCAGTACCTAGATAGCCTCCACAACCGCTCTCCAGGGGGCCCCACGGATAGCTTAAGAAGTAGGGGAGCATGGTCGGAGATGCCCCGAGATAGAATATCCACTGCTGTAACCTTATTAAGCAGGGATCGGGAGGCGTAGATCATGTCAATACGGGAGAGAGTTCTAAACGTATTGGAGTGACAAGTAAACTGCTTAGATGAGGGATTAAAGTGGCGCCAGGTATCCGTCAAGGCAAAGGTGTGTGCCCATTCCGTCAGCCCAGGTACCCACCGAGAGACAGAGTGTGGTCTATCCATGTCAGCGGTCGCAGTCATATTGAAGTCCCCTAGTACTATGACATCCTCCACCCCGTAATCAATCACATTTTGCATAACAGTATACAATAACGTCTTATCTGCCGGTGGAGGAAGGTAGAGCCCCACCAAGACACACGGGTTATTAGCAATCAGGGCATGGATAATAATGTACCTACCTCCGGGGTCCGATCTGACGTCCAAGAGCCGAAAAGCCAGCTGCTTGTGCACCAGGATACTGACCCCCCTGGAGTAGGTGGAGTACGTTGCGTGATAATGATGACCCACCCAAGCCTTTTTAAGGCCCATGATTCGAGATCCCAGGAGGTGTGTCTCCTGTAGCACACAAATATGAGGGGAGTGTCTTCTGATGTAGTTAAGTACCAGGGATCTTTTATGGGCAGAATTGAGTCCCCTCACATTCCATGACATTATGGAAATCTGAGCCATTGTAGCGTATGTGTGATAATGGGTGATAAGTAGTGAGCCTGGGATGTTCGCCCTCCACCACCTCCAGGGTCCAACCAGCCGGCGGCAGACCATTAGCTACTTTAGTATAAAATCACGGGTGGGCAATTAATTTTCCCTAGGGTCCACTTGAGAAACTGGGACTGTTGTGGAGGACCAAACTTAGTTCTGTCCAATATTGATTTTGTACATAAACATATAGAAAACAAAGAATAAGTACAACTGCTCATGACACAAATCTATTTCAGACAGGTGGTCAGTAGGTGGCTGAGCTGTGGTTTAATTGTCCTCCAGCCGTCTACCTGGAATCCCCGGCTGTCAGCAGAGATGACGGCTTTATAATAACCGTTGACTCATCCCTGCTGCTCACAGCAGAGATGAGTCACTGGTTAGTAGGCCACTGGTGGGTGCCGGCTCCCTAACAACTGATGACCCATCCCTGCCGGTAGGTGCTAGCTCCTAACAACCAGCACAAATCGCACACAGAAATCACATGTAGATGCGATTTTGATGCATTTTCATTTAAGTCCATGGTACACAAATTTGCACTGCATCACACCAAAGTAGCACAGATGCTGTGCTGGATTGATGTGAACGGCAACATAGAAAGCAAAGTTATTTTCATTGTCATGTGATTCCGTGCAACCCAAGTCGCATCTGAAGTTGCATCAGTGTGAACCAGGCCATAACAAGTTCACATATTCTAGTTATGTAGCTACAAACCTGCTGGAGCACTTAGACCTTATCTGGCTTTTTTGCTTCAACAAAAAAGTTTCAGGACTGGCACTAGGATGCATGTAAAATGACAAACAGCCATTGAGCAGTTTAACTAGACTATGTAAACAGTTAATTGGCAGAGACCACAAATGTCTATGTTAGGCAACAACACTGGTATGAAGGACATGGCCCTCACTAGAATAGTACCCAATAGCTTGCTGATAAGCATATCCTCGACTTCCACATACAACATCTGCATGGACATCAAACGGATGAGG
>CM055123.1:56624460-56631960 GCA_029206835.1 Rana muscosa
CCAATCGGATAAAAAAAAAATATATCAAAAAGTTTAATACAAGTTGAAATATGAGAACATAGAAATATACAATTGTGCCACAATAGTAGCCAAGACAAAACAATGTAAGCGTTACATTGTTTTTTTCTTGTCTACTATTGTGGCACAATTGTATATTTCTAGGTTCTCATATTTTAAATTGTATTAATAAACGTTTTGATCATTTTTTTTATCCACTTGGTACCATTAAAGTCCTTTCCATTTAGTTGGTTAAGGTTTTTTGTGTAGTCTTTTGTATTTTATAGACTGGTGTCATTTTTATTTGATTGCACAGAACTTATTGAGCAATTGTCAGCAACAATTTATACTGAACATATGTTCAGTATCTTTCCAATGACTAACACTAATTTTTAAAAGTGCAGCCAGTATTAGATATACTTATGCAAAGTATGCAAGCAAAATTATTGTGGATTATGTGCTTTCCTTATACAGAAATTCTCTAACCCTAGTTCCTCTAAACAAGAAAATTCTGTGACTGAGCCCTCGTACACACGGCCGAGATTCTCGTTGAAAAAAACATGTCGTTTTTTTCGACGAGATTCTTGGACAAGAAACTTGTCCCGGCCGAGTGTACACACGCTCGTTTCAAAGAACCCGCGGTTCTTTGAATGGAGCGTACGCGGTGACGTCATCGACTACGACGAGCATGCGCTCGTCACATTCGATGCCGTCGCCGCCATCTTGGTACACCCTACGTATGCCTAGGAAGCTACCGCGCATGCGTCAAATTCATTTCGAACATGCGCGGGCTTCCGGGAGGACAGGTAAGTGTACACACACTCACTTTTCTCGTCAAGAAACATGGCGACGAGAATCTCGACGAGAAAATAGAGAGCAGGTTCTCTATTTTCTCGTCGAGGTTTCTTGTCGGTTTTCTCGACGAGAAACCCGATAGCCGCGTACACACGACCGATTTACTCGGCAAGACCTCTCTGCCAGCAAGTTTCTTGCTGGTTCTTGCCGAGAAAATCGGCCGTGTGTACGAGGCCTGAGGCACAACGCAAAAAAAAAGGTAAGAGAGCACTCTGCCAAGTTTAGGCAAAGGGACACCTTATTGATTCTGCTTCAGGATTCTGGAGAGTTGGGCTCTATAAAAAGACAGCGCATCTCCATTAAATAAGCATACTGGATTTGGGGCTCCATTCACACTTGAGCGACGTGTTTTTTGTACTTTTTTGGTGTGATTTTGGAGCGGCACCATTCATTTGAATGGGACTTCTTCTGCTCTAAAAATACGCTAAAAAAGCTCATTTACCAAATTTTGCCACTGGAGCAAAGCACGATTCGAGTTATCGTTTTTGCCCGGCTGCTACTTGCGTTTAGGTGCCATTAAGAAATAATTGCACCGCAAGCATGTTACAAATTTGAGTGGGTTTTCACGTGTTTGCAGAAACATAGGCAAAGACAAGCGCTTTTATTTTGCTGTGCCGTTTCTGCTATGCCCAGGTCTGAATGGGACCTAAAGGTTTGTGACAAGTCTGCAAAATATTGAATGCAAGGTATATGAGGGTATGAGAAGTAGGGGGTGGGGTGCAAAGACAAGGTTATGAGTGGCAGAAGATTAGAACAAATTTCATGTGGACCAAGCAGAGCAGGAGGTCATTTAATATAGGCTGAAGGTTTTAAGCCAGCCACAGGCAGAGCGTTTTTTCTTTCCTGCAACCACGGGTCAGTGTTGATGGGGGAATCCCTCCTGTGGAGCCATTAAAGTCTCCCGGTGGGAGAAGCCGTCCCTGCTGGGAGAACACATTAAATATTGCTAGTGGCTACAATAGCTGCTAGCAATAATCGCATGTAAAATCCGACAGGCTGGTTGTACCCATGGTCCAAATCTTGGCCAGTCCGTGCTGAAACATTCGAACCGTCTATGGCTGGGTTTAGTCCATTTGATTTTATTTAAATGAACATCAGTCTCATAAGGCTTGAATACAGTTTATGTTTTTACATTAGTTGCAATCTGCAAAGCCTTTTATATACAACAATCTGGCTAAAAATGCTCCTTCTCACTTCTCAGTATAAAAGTTGTTAATGTGAAACCCATTTCTTAACATCACACTTACTTTCATACAGTGCAAATTAACATGTTTGTGCTTCATGGTGGAATAATGTCTTCGATTACCTAACGAAAACACTGGACTAACAGCTTTTTTTTAATAATGTAATTAAAACAATTCACAGTGACAAAGTTAAACTTCAGGCAAACTGCTAAATACATTCTAGAAATACTGTACATAAGTGGGCTGTTTTATCTGCCCAAGGACTTGCATTTCCAGCCCTGCCAGACAGAACAGCTAGGTGGATGACACAATTTACAGTTAAAGCTTAGCTACTGGCACGATCATTGGATGTCCAGTAATTACATACAGGCCTCCATTAAAATGCTATAAAAAGTTAGTTTAGTAAACTTTTCCCATAAAGTACAGCTCCTGAGGGCCCCACTTTGTGGAAGGCCTAGGCAGAGAAAATAAGCCAGCAATGGTGTCTACGAGACCTGTAGTACTCATGTTTGGAATAGACTGAATGTACAGAAGGAGCCAAACCATTCTGAAAAATTGAATTAACTTTTACATCAGTTTAAAGGTTGGACTGGAGATGGGCTTCAAAGAATACAGCGATTGCCTCTTTCCAACTTCAGCCTACGGACTGGTCAATGAAAGAGCAGTACTGATGAGGTCTCTCCTCACTTTCTTCTCATCTCTCTTATGCAGCACACCTTTCACTCTGTCCTGTGTTTCACTTCATCGGGATTGCAAGATGGGGGATACAGAGTCAAATTCATGCGCTCAACTAGTTGCATTAAAAAAATATATATATTATCTTTTTTTTATATTTATAAAATGTTAATGAATAAAGCACTGCATTTAACTATGTATTTTTTCTACGTCTGGGAGTTCAGAACCTCCTATGCTTTTGCCCAAGGATTATGAAATTTGCGGTGAGCAATTTAGATTTTCCAAATGTGCATTCCTCAAAAGGTGTGATTTTGGATACAAACAATCTAGTTTTATGGAAACACAAGTATTACATTGTCTCATTCATTTTACGCATATTGCTATCAAGTATGAACCTTTTTTTCCTAGAATGGATTAAAACCAATAAATGCTGCTTTACCTAATAAATAAACTAAGTTTTCCCTATTAACTGATAACATTTTAAACAAGTCTCTGAAATCCCAAATAACTTTCAAATGCAGATATAAGATAAGTGTGCACTTTTTTGATTTATTTCGCTTTGTAATTAACCTTGAATAAAACCTTGCGATTCTTCACAATGTAGTAAAAATTGAAAATTGGGGACACCACACACAGCTTCCATACACATGACTATGGCAGCGTAGGAATGTTTAAGTATCAGTCTACCCAAATATTTTTGGGGACTTGTGGGTTTCTTATTCTAGGGACTCCCCATGATAGTTTGTGGCTCCCCTTCCTCTATAAGCAACTTGCTTAAAAATCAATATCCTCACTTTTTCTACTGCATTCTTCCTAAATTTGGAACCAAAATCAAATCTGAAAAGTTGGTGGCAGTTCAGGAGACAAACCCGACATCTGCAGGATGCTGGGAAAAAAGTTGGGCCCTGAGACAAGATAACTGCAGTACACATGCATAGAAGTTAAGCGATCTGTGGCTGGCCAATGGAGAGGACTGTCTGAAGTCAGAAGATTCCAGGCTCAAAGAAGATGCAAGAGGCGATGAAGGGAAGCGTGACCTCACATCCCTGGAGAAGAGTACAACCCGTGGAGGAAAGTCTGCCACAATGTACTAGTAGGATGTGCATACTTGCACTTTACCACAAAAGCCCTGAGGCCCTGCAGTGGCACAGTCTCACTTTAATAAATTGAAAAATCTAAGAAGTGTAAAAATGCCTTTGTCAGGGCTCAGATCTGAACCTGCGAACTCTGTTGTGTCTGGTGATGTCTTCTTGCTGAGCCATCTGGAATGCTGGAGAGCTCCCTTGATAATTCCTTGAATGATTCTGACTTAAAGCGGAGGTTCCGCGGCAAATAATTTTTTTGTTTTTGGTTGCATTCAATGTATTTTTATATCACCAATTAGTACTCACGTGTTTGGTGACTTCAAACCTCTCCTGTCTGTTTTCGGGCAAAAGATGAACTTTTAAAATCAGCTATAGAAATTTTCCATTTTGCTTGTGGGCATTGTGAAGCCCACAAGCACTGACTTCCTGGAAGCGGTGGACGGTGTTCTGCAGAAAAAGTTCCCCGGCGGATAAGGTTCCCTCCCCTGTACTGCGCATGCGCGGCACGAACCTCAACGGAGTTTCCGAAAGTAGCCGAACATGTAGAGCTGCGAGTTAGCTCTACACGGCGCCTGCGCAATGCCTAAGAGCCGTGTAGAGCTGACTGCGCAGGCGCCGTGTAGAGCCGACTCACAGCTCTACATGTTCGGCTACTTTCGGAAACTCCGTTGAGGTTCGTGCCGCGCATGCGCAGTACAGGGGGGGGGGGGAACCTTATCCGCCGGGGAACTTTTTCTGCAGGACATGCGAACTCCCAGATTACATTGCGGGAGGATAGAAACGCCTACTCCCGCGGGAGTGAGTACCCGGAAGCCGAAATTGACATAGCCATAATACGGTATGTACAAAAGAAAAAAAAAAAAAAAAAGAAGATGTGGCTACTGGACATGTTAGTAGTGTAAGGAGTGTGCTCGTATATAGATGTTATTTTGGGTGACACTCCGCTTTAAACCTTGTGTGTCAAGAACATTGAACTCTTTGCTCCTTCCATGAACTTCCTATTAAAGTGGTTGTAAACCCTGTAAAAATATATATTTTTTTAAAAAACAACCTGCAAGACAAAGGCATAATGAGCTAGTATGACTATCATACTAGCTCATTATGCATCACTTACCTTAGATCGGGGCCCCCGAAGCCATCCTCGTCTCCCTTTTCAGCCATCGCTGCGGCGATAGCCGGAAGGTTACTTCCGGGTATCGCCGCTCCAGCCAATCACAGCGCCGCTCCGGCGCTGTGATTGGCCGGAGCGGCGAAGACGTGACTCCGCGCATGCGCGCGGGAGCCGTCAAATCCAGCTATGCCGGATTTGTGAATGGGATTAACCCTATGAATGCGCCGTTGTCTGCGGCGCGCATGCGCCATAGACACTGATGCATGTCATTTTTAGCAAATATCTTCTAAACCGTGTAGGTTTAGGAGATATTTCTTGCACCTACAGGTAAGCCTTAATCTAGGGTTACCTGTAGGTGCAAGTTGCATAAGTGGGTTTACAACCACTTTAAAGCCATGCCTTTGCATTTACGGTTTGCAAGATTATTGTGTTTTCTCCAGCCAATATCTTGCCATGTATGGTCACTCCTGCGGCCGCCTGTATCTTTGCAACTTTTGGCTTGTTCCCCGACTAAACTTCCACTTGATCCCAAGTGTAGATAAGTTGTAAGTGAAGGGGAAGGAGGAGGGAGTGGGGGCTGAGGGCTGTAAAGGTTTGCAAGCAGTGAAAAAAAAAAAAAATAGGACAGTTGCAGTGAACAGTGCTAGAAGAGTAATGCAAAAGTGAGCAGTGTTGGAAAAAAGGGATACAGAAGTGAACAGTGCCAGAAGAGGGTGGCAGGAGAGTGAGCAGTGCTGCAGGGAGTGGGGAGAAGTGACAAAAGTATAGTTCTATCAATAACATTACTTAGGTTTTCCTTAAACCAGCAATACTTGTCCATGTGACCATGCCCAGTATTTTTGTCAGAGAAAATTCCCTGCTGGGATATCCTCTTGGCACACGTGTGTCATGGTCCCATGCATTCCTATGGGCAAGCTATACTCAGGGTAGACTTCAGCAGAACAGCACAGCTTACCTATAGGAATTTTTTTTTTTTTTTTTTTTTTTTTTTTACACTGGCTGGCAGGGCTGCAGAACACACATTTTTTGGAGGAAGGCAAATTGGTAGGCTGCATTTAGGGGGTAGAGGAACTCATTAAAAAAAGGACAATTATACCAAAGATGCAGTTATCCTTTGAGTACTCTCACACCTGCCCTCTGTATGCTGGGAGTGCAGCAGTCAGAACTGTACAATTTATGGCACAGCATACAAAGCGCAGCAGTTACGGTTATGTGGCATACCATGTTGTACATTACATAGACTTGACTGTCATATTGTTTATGCTGTGCTGGAGGGTACATAGCGTTGAACGTTGTATGCTACATATTTATGGAAAGGACTCTGTATGTTACATATTTCTGATATGCACTCTGTACATTATATTCTTTTGACTCCTGCACTCTGCATGCTATACTGTCATTACATATTTTGGACCAAAGTGTTCATTATCACAACAGTTGCTGGTTGCCAAGTAGTCTCTGACTTATTTAAAAAAAAATGTAAATCGGTTTTTATTGTTTAATAAGTAGAAAGGGTTTACAGACTCCCATTGAAAGCTATCCATGCAGAGGAGCCCACTTGTCTAAAGCCCCATACACACGGTAGGACTTTTTGCCAACAAACTTAAAAATGAGCAAGTTTTCAAAAAAATCTGACCGTGTGTACGCTCCATCGGACAAACTTTTTCGGTTTTCATCGGACAAAAGTTCGTTTTTGCAAACGGACAAACTTTTCGGCAACAAAAGTCAGATGGTGCAAAGTCCGACCGTGTGTCCGAAGTACAAATACGCATGCCCAGAACCAATGTTAAAATCAACCAACAATAGCAGAAGTTGCCCAAAGGGTGGCAGTAAAGAGCAGAAAAACCACATGATGTTGGGAAAGTTTGCAGAAAAGTCCTGCCGTGTGTATGCTATGGGTGTGCCCGGCCAACTCCCTTCGGACAAAAATCCAGGGAAGTTTGTTTGAAGTCTGACCGTGTGTATGAGGCTTAAGAAACAACATCTGGGTTAACAAACAACACAACTGTTAGCACGGGTGTCAATCCAGAATATGTCAATGGTCACAATTTACATAAATCGTAAGGTATGAAATGAAACCAAAAGCAGGAGGGATACAGAATGGGTAAATCCAAACCAGAGGGGCAACAGAGAAAAGGGCATTAGGGGTTCGTATCCACCACAGTAAGGCCCCTTTCACACTGAGGCGCTTTGCAGGCACTATTGCGCTATAAATAGCGCCTGCAATGCGCCCTGAAAAAGCCGCTCCTTTGTATCCAGTGTGAAAGCCAGAGGGCTGTATGGACAAGTCCACAAGACCTGTAAAAAGTCCCCAAGACCTGTAAAAAGTCCCCATCAGGCTATTGACAGCTCTAACAGTCAGGGGACAGAAGGATTCAGCTTATGGAGCCTGTGATGAATGAAATAGGCTCTATGTAGAATCTTAAACTGGATTAATCTGTCCCTGGCAGAGACCAGCTGTGTGAATGGCAAATCCCAGAGGACGGACCACACACACACACACACACACACACACACACACACACACATATATACATATATATATGTATACACACACACACACACACACACACACACACACACATTTTGTGAC
>CM055123.1:60351396-60678896 GCA_029206835.1 Rana muscosa
CATTAACATGATGTAGGTGGAGTTTAATTTGACGGACAATAGATTTAATTTTTCACACTGTAAAAATCTGGAGAAGGCTCTGTCAGTCACAGGCTGCGTCACACCACTCCAGCCTGTATCTATGGTGTGTATGTTCTGGGACTAATAAAGGGATTTTTATAACAGCTTACCTGTAAAATCCTTTTCTTGGAGTACATCACGGGACACAGAGCGACTTAGTCATTACTAATGGGTTATATAGTTTACCTTCAGGTGTTGGCACTGGCCAATTCCAAACCGGAAGTACCCTCCCCTATATAAGCCCCTCCCACCCGGGAGCACCTCAGTTTTGTAGCCAAGCAATAAGTGTCCCAAAAAGAGGGGTGGGAGCTCTGTGTCCCGTGATGTACTCCAAGAAAAGGATTTTACAGGTAAGCTGTTATAAAAATCCCTTTTTCTTTTTCGTACATCACGGGACACAGAGCGACTTAGTCATTACTAATGGGACGTCCCAAAGCAATGCCAAATGAGGGGGGGGTACATAAGCTGGGCGCCATCAGGCATGAGGATCTTTTGCGGCCTGCAACACACTGCGCCCAAAGGCGACATCCTCCTGACTTCTAACGTCTACCTGATAGAATCTAGTAAACGTGTGTACCGAAGACCATGTTGCGGCCTTACATACTTGAGCCAGGGAGGTCTGGTGATGCACTGCCCATGAAGTTCCAACCGCTCTTGTGGAGTGCGCCCTAACTTTGAACGGAGGCGGTCTCTTTCTCAAGCCATAGGCTTGTATTATGACCTGTCGAATCCACTTGGCTAAAGTAGATTTTGATGCTGCCTGACCCCTTCTGGGGCCTTCCGGCAGAACAAACAAAGAATCCGTTCTGCGAATCTGAGCAGTGGCTTTTAGATAAGCTTTAACTGCTCTTACCACATCCAAAGAATGTAATAACTTTTCCTCTACTGAGATAGGTTTGGGGAAAAAAGAAGGAAGAACCACATCTTGGTTCAAATGAAACCTCGATACCACCTTAGGAAGAAAGGCTGGATGAGGACGTAATACTACTCTGTCCTTATGGACAACCAGATATGGCTCCTTACAGGACATAGCTGCTAATTCCGACACTCTTTTAGCCGAACAAATGGCTACTAAGAAAACCAATTTCCTGGTGAGAAGAACCAAGGAAATGTGTTGTAATGGTTCAAACGGTTGTTTCTGTAGAACCGACAGAACCAGGTTTAAGTCCCAAGGACATATGGGAATACTAACCGGAGGGCTAATACGCATCACTCCTTGTATAAAGGCTTTGACTAGTGAATGCGAAGCCAAGGGCCTTTGAAAAAATATTGACAAGGCCGAAATCTGACCCTTGATAGTACTCAAGGCCAGCTTCCTATCTACAGCCCACTGTAGGAAGTCCAGAATCCTCCCTATCATGTACTTACGTGGATGCCATTTCTTGGTCTCACACCACGTAATGTACGCTTTCCAGATCCTATAATAGATCTGCCTGGATACCGGTTTCCTGGCATTGATCATGGTAGATACCACAGAATTAGAGAGCCCTCTCTTTTTCAGAATGTGGGCTTCAATAGCCAGGCCGTCAAACCTAGGGCTGGTAAGGAAGGGTGGTATATCGGTCCTTGCGACAGCAGGTCCGGACGAAGTGGGAGGGTCCAAGGACTCCTCACTGACATTTTTACCATCTCCGCGTACCATGCCCTTCGGGGCCACGCTGGAGCCACCAGAATCACTGGTTTCTTTTCTACCCTGATTCTGCGGAGTAATCGCGGTAACAATTGTGGCGGTGGGAATGCATATATCAGCTTGAACCGATCCCAAGGGAACACTAGGGCATCCGAGCCGCAAGCTAGGGGATCCCTTGTGCGAGACACAAACCTGTCCACCTTTGCGTTGAATCTGGATGCTAGCAGATCTACATCCGGTGTTCCCCACCGCTGGCATATTGCCTGGAAAACCTCGGGGAGAAGAGACCATTCCCCCGGGCATAATTGTTGGCGACTTAGAAAGTCCGCTCTCCAATTTTCCACTCCTGGGATGAAAACCGCGGATATGGCTGGGACATATCTTTCTGCCCACTCCAGGATGCAATTTGCTTCCTTCTGGGCTGCACGACTTTTGGTGCCACCCTGATGATTGATATATGCCACTGCCGTGGCATTGTCTGATTGAATTCTGACAGGGGACCCCTGGAGTTTGGATGTCCATGCTACTAGGGCATACCGGGCTGCTCGTATCTCTAAGAGATTGATGGGCAGGGCCTTTTCTGCTTCTGACCACCTGCCCTGGAGAGACCATTGCTCCAGCACTGCCCCCCAGCCGATGAGGCTGGCATCTGTAGTGACCACCTTCCAAGAAACCGGACTGAAGGGTTTCCCTCTTTCCAGATTCTGGGGCACCAACCACCAATGGAGGCTCTTGCGAACGGAAGGGGACAGGGACATTGGTAAGTCTAAAGCCTGAACTTTTTTGTTCCAGGCTGACAGTATGGCCCTTTGCAAATTCCTTGAATGGAATTGACCGTAGGGTACCGCTTCGAATGAAGCCACCATCTTTCCCAGCAGCCTCATGCAGAGACGTATGGATGGTTTTCTTTTTGTACCCACTAAGTGGGTCAAATTTCTTAAAGACGACACCTTCTCTGGAGGTAAGAAAATCTTTCTCTGATTTGAATCCAGCCTTAGCCCTAAGTATTCCAGACTTTTGACTGGTCTTAGAGCTGACTTGTCCCGGTTGATAATCCAACCGTGATATTCCAGATACTCGATTGTCTTGTGAATAGCTACTTCCAGCTTTTCCACTGAGTGGTCTATTAGTAGCAGGTCGTCTAGATATGCCATTATCGTTACACCCTGTGTTCTTAGATTGGCCAATAATGGGGCCAGAATTTTTGTGAACACTCGTGGTGCTGTGGCCAGACCGAAAGGTAAGGCTCTGAACTGAAAATGGCGCCCTTCTACTGCAAAGCGTAGAAATTTCTGATGGGCCGGAAAGATGGGAATATGCAGATAAGCATCCCTTATGTCGATCGAGGCTAGCCATTCCTGCCCTTGTAGGGCGGTGGCCACTGATCGGATCGACTCCATCCGAAAGGTCCTGATATTTAGGAACTTGTTTAGCCCTTTTAGATTTAATATGGGCCTCACGTCCCCATTTGGTTTGGGGACTGTGAAAAGGTTCGAGTAAAACCCGAATCCGCTTTCTTCCAGGGGAACCTTCATGATTACCCCTTGGAGCAATAGTTGTTCTAGTGCCAGAAGGAGGGATCCTCTCTTTTGGGGATCTCTTGGCACGTTTGACCTCATAAATTGGGCAGGAGGAGTGCCTTTTAACTCCAGCTTGTATCCCAAACTTACTGCGGAGAGCACCCATCTGTCTCTGATGGTGTCCCGCCAGGTCTCTGTGAACAACTGAAGTCTTCCCCCCACCCGATTGAGCGGGGGCAATACTTCATGCCTTAGGGGGAGGTTTTGTACCTCTCTTGATCCAGGGCTTCTTGTTACCCTGTGATTGTCCCTGATTTCTGCCCCCTGAATTTGACCGCGGAGGCCGTCGGAACTGCTTCACAGCCGATGTGCCCGGGACTGGAGAGGTAGGCCTCTTAAAAGAAGGACTTCTACCCTTGTTCTTAACCGGTAAGAGTGAACTTTTACCGGCAGAAATTTTCTGGATATATTTGTCCAGATCTTCTCCAAATAAGCGTTCTCCATGAAATGGGAAGCTAACCAGCAGTTTTTTACAGGGAGCTTCAGCAGACCAGTTTTTGAGCCACAGAAGCCTACGCATATGTACTATAGACAGCGTAAAGCGGGAGGCCTGTTGGATTGTATCCTTTATGGCGTCCACCGCAAAACACAAGGCTCTAGGCAGGTCAGCTAGGGCATGAGCCTGCTGATCTGGTAAGTCCCTTAAGACTTGTTTCAACTGATCTTTCACTGCTTGGCAGACTCCAATCGCTGCTACCGCAGGTTGTGTCACCATACTTGCTGTAGAGAAAGCAGATTTTAGTAAAGACTCCAATTTTTTATCTATTGGGTCTTTGAACATTGGAACATTATCTACTGGACATGTCAGTGATTTGTTAACAGAAGAGATGGCTGCGTCCACTATAGGGACCCTCCATTTTCTTATGAACTTATCCTCCATGGGATAGATCACCGGAAATCTCTTGGGGGGAGCAAATATTTTATCAGGATGCTCCCAATCCTGGTAAATAAGCCCTTCTAATAAAGGGTGGATTGGGAAGGAACAGACCGCCTGGGGAGCTTTTAGCGACCCCAGCGAGGAAACCGTAGTGGATGGTGGTTCCGCCAGAGGCATTTTAAATGCTGATCGGACCATGTTAGTCAGAGACTGAACCCATAATCTTTCAGCCTGAGAAGCTGAGAAAGGTTCTTCCACTGTTGATTCCTCTATAAGTGAATCAACCTCATCCTGATCCCCTTCAGGTAGGTCGATCTCTGTGTGGGGCTGTTCCTCCACTAACAGGCACTCTGAAGGAGGAGACGGAGATCGGACGCGCTTTTCCTGTGACAGGGAAGCAGCGATCAATGCTGTTAATCTCTCTTCCAATCCTCCCAGAGTTGAGGATAAAACCTCCTCTGTTATATATACAGGAGCAGGTGGACTGGGGACAGCCGCAGCACCAGGCATTCCTGCGGGGTTTCTACGGCTACTGACCTCTGCATTCTCAGGGGAGATTGGTGCAGTGCAAGCATGCCCAATATCCTCAGAGCCCGATGGAGACCCCTTTGGCTTCCTGGAAGATCTATTTCCGGAGCGTCTGGACGACATATCCTTTAAGCACAAAGCTGAGGTATTCCCGTCGTCATACACCAATTTTTGCTGGTAATAGTCTAACACAGGTGCTGCTATATACCAGCTGGTGTCCACTAAAGTGCCTTTCTATGGGGATGCCTGCATCAACCGCCTCTGTGTGCCACTGTTTGTTGCTAGCTCTGTTTGCATGCAGCTGACACTTGTACTGTGTCTTTTAACCATGCTGGGACGCCCGCACATGCGCAGAAGCGCCGCGGCGCGCATCGAGCGTCATCCACCCGCCCCGCCCCTTTTTTTTCATAGGAGGCGCGTGCACGCGCCCGCGCGCGCGCCCGTGCGCCAATGGCGCCCTTTTCGAAAACCAACAGAGGACTAGGAGCCAGGGCCCTTTTTGCCGGAGGGCCTGTGCGGTGGATGAACGCAGCAACAGGGCAGAGGAAGTGGATTCCCTCAGAGAAACTTACCAGCTGCCTGGATCTTTTAAGTTGAGAAAACCAAAGATCCACATTTACAAGAAAAATGGACTACAGCGGCCTCTAGTGGTTTAACACAGGTACCGCGGTCCCTGTTTTTTTTTTTTTTTTTTTCTTGACTACTATTAAAATTTTACATTTTCAGTAGTTATAGGCAAACACAGATATTTAGCGGGAATACCGTTAGGTAACAGACAGAAAGACAAATTAGGCTTGGGGGTCCCCCAATAGAACCAAGTTCCTGAGGGCCCCCACTTACCTGATCCCCGCCGCAGGACTTTGTTTGGTCCACAAAAGTCCAAACTTCACCTATCACGGCAGGCATTGTAATTAAACCTTCAGGGACCGGGTTCCCAAGGATTCCACTCCCCTGGACCTGTATAGCACCCTGCACAGACAGCGTCTTGGTCGTGGGTATGACCAGAGCTCTGGATCCCAGGGTCCAGCCCTCCTAAGAGAAGCATTACAGGCAAAACCTTGCTCTTCTGCTGCAAGGCCCGGGTACCGACCGTTTAGCTATGAAGCTTTTTTGGTGGGATCCGGAACAGCTTACTAAGGCCCAAAAGAACCTGTACGCAAGCCCAGTGAAAACACATGTTACTCTTTGGCCAACACCTTAGACACTGGCAAAAAACTGAGGTGCTCCCGGGTGGGAGGGGCTTATATAGGGGAGGGTACTTCCGGTTTGGAATTGGCCAGTGCCAACACCTGAAGGTAAACTATATAACCCATTAGTAATGACTAAGTCGCTCTGTGTCCCGTGATGTACGAAAAAGAAAGAGAGATGGAGCCTAAATCAATCCCCATAGTGTTTAGCAATAGGAGGATATGGAGGAGAGCGAGAGAGGACTGTCATTTATCCCTGTGTATACGCATACATGTGTGACTCTATAGTCGCATGGGCTGCACATACACTATATTGCCAAAAGTATTGGGACACCTGCCTTCTCACACGCATGAACTTTAATGACATCCCAGTCTTAGGCTGGCCATATATTATACAATTTTCTTCTATAGTTTTCCTTTTAGATTCACCAAAATCTTATTATGAGGTCAAATCTAAAGACTTTCAATTTGTGTGCAATCAGGCAGGCCCTTGTACTACATAGTTGAAGGTAAATCTAAAGCAAATTGAATAAGAAAATTGGTATAATGTATGGCCAGCTTTAGTCTGTGTTCAATATTGAATTGGCCCACCCTTTGCAGCTATAACAGCTTCACCTCGTCTGAGAAGGCTGTCCACAAGGTTTAGGAGTGTGTCTATGGGACTGTTTGACCATTCTTCCAGAAGTGCATTTGCGAAGTCCTGGCTCACAGTCTACGCTCTAATTCATCCCAAAGGTGTTCTATCGAGTTGAGGTCAGGACTCGGTGCAAGCCAGTCAAGTTCCTCCACCCCAAACTCTCTCATCCATGTCTTTTATGGACCTTGCTTTGTGCACTGGTCCAAATCATTGGGTGGAGGGGGGGGTTATGGTGTGGGGTGGTTTTTCAGGGGTTGGGCTTGGCCCCTTGGTTCCAGTAAAAGGAACTCTTAAGGCAGCTGCATACCAAGACATTTTGGACAATTTCATGCTCCCAACTTTGTGGGAACGCCCCCTTCCGGTTCCAACATGACTGCGCACCAGTGCACAAACGAGGTCCATAAAGACATGGATGAGTGAGTTTGGGGTGGAGGAACTTGACTGGCCTGCACAGAGTCCTGACCTCAACCCGATTAATTCATCCCATAGGTTTTCTAAAGTGGAGACTGCGAGCCAGGCCTTGTCCACACCAGTGCCTGACCTCACAAATGAGCTTCTGGAAGAATGGTCAAACATTCCAATAGACACACTCCTAAACCTTGTGGACAGCCTTCCCAGAAGAGTTGAAGCTGTTATAGCTGCAAAGGGGGGGCCAACTCAATATTGAACCCTACGGCCTAAGACTGGGATGCCATTAAAGTTCATGTGCGTGTAAAAGCAGGCGTCTCAATACTTTAAACAATATAGTGATAGATAGATCTGTCTGTCTGTCTGTCTATCTATCATTACACAATTGGGGTGTGTGTGTGTGTGTGTGTGTGTGTGTGTGTGTGTGTGTGTATATCTGTCTAATCTCTCAATTATTTATTTTTCTATTACACTAATCTCTGAGCACAAGGTTGCTGCTGAAGAGCAAAATGTTAAAGGCCAAGTTCACTGTAAAAAGAAATTAAAAAAAGCACTTTTTTTTCTTAGGAGTCTGCAGAGCGTTGCACCAGTGATCAGCAGATTGTGGGTGCAATGCCAGGCTCCTCCTCAGTTCAGGTGGTCATGTGCGTTTAAAGGCAGGCATACCAATAATTTTGATAATATAGTGTATTTTCTTGTTCTCTCGCTATGACCTACTGTGGCTATCCTTTTCAGCATGTCAATAATGCCTTCAGATATAGATTTACAACAGATATTTTTTGTCAAACATATCACCTGATTATGGGCTGCAGGGGAAGCCATGTCGCTGATTTGTACTAAAAAATAAACTAGAGATCAGACATCACAACTTTTCCGTCAGTCTGTGGAACAAATATTGATCTGTGTATATTAACAATCCGATGACAGTGGTTTTATATCTTTTGTAAATGACGCACAAAAAAAAGCAGTAAGTAAATACTGTATTAGGTGAGCCAAGGAGGGCAATTTTTGATATACAATAAATAAAAATGTCAGCTTGGGTTCACACTGATGCGGGTTTGATGCGTTTAGGAACACACAGATTAGCAGGTCATGTAAAAAGCATAGTATTCCATGGCTTTGGTTCACATCTATGCGAATTTGGTGCGAGAGGAAAAAAAAGTGTCCTGTGCGTCCAAATTCCTATGGTGCAGTGCGAATCTTCTCGTTATTGGAACAGACTGTGCACCCATGATCCCATCATCTGTTTTCATACTCTGGTCACTAATGCACGTGTATAAATTGTAGAATATTTCTGTATGTATTATTTTTTGGTTCTTGCCTTTTAGGTCTTGTTGCCTCTCTTTGGTTCTATGTGATTCTGAACATCTTGCATGCTTTTAAGTAGACTGGATCAACAACCTTTCTGAATGCCAGCTGCTAATGTAAACGGGAAGCCATTTGTGTTTTCAGTGATGACACATTGTGGAGCATTTTCATAATGTGTACCTTAACATAATATCTGCTATGGTTTTCAATTGTTTACATAGTAGCTGTGCTGTATTTCTTTGCTGATTATATTTAATATATAGATTTGTAGAAACTTTATGCAGAAGCTATTTATATGCCCTACAATGCTCCCAGAATACTCACTGGGCAACTGGTGAGAAAAAAAAGCAATTTCCAGAAAACTTGCCTAGATGGTATACTGTTCATAATCACAAGTAGTGATGAGCCGAACACCCCCGGGTTCGGTTCGCACCAGAACCCGCGAACGGACCGAAAGTTCGTACGAACATTAGAACCCTATTAAATACAATGGATGCGAACGTTCGAATTCTAAAGTGCTAATTATAACAACTATTATGCATGTTATTGTCCTAAAAAGGGTTTGGGAACCCGGGTTCTGCACCAGGGGACATGTATCAATGCAAAAAGAAGTTTTAAAAACGGTCGTTTTTCGGGAGCAGTCATTTTAATGATGCATAAAGTGAAAAAAAAAAGTCAAATATTCCTTTAAATATCGTACCTGGGGGGTGTCTAAAGTATGCCTGTGAAGTGCCACGTGTTTCCCGTGTTTAGAACTGTCCCTGCACAAAATGACACTTCTAAAGGAAAAAAAAGCCATTTAAAACTTCTTGCGGCTTTAATGTAATGTCTGGTCCCGGTAATATGGATGAAAATCTTTAAGAAAAATGGCATAGCTACCCCATGACCCCCCCCCCCTACCCCAGCCCATTACCAGCCCCTTTGCGTCTTGTATGGATATTAAGGGGAACCCCGCACATAAAATAAAAAAGGCCCTATATACTCTGAACAGCCGTATACAGGCGGTGCATACAAGACAGGGACTGTAGGTTTGTTCTTATGTAGAATGTGTTTGTAATTTTGAACAGGTACATTGTTGAACTGTAGCTCCAGCCCAAAAATCTATTTTTAAACTTTTTGGGAAACATAGGTAAGGGTTATCACCCCTGTAACATTTGTTTTGCTGTCTGTGCCCCTGTTCAGAACATTTCACCTCACTTTCCGTCCCAATGACAACTGTTTTTGAAATGTGGTGTTTTTCTTGAAACAAGGATTGCTGATAAAGCATCAGTACAGAGGAGACACCTTTCTCCCATATTTATTCTTACAGGAGAGAATTTTCCTTCCTAGGGGTAGATTTCCTCTCACTTCCTGTTGTCTTCTTTCGTTTGCAAGTAGGAGTCGTTTGTAAGTTGGATGTTTGAAAGTAGGGACCTGCCGTATATACTCTGCAGAAATAGGCCCCTTAGTTGTTGGTGTTGGCACAACACTGTAAGCACTCACAGTTACTCTTGGTTGGTGCTGGAACGCCCTGCTGTCAACTATTATATCAGGAATTTTAATTACATATAATTGTTGAACAGTGGTAGTAAAAATTGGGGCTTTGATGGTGGTGCTGGTGCCACAACACTGTAAGCCCTGACAGTTACTCTTGGTGGGTGCAGCAATGGGCCCTGCTGTGAATTATTAGATCAAGAATTGTAATTGCATGCCCCTGTTTAACAGGGGCTGAAAAATTGGGCTTTTCGTGGTGGTGGTGGTGGTGTTGCCACAACACTGTAAGCCCTCAGAGTTACTCTTGGTGGGTGCAGGAATGGGCCCTGCTGTGAATTATTAGATCAAGAATTGTAATTACATGCCCCTGTTGAACAGGGGCTGAAAAATTGGGCCTTAGGCACTGGTGGCACAACACTACAACCCCTCACAGATACTGTACTTGGAGCACAGCAATGAGCCCTATGGCAAATTATTGCTAAAAAAATTGTAAGTACACGCCCCTGTAAAACAGGGGCTGAAAAATTGGGCCTTAGCCACTGGTGGCGGCACCCATAAACAAAAATGATCTTCCAAGCTATCATCATCAATCGTATCATTGAGGACTCTGAGGAGGAGGATAGCCAGTCAACATAACAGCACAGGCACTCAGCATCAGCATCAGTCTTGAAGGGACGTGACATGTTAAAATCAATTAGTCTGTTATATCAGCATCAGGTGTGTGGTAGCTGGTGGTGATCCAAGACTGGTTCATCTTGATGAAAGTCAGTCGATCAACCGAGTCGGTGGACAGGCGCACCCTGTGATCCGTGACAAATCCTCCAGCAGCACTGAATGTGCGTTCCGAAAGAACGCTGGATGCAGGACAGGCCAGTAGCTCAATTGCATACTGTGCAAGCTCTGGCCAGTGATCCATCCTCAAGACCCAGTAAGCCAGAGGATTTTCGGTGGGGAAGGTGTCCAAGTCTGACCTTGCCCCTAGATATTCCTGCACCATGTTTATCAGACGCTGGCGATGGTTGCTGGAACCAATCATACTTTGGGGCTGCGGACTAAAGAATTGTCTGAACGCATCGGTCAGACGGCCACCTTCCCCACCGCTCCTTCTTTGACTGGCCGAAGCCTCAGCAACTCGTTGTCCTGGACCAGGAGTTTGTAACCTCCCAGTCTCTGGGAACGCGTTGCACAGACCTTTCTGCAAGGCCTCCCGGAGTTGTCTCATCCTCTGCTCCCTCTGCGACGGTAACATAAGGTCCGCAACCTTACCCTTGTACCGTGGATCAAGGAGAGTGGCCAGCCAGTAATGGTCCCTCTCCTTGATCCGAAGAATACGAGGATCCTTCCGCAGACTTTGCAGGATCAGGGAGGCCATGCAGCGTAGGTTTGCTGAGGCATTCGCTCCGGAGTCCTCTGGGTCACTAAGGACGACATGATCCGCAGTCACCTCCTCCCAGCCACGTACAAGTCCACTGGTTTCTTGGGACTGTAAATCATCCCTAAAAGACTGCTGCTGATGATGCTGAGTGCCAGCCTCCACCTCCATGCTGACACAATCCTCCTCCTCCTCCTCTTCCTCTTCCTGTGCGATGGGTGGGACAGAAGGAACACTGTCTGGGTAAAGGGGGCCTTGAGAGGCAAGGAAGTCCTCCTCTTCCTGCCTCTGTTCTGCCTCAAGTGCCCTGTCCATTATTCCACGCAGCGTGTGCTCCAACAGGTGGACAAGAGGTACAGTGTCACTGATGCATGCACTGTCACTGCTCACCATCCTCGTGGCCTCCTCAAATGGTGCCAGGACAGTGCATGCATCCCTGATCATGCCCCACTGGCGTGGAGAAAAAAAACCAAGCTCCCCTGACCCTGTCCTGGTGCCGTAGTCGCACAGGTACTCATTGATGGCCCTCTGCTGCGTGTGCAGCCGCTGCAGCATGGCCAACGTTGAGTTCCACCTGGTGGGCATGTCACATATAAGGCGGTTCTTGGGCAGGTTCAACTCCTTTTGCAGCTCAGCCAGGCGAGCACTGGCATTATAAGATCTGCGGAAATGCACACAGACTTTCCTGGCCTGCCTCAGGACATCCTGTAAGCCCGGGTACCTGCCCAAGAACCGCTGCACCACCAGGTTAAGGACGTGAGCCACACAGGGCACATGGGTCAGTTGTCCCTGTCGGAGGGCGGAGAGGAGGTTGGTGCCATTGTCGCAAACCACCATTCCTGGCTTAAGCTGGCGTGGCGTCAACCACCTCTCGGCCTGGCCCTGCAGAGCAGACAGGACCTCTGCCCCAGTGTGGCTTCTGTCCCCCAAACACACCAGCGCAAGCACGGCATGGCATCTTTTTGCCTGCGTACTTGCGTAGCCCCGTGAACGGCTACGGAGCACCGCTGGTTCATAGGACAAACCACAGGAAGAGGCCATGGAGGAAGAAGAAGAGGAGGGGGTGGAGGAGAGAGGTGTGTCACAACCAGTAGTAGCATTTTGGAAGCGTGGCGGTGGAACAACCTCCAACACTACTGCACCTTGTCCTGCATCCTTCCCAGCTGCCAAAAGAGTGACCCAATGGGCCGTGAAAGAAAGGTAACGTCCCTGTCCATGCCTGCTGGACCATGAGTCAGCGGTAATATGCACCTTACCGCTGACCGCCCTGTCCAGCGAGGCCACGACATTGCCTTCCACATGCCGGTAGAGAGCCGGAATAGCCTTCCGTGAGAAAAAGTGGCGTTTGGGAACCTGCCACTGAGGAACCGCACATTGCACAAACTCACGGAAGGGGGCCGAGTCTACCAACTGAAAAGGCAGCAGTTGAAGCGCTAGCAATTTAGCCAAGCTAGCATTCAACCGCTGGGCATGTGGATGGCTGGGAGTGAACTTCTGTCGACGGTCCAGCAGCTGGGGCAGGGAAATTTGCCTGCTAGAATCGGACGTCGGTGTACTGCTAGCAGAGTGGCCGCAAGTACTTGGCTGTGACACACCTAATTCTACACCTTCATTCCTCTCAGTGCATGTTTCAGAGAGGACTGAAGTTATAGTGGGGTTGGAGATCCCAGCTGATGCGGTGCAAGGAGAGGTCCGCTTTGTTCTTTGGTATGGGTCTTTGAGGTAGGCTTGCCAACGAGCTGCATGGCAGGTCAACATATGTCTGGTCAGGCATGTGGTACCCAAGCGGCTGATGTTTTGGCCACGCGATATACGCTTGAGACATATGTTGCAAACAGCAGCTGTGCGATCTGATGCACTAGCCTCAAAAAAGGCCCACACCAAGGAACTTTTTGAATGACGGGCAGAGGCAGCGCCCTGCACAGGCGGAGCTCTGCGGTGTGATTCCGTCGGTGTACTGCCCTTACGCTGGCCACCAAAGGGCATCCTGTCTCGTTGGAGATGTGCCTCCTCCTCATCCTCCTCCTCCTCTCTCCTATTAGGCACCCACGTGGAGTCAGTGACCTCATCATCCCCTCCCTCCTCATCACTGGAGCCAATCTGGCAGTATGCTGCAGCTGCTGGAACATGACTGCCAGATTGGTGTCCTTCTTGAGCATCCCCTCTGTCTGCTCTCACCCTACTGCCTTCCTGTAGCTGGGTTTCATCATCAGACCCTTCGAAACGCTGGGCATCCTCCTGGAGCATGTACCCAACACTGTGCTCAAACAGTTCGGGGGACTCCTCAGGAGGAGGACAAGGAGTGACTGATGATGAGTCTGACATTGATACCAGGGAAGAGGACGCTTTGGCAGCTGCTTTGCCAGTACCCTGAGCCTGGGTGAGAGAGGATGAGGAGGAGGAGGAGGGCTTGGTCATCCACTCTACCAAGTCTTCGGCATGATGTGGCTCAACATGTCCAGCTGCGGAAAAGGAGGACAAGCGTGTCCCATGGCCATGTGCTGATGACAATGCACCGCGTCCACGACCAGCACTGTTGCCCCCAGACACAGAGCCTGCTTGCCCTCTTTTATTGCCTCCTGACTGTCTGCCTCTCCTTGTTTGCCTTCCAGACATTCTAATAGATGGCCTGCAGGGAGATGGGGAAAAAAGCAATAAGGGCTACCTTCAGGTGTCCTTCTCTGTCCCTTGAAACAAGGACTTGCACAGTGAAAGAAACTGACACTCTCCCTACCTACAGTTTTCTGTCCCTAGAAAAAATGTTTTTTTTAAGCACAATATAGCACAAGGAGAATTCACTCACTGTCCTTCCCAGTCCCTAGAAACAAGGACTTGCACAGTGAAAGAAACTGACACTCTCCCTACCTACAGTTTTCTGTCCCTAGAAAAAATGTTTTTTTTAAGCACAATATAGCACAAGGAGAATTCACTCACTGTCCTTCCAGGTCCCTGGAAACAAGGACTTGCACAGTGAAAGAAACTGACACTCTCCCTACCTACAGTTTTCTGTCCCTAGAAAAAATGTTTTTTTTAAGCACAATATAGCACAAGGAGAATTCACTCACTGTCCTTCCAGGTCCCTGGAAACAAGGACTTACTTGCACAGTGAAAGAAACTGACACTCTCCCTACCTACAGTTTTCTGTCCCTAGAAAAAATGTTTTTTTTAAGCACAATATAGCACAAGGAGAATTCACTCACTGTCCTTCCAGGTCCCTGGAAACAAGGACTTGCACAGTGAAAGAAACTGACACTCTCCCTACCTACAGTTTTCTGTCCCTAGAAAAAATGTTTTTTTTAAGCACACTATAGCACAAGCACAAAACACACTGACACTCTCCCTACCTATCCTTCTCTTTCCCTAAACTAAAGGAATCCAGGTTAAGCAAGAAAGAAATAACAGTCACTGTCCCTGCCTATGCTGCTCTATCCCTGCTCCGGAACACACTACACTAGGCCGCCGTGCTGGCGGCCTTTTATAGTGTGGGGCGTGTACTAAACACCCTCAGCAATAATTGGCCACAGGCATCCTGCCTGTGGCCAATCATTGCTCTCCTCGCTGCCGGCGCTGTGATTGGCCAAGCATGCGGGGTCACAGTGCATGCTTGGCCAATCACAGCGCCTGGATGACACTGCGATGGCGTAGTGCATTGTGGGCCGTTCGCGTCACTCGAATTTGGCGCGAACGGCCCAAATCGTTCGATCTTCGTCGAACGATCGAACAGCCGATGTTCGAGTCGAACGTATGTTCGACTCGAACACGAAGCTCATCCCTAATCACAAGCATAAATCAAACTAATTCGAAAAATGCATGTAAATGCAATAGACAAATATCACCCACCATAATGGAGAAACATGCAGTGTGTTGTGGGGGTTCTACCTTATACTTTTAAATACATGGTAGGGGTAAAGAGCTCACTAACAGAGTAGAAAATCCCTTCAACTTTAACAAAGGTGGAAAGTTTTACAATCCCTAAGACCCGTTTCACACTGGATCGGTTTGCAGGCGCTATTGCGCTAAAAATAGCGCCTGCAAACCGACCCTTAACAGCCGCTGCTGTGTTTCCAGTGTGAAAGCCAGAGGGCTTTCACACTGGAGCGGTGCGTTAGCAGGACGAGGAAAAAAAGTCCTGCTAGCAGCACCTTTTTGGAGCGGTGAAGGAGCGGTGTGTATATCACTCCTCCACCGCTCCTGCCCATTGAAATCAGTGGGACACCGCAGCTATACCGCTGGCAATGCGCCTCTGCAGAGGCGCTTTGCATCGGTTTTTAACTCTTTTTCGGCCGCTAGCGGGGGGTAAAACCTCACCGATATCGGCCGAATAGCGCCGCGGAATTAGCAGTAAAGCGCAGCTAAAAATGGCAGCGCTTTACCGCTCCTGCCCCAGTGTGAAAGGGGCCTAAATGTGGAGAGGTTTCATGTGTAAAGAGATGCACATGCTTGCAGTTTGAGTGATGAATGATCCGTTGCACATTTGCCGAAACAAACCATTATTTGCTGCTGGTTGCCATTATCTGGACATTCTCATTCTTCAGTTGGAAAAGGATGTCACTGTAACATTTGGGATATATGTATAACCACTCAACCAAGGATTTTCACCTAAAAAAATTGGGATTTGAAGGGCAATGGAATTCATTTTGAGGTGAAACTCCTTGGTTCATTCATTGGGGATGGTGGCAATGTACATGACATTTAATGGAAGTCAAACCTTTTTGTATATGTATAACCACTTGACCTCTGGAAGATTTACCGCCCTCCCTTCCTGACCAGGCCATTTTTTGCTTTTTGGTACTGCATTACTATAACTGACAATTGCGTGGTCATGCAATGCTGTACACATTAAATTTTTATATAATTTTTTTCCCCCCACAAATAAAACTTTTTTCTTTTGGTGGTATTTGATCAACACTGGGTTTTTTACTTTTTGCGCTATGAATAAAAAAAGACTGAAATTTTTTTAAAGCGTCTACAAACTATGGGGTGTGTATATATACTGGAATGTTTGTTTTGTTTTATTTTTTATTCCAGTAATGGTGGTGATCAGCGACTTATAGTGGGACTGCGATAGTATGGTGGGCAATCTGACGCTGACACCTTGTGGGAACCAGTGACACTAATACAGTGATCAGTGTTAAAAATATGCATTGTCACTGTACTAATGACACTGGCTGGGAAGGGGTTAAACATCGAGGGCAGGGTTCGACAAAACCTGGGTGCCAGGTCACAAATGCGACTAGAATTAGTGACCTGGCGCCTGAGGCAGCACAGCTGAGGATTCCTGTGTCTCCGTGCGCCCCCCCCCCCCGCGCGATCGCGTCGGCCCGCGCTGGCCGGTAATTGAGGCCGCGGCTTTGAGGCCTTCTGAAAGCCTATGTATCATTCTGTAATCTGGCGCCCTCTTGTGGTGGCCGTTGGTATGACAAGACAACCAGCAATGCTTGCCTGTTTCACTGCCCGCCCATCTCCTTCCCTTTACTTAGAAGTTAACCCCCAAACATTATATATATTCTAACACCCTAGAGAATAAAATGGCGGTCGTTGCAATACTTTCTGTCACACCGTATTTGCGCAGCGGTCTTACAAGCGCACTTTTTTTGAGGAAAAAATACACTTTTTTTTTTTTTTTTTATATAAAAAAATAAGACAACAGTAAAGTTAACCAAATTTTTTTTTATATTGTGTAAGATAATGTTACGCCGAGTAAATTGATACCCAACATGTCACGCGTCCAAAATTGCGTCCGCTCGTGGAATGACGACAAACTTTTACCCTTTAAAATCTCCATAGGCGACATTAATTTTTTTTTACAGGTTGCATGTTTTGAGTTACAGGGGAGGTCTAGGGCTAGAATTATTGATCCCGCTCTACCGATCGCGGCGATACCTCACATGTGTGGTTTAAACACCGCTTTCATATGCAGGCGCTACTCACGTATGCGTTCGCTTCTGCACGCATCGGTCGTTAAAAAAAAAAAAAAAAACCTGGCTCCTAACTTTTTTAGCTGGCGCCTAGATTCCAAGAAAATTTGTCAAGCCCTGATCTAGGGCGATCAAATGGTTAAATGTGTGCCTAGCCAGTGTTTTTTTGTTTTACTATAAGGTGCTTTCACCTAAGGGCTGTGCTGACTTTTATTCATCCCAGGGAAACAATAGCCGCCACATTCCTACTGACAGGACAGAGCTCTGTATTGTTTATATTGACAGAGCTCTGTCCTGTCTTCCTCCCTCCTCGCTGATCAGTGGGTGCCGACGGGCAGTGATTGGTTGGCACCCGCTGATCAGCCTGTACTGTGACTACATATGCGGGCGCGACCTACTCACGTGCCGGCTGTGTTGTGATTAAACCGTGTTTAAACCACACGTGAGGTATCGCCACGAACGTAAGAACAACAATTCTACCACTAGTCCCCCTTGTTTCGCTCTAAACTGGTAACTGGTGTTTAAAGTGTAGCCTATAGAGATTAAGTACCAAAGATTGGCGCCATTTCACGGGTGTGCGCAATTTTAAAGCGTGACATGTTGGGTATCTATTTACGTAACTTCATCTTTCACATTATACCAAAAAATTGGGGTAAATATGGTGTCGTCCGTCCGTCTGCCCCCCCCAAAAAAAAATTGCATTTGAAAAACACTACGCAAATACTGTGTGACATAAATTGCAACGTCTGCCATTTTATTTCCTGCTAAAAACTATAAATATAGTGTATGTGGGTTCTGGGTAATTTTTCTAGCAAAAAAAAAAATTATGACTTTTTTTATTGTATTTTTTTTTTTGGGGTTGGACTAGATGGACTTGTGTCTTTTTTTTCAACCTGACTATGTAACATGGAAGTGGTTAAAATATGCCGCCCTTATTGGTAATTTTTCGGTTGTCTTCTCTGTCTTCTTGTATTAAAAGGTGAATCTACTGCTGTAATTCTTTGACTATTTTTAAAGTTGGATTATCAGATCTTTTTCATCCACCTGACAGATGTTGTTTGGTTTACACTTTTTATAGTAACTTTGTGGAGGTGATTGAGTAGGCAGATATATGGATCTGTTAATCACCAATATATAGAATTGGCCATTCACACAGGGGCGACTCGTCAGGCGACTCAGCCGCCTGACAAGTCGCGTCCCACTCTATTCAATAGAACCGTTCTAATATGAGCGACGCAGGTCGCTCCGACTTAGAAAAAGGTTCTTGTACTATTTTGGAGGTGACTCGGGGCGACTTGCATTGACTTCTATACAGAAGTTATTTTGCAAGTCGTCTCTGAAGTCGTCTTCAGATCGCCTTGCCGAGTCGCCCCCAAAGTCGTGCCGCCCCTGTGTGAATGGGCTCTAAGGATGTGAAATGACAAAGGTAAAATTTGCCATAAATGGGCTGACATCATTGTGCAGCACCCTATGTATGTATGTATGTATGTATGTACTGTATGTATGTAAGTAATTTTAGAATAGCTGTATTGACAAAAGGCAGGGAGCAGCAAGTAACTGGGGTAGGTTGAAATCGCTAACTTTTTCTAATGCTGGCCCTACATGGCTGATTCCTGCTGAATTGGCAGAATATCGAGCCATGTGAGGCCGTGTCGGCACAGCCTGTCTTGACAAACACCAATCTAAAAAACTAATTGGTGAATAGAAAGCTTCCGGCCGAACAGTGACTGCAGCCAATCAGATGTGGTCACTGGTCAGATATCCTGATGGCTACGGTTGCAACGGCTGTCAGAATACATTAGCCAGCCGAGGAGATTGCTCCATTCATGCTGTTTAGTAAAGGAGAAACCATCACATGTATGGATAGCCTAATGCAGCTGATTGTAGAAAAAAGCTCTCATAGTCGATAATGGTAGTTAACAAACATGTAGCTTTGCATGTTGGGTTAAAGGAATCTCCTGTTTTATGGCACTATACCAAAATTATCAAATGCTCCAGTGTATGGCCAGTTTAAAGTGTTACTAAACCCACAACAGTAAAATCAGTCTGTATATGCAGTAAGGTATGCATGTTATACTCACTGTGGAACCTAAGGGGTTAATCCTCTGCATTGTTTAAAATGGCTGTTTGATCCTTGTTCTCTGATCCTCCCCTTCTTCCACTGTCCAAATCCATCTCCTGACAGTACAGAGCCTTGGAGGCACATGCTCAGTTTGGTGTGTGTGTGTGTGTTTTTTTTTTTCTTGGGAGGGTGCATGTGATCAGCACAGGGCCCTGTCCAGACAGAGGGTCACCTCTGTACCCTGATAGGACAGTCTGAGCAGAATAAAAACTCCTCCAAGCTTTAACTAGTGCTCGCAGGACACTGATAAAAATCACAAGACTGCTATATACTGCTGATGAGAAAAGGTATTTAGCAGCTTTATATTTAATAAAATAATTGCATTTCCATGTTGTGTGTACTGTGAGACCAGATATAGTGAATGCAGGGTCCTGGGTTTAGTAACAATTTAAGTGGCAGTGTAGTACTTGTGAGAAGGCATAGTTAGATTCCTCCAGAAGTGGCTGTTTCAAGCTAAAAGCTTTAAGGATTTTGGCTAAGAATGGCTTGGCAGTTGGCTCCGTAGTTTATAGAATTTTGTTCCTAGGAAGGAAACCTGCATAACTTGCCAGCTCTTTCTTAAAATAATAGTCTTTAAATATCAGCAGCCAATGGGAGATTTGGACATGTGATTACACTGTATGTGTTGCTTGTTGGCATTCTGGGAGTGCCTTAATCCTTGTTAGCATGAGATATCTGTGAAGAGAATGCCGTGGTTAGTTCATGACAGCTTCTACCCATCCGTGTTTTATTCCAGCCTTCCCCGGCAGTGTGCAGAGGAGCTGGCTGCTTTATTATGCCCCTGGTGGCCCATTCTAGTATTTATACACACTTCCTGCCCTATCCCAGGAGCATAATTATTTCTATTACAATATGCTACAAAGGCTTATCTGGCCCGATTAACTCAGCACTTGCTTTCTTTTAATAAGTGCTTATTTATGAACTGTTAAGCAAATGCCTTTTTAAGGTAGAGCTGCAGCAAACAATATACGTTTGGTCTGCTGCAAAACAGACGTGCTCATCCTTGAAAGAGCTCTGTAAATAGACGCACTGCATACTTCAGCATTTCTGTGTTTGAGATCCAGGATATTCAGTATAGCCTATGCTGATACTCCATTATTGTTTGAAACCTGTATTTTGGTGGCATACTAAAAATGTCAACTATTGCTGCTTTTGTTCAATTGAGGGCTCATGAATTTGATTTGCAGTGGGTTTTTTCCCTTAAATTACCTTTTTTAAATGGAATAGGGAAATTTATATGGATTTTTTAAGAACGAACACATTGAGAACATTGTAATATTTCTCTGAGTCTGTGTTTTGAGTATGAGAAGGAGATTTAACCTAGTTCTCATTACCTGACGTCTCCCTACCTGTATTTTGTACTTTAGTGAAGGATCACTTATGGCTCTTTGCACATTGGCCAGAACCCTATAAACCCAGTGATTTGTCCAGTGATGGGAAATCCCACATTTTATGGCTGCCACTAGAAAAGAGATGAGGGGAAATTTTATAATGGGGACCTCTGCTCCAGTGACAAATGTCTAAAAGGGAATTCCTCTAACTCTGGAATGATTTCTTCTCACTTCCTCTTGTGTTACTAGGACAGCAATTGAGGAGAATTCTCAAAATCCCAAATCTATCAAAAATAAAAAAATAAATTGCTTTTAAGATTCCATAAGATTCTTTTAACTTTTGGAACAGATCTTGTATTGGTGACAACAGAGGAAATGTATTTTGTAGCCCCAAGGAGCTCAGGAAGGTGCATCTCACAGAGAAACAAGTGTAAGCTAAAAATGTCTCCTTTTTTAGGGCCCTTTCACATTGAACAGTTTGTGATGCGCTTTCGGTGTTTAAATACATAAAAAATGTATCCTCCTTTTTTAAAAAGTTAAACCACATGACATGTGAACATAGCCTGAGTCTATAGTGTATACTTGTCTCAATTAGGCCTCATGCCCACTGGCGTTTTTACAGCTGCGTTTTTGAGCGTTTTTTACAGCTTAAAAACGCCTGTCCATGTTATTGTAAATATTTTTTTTTTATTTTTTTTTTGAAAAAAAAAAAAAAAAAAAAAAAAAAAAAAACGTCGGAGCTAAAAACGCGACCGCGCGTTAGTGCGCGTTTTTTGCGCGTTAGTGCGCGTTTTTGCGCGTTTTTTGACGCTCGCGTTTTTCCTGCCTAGTTCTGACGCTGAGGAACGCACTGGCCCTGGGTTTTTTTTACAGCTTACAAACGCCTATGCTCTTTACAGCACAAAAACGCCTAGGTGGGCATGAAGCTATAGACTAACATGGACAGGCGTTTTTAAGCTGTAAAAAACGCTCAAAAACGCGGCTGAAAAAACGCCCGTGGGCATGAGGCCTTAAAGTGTTACTAAACCCACAACAGTAAAATCAGTCTGTATATGCAGTAAAGCATGCTTGTTATACTCCTAGGGGTGCAAGGGATCAAAAAACTCATGGATCGGATCGATCCTCGGATCAGAGTCACGGATCGAATCATTTTTCGAATCCGCAAAAAAACCACGACAAATCTTGTTACCCCCCAATGGAGTTTTAGATTTCACAGTTATTTTCAACACAAAACGGAGCTTATATGCTTAAATACAGTATTTGTAAATCCGACGGACTGTTTACATGTTAAATTTTAAAAGCAGCAGCAAACCTTACATGCTTGCTAATGTGACACTAAATGTTAAATGTGAAAATCAGAGGTGTTCTGTCACATTGGCAAGCATGTAAGGTTTGCTGCTGGGTTTAAAAATGAACATGTAAACAGTCCATTGGATTTCCAAATTTAAAGCGGAGTTCCACCCAATTTTTTTACTTTTTTTTTATTCCACTCCTCACCCCCTTACATGCCACATTTGGCATGTCATTTTTTTTGGGGGGGAGTGGGGGCTTCAGTAGGAGTGGGACTTCCTGTCCCATTTCCTCCTTCCGCCCTGGAGCCGCCTAGGCGATACGTCATATCGCCTTGTGGCGGCTCCTCCCTGTACGCGATCACCTGGGACGTGACAGGTCCCAGGCGATCGCCTGTCCACTCACAGAGCGCTGCGCCGTTCGCGCATGCGCAGTGAGTGCCCGGCCATGAAGCCGAAAGCTGTCACGGCCGGGTGCCCACACTGAATGGACGCGCCGGCGGAGGAGGGGGGAGAGGAGCGGAGCGTCGCTGGACAGTGGAGCAGGTAAGTGTATGTTTATTAAAAGCCAGCAGCTACACTTTTTTTGTAGCTGCTGACTTTTAATAAACATAAAAAAAGGGTGGAACTCCGCTTTAAGCTCCGTTTTTTGTGTTGAAAATAACTGTGAAATCTAAAACTCCATTGGGTGTAACAAGATGTCCGCTTGCCCACTTCTCACTATCATTACTGTGCAGGAGTGTGGGCTGGAGCAAGATGGCGGCGACGAAACGTCACTTCCTGACGAGACAGCCGCCACCAGGTGTACCAAGATGGCCGCCTCTCCGGAGCTAGGCCAAAGCCTTTCCTATGGCCGAGGCTGCGGAGCACTCCACGGATCGTGTGGTGTGCCAATCCAAACAGGGTGACCCGTTCGGATCACGGATCGTCACTGATCCGTTGCACCACTAATACTCGCTGTGGAACCTAAAAGGTTAATCCTCTGCGTTGTGTAAAAAGTCTGTTTGGTCCTGTATGAACAGATCATCCTCCTTCTACAGGTTCAGACAAGCCAGAGTTTCTGGCGTCAGGCTGCACATGCTCAGTTTGGTGTGTATTGCTAGAGTTTTTTTTTTTTCTCTTGGGAGAGTGCATGTGATCAGCACTATTCAGATACTGGGTCAGGGGTCCTGGATCCTGATAGGACGGACAGCTCAATGCATTATGAAAACTCCTCCTACAAGCTTTAACCAGGAAATGATAGAAGTCACAAGACTGCTATATACTGCTGATGAGAAAGGTATTTAGCAGTTTATATTTACTAAAACTATTGCATGTCCATGGTCTGTGTACTGTAGAGCAGTGGTTCTCAACCCTGTCCTCAAGTACCCCCAACAGGCCATATTTTGGGCATTTCTCTTAGATAAAATAGCTGGCCAAAATACCAAGCCCTTGACTGTGATTTAAAGTGGAGTTCCACCCTGATTTTTATTTTTATTTTTTTACCAAAAGTTGAAAAAAAAAATGTACTTACCAGAAATAGCGGTTGCTATGCGGAAGTCCCTAATCTGCCTCTTCATCGTCCGCGGCTGGTCTTCTTCCTCCATCCTACTCGTGTCTTCTGGTGAATGGGGCGCGCTGCCTTCTGGGAACTGTGTGTATCCCAGAGAGCAGCCGGCCCATTCACAAACCGCCGTGCGGCTCGCGCATGCGCAGTAGGAAACGGGCAGTGAAGCCGCACGGCTTCACTGCCTGTTTCCCTTACTGAGGATGGCGGCGCCGGGAGCTGCCAGGATCGAAGGATCGGCCTCTGGGGGGGGGGGGCTGAAATCCCGGGCGAGTAGGACAGGTAAGTGTCCTTATTAAAAGTCGGCAGCTACAGTGTTTGTAGCTGCTGACTTTTAAAAATAAAATCGCGGGTGGAATCCCTCCTTTAACCACCTTGTGCCCGCCGTACGACTATATACGGCCGCGAGGTGGTTGTTACATGCCGGGAGGCCGTTATTATACGGCCTCCGCTAATTTGGCCACTGGGGGGCGCGCGCACGTACCCAGCGCGTCACTGCAATGCCGATGCGCGTGCCTGGCGGCCGCGATGTCTGCCAAGTACCCGCGATCGGCGGTTACACAGACACAGACATGGATCTGTGTGTGTAAACACACAGATCCATGTCCTGTCAGGGAGAGGGGACCGATGCTGTGTCCCTTGTACATAGGGACACAGATCGGTCACCTCCCCCAGTCAGTCCCCTCCCCCACACAGTAGTAATCACTGATAGGGCACACATTTAACCCCTTCCTCGCCCCCTAGTGTTAACCCCTTCCCTGCCAGTCACATTTATACAGTAATCAGTGCATTTTTATAGCACTAATCGCTGTATAAATGTGAATGGTCCCAAAATAGTGTCAAAAGTGTCCGATGTGTCCGCCATAATGTCGCAGTCACGTAAAAAATCACTGATCGCCGCCATTACTAGTAAAAAAAAAAAAATTGTAAAAATGCCATAAAACTAACCCCTATTTTGTAAACGCTATAACTTTTGCGCAAACCAATCAATAAACGCCGCTTGCGATTTATTTATTTTTTTAACCAAAAATATGTAGAAGAATACGTATCGGCCTAAACTGAGGAAAAAAAAACATTTTTCCCCAAAAATTGGGATATTTATTATAGCAAAAATCAAAAAAAATTGCTTTTTTTCAAAATTGTCGCTCTATCTTTGTTTATAGCGCAAAAAATAAAAACCGCCAAGGTGATCAAAAGAAAGCTCTATTTGTGCGAAAAAAAGGACGTCAATTTTGTTTGGGAGCCACGTCGCACGACCGCGCAATTGTCATTCAAAGCGTGACAGTGCTGAAAGCTGAAATTTCGCCTGGGCAGGAAGGGGGTATATGTACCCAGTAAGGAAGTAGTTAAAGCACCTGTGCAAGTTAAAGGAAAACCTGCAAACATGTCCTGTTGGGGGTACGTGAGGACAGGGTTAAGAACCACGGCTGTAGAAAAACAGATATAGTGAATGCAGGGTCCTGGGTTTAGTAACATTTTAAGACGGGGGTCTCAAACTGGTGGCCCTCCAGCTGTTGCAAAACTACAAGTCACATCATGCCTCTGCCTGTGGAAGTCATGCTTGGAACTGTCAGCCTCATGGGAATTGTAGTTTCACAACAGCTGGAGGGCCACCAGTTTGAGACCCCTGCTTTAAGAGAACCAAGTGTAATTTCTGTCTGTTGCTTCATTCCTTCATATCAGCATGAATCACTTCTGACAAGTTTTCCTGGCACTAAGAGAAAAAAAAGGTGACGGGACTGAGCCTTGGCGGCCTCAGCTCTGTTCCTGTGTGCTGTGTGAAGGGGGTGTGTCCCTTCTATCCAATCAGCTATCAGAGCTCTCCTCACTGAGCTCTATAGAGTGAAATTTCAGTTCCCCGCCCCTTTTTTCTTACCACTCAGACAAGCTGTATACATTTTGCACTTTTAATAGATAAAGAGAAGACTGCAGATAAACAGGTACAACTTATGTTGGAGGATTTGTTTCATTCCTGTGTATCACCTAAGGCCAGTCACTTCACTGGGTATATTTAGGGGTTTACAATCGCTTTAAAACCTATGAAACTCTCCTCACCAATGTGCGGTCCATTTTTAAATGTTTTGCATGCTGCATTTTTGGTGCATGTTTAAAAAGTACACCAAAAAAGACACCCCCCATTGAAATGAATATAAAACTCAACGGGTTGCATTTTTTGGTATGCTTTTTGGTATGCTTTTTGAGTCGCATGTCTATGCTTCACAGGTGCATGATTGGAGTTGGGCAAACAAAAACGTACCAAAAAACACATATGCATACATTTTTTACTGCTTTTTCAGTGGAGCAGTGTGAAAGAATCCTTAAAGAGAATATTTTACAAAGCAAAACGTGTGATTTATCTAGGGAGAAATTTTTATCGAGGTTTGTTTTTATCTAAGCTTTTTTTTTTTTTTTCTTTGTGAACACTGAAGCAAAATTTAAACCCAAATCCACCTTTTTCATTTTTTATAGTTTAATTTGGAGGGCATAAGTAATGGTCTCTTTCTGGCTTTTATTGTTCTGTGTCTGTTAGAGAGATTTTTCCCTTTATTCCCCATCACAACACCGACATCTTTCATGGGAAGGCTGTCACCAGAGAAATATGGAGGATGCTTTTGCTAACTTCCTTCTTAAAATGCCTGGCTGTCTCAGGCCGCAGTACATTGTGGGTCACTGAACCAGAAGAAAGATTTAGCCAGTGAAGTTGCACCTAATTTTCATACTTGTTCTGGGTCAGTGTCTCAAAGTATAGCAATACAGACAGTTTGTGGTTAGCCTTTACCATGATGATGTTACTCAAGGGGCTAACTACAGCTATTGCAGGCGAAGTACCTTTCCTGGGGTTCAGGTGCAGGAAGGGGGCCCTGTCCATGCCTGAATACGGATTGTAAAAAAAAAATAATTACAGTGGCCACACATGGGTGCCCTGTAGAGGTGCTTTACAGGCCACCTACCTCAGACTGCCACTTTTAAGAACAAAAAGTGAAAATAAATTGAAACTAAATTATTACTGCCTAGATATTCGGTTCAGATCTTCATCATGGTTGTCAATCAAAGGCTTCTAAAACCTTCTGTTAAATATGCTTGTTTTGTTTATTGTATGTATACAATTTTTCTCCTTTTTTTTTTTCTTTCTTTTTTGTAAATATGAAATAATGCATATAGATATTTCATATTTACCCCTTTTAGCCAGCAGGTGGTGAGCCTATGAGCTAAAAGAATCATCTCCTTACCATGCTGATTTACTACTTGTGTTGTGAAGAGATCAAAATAGGATATCCGTCTACATACTCGCACCCTTCCCCGTTTCCTTAGCGGAGTACAATCTGATTTTTACGTTTTATGGGAGCAGTTATCAGGTGAAGAGCTAGTGCTGGGCTTTCCTATTAGAAACTGTACAAACAGTGCCCCCCCCCCCCCTGGAAAAGACAATGGCTGGGCATAACAGGGGACTATCATGTACATTTACCCACTTATCCAGGCAACATTGCGATTAGGAGATTAAATGGCAAATCTTCCACATCTTTAGCTCATTCGCCACTAGCTCCACTGGGAGAATTTCTGTAGCCCAGCTTGGGGGAAGACGTAGCAATATTTGTAAAATGGGGGGCCAATGGGGAGTTCACTGTGGCAAATGCACAGCAAATGGTAAATTGAAAACCCTTGACCAACTTGGGGAAGAAAAGGGCTCTTTTCCAGTGGATGCTTGGAGATTTTTCTAATTGCAACGCCTGAGTGACCCATGTTGAATGCTATAGATACTCTGTCAGACTCTGAAAATTGTTATGCCCGCAGAATGTGTTGGATGCTAAACCCTTATTGTTCTTATACACTGCTTGTGTACTTGGAGTTGCAAAAGGACTTCTCTTTATCAGGGAATGGGAGAGCGATTTCGGCATTACCCTGACTGGCGGTTAAAAAACTAAAATAATGAAGCTGAGCCTGATGCTCAGGAAAAAGGAATCTATCCGTTTTAAAGATGCAAGAGACTTACTATTAAACTATACTCCAGGTGGTATTGAGGTACAGAGACTGAAAGGCAGTGATGTATCTGGGCATCTTCCTGGTGATGCTGCGGGGGCTGTGGGCTGGATGGGACCCTTTCTCTATTTGTGATGGCATTGCCCCATAATTAAACCCTTCAGCGGCGCATACTTTTGGAAAACGAACAAAACTCGCTCATGAGTGCAATGGTATTTGTAAAAAAAAAAAAATGTAAATAGAATATAAAAAATCTAGTTTTAAATTTGTAACTGATCAAAAAATAAAATTGGCCCCTTTTCCTTTTTTAAATGGCTGCTAATTTTCTTTTGTTTCATCATTTTAACTTTTTTTTGTCTTTTATCCTATTTATACTGAATAAATCTTTTGTCCCAAACAGATTGGAAAATCCTGAAAAACATCAATGTAGCCATTGCGGCTGGACATAACCAATACATTTCTGGAAATACTTTGGTGTATTCATTTCTAGCCTGAACTGCTGGAGTGAGAGATTAGCACAGCATCAAATAGTAAGTCTAACAATACTTCACAAACGTAGCTGCATACCATGTGTAGAGCGGTGATGCTGAGGCAGTTTTATTTATGTTCTTCTATATCTGACTATACATTTTGTCTCATTGATCCACATGCTTTTGGAATAAATGTGTTTGTCTGAGCATCTACTCGCACAAAGTGGAGGGCTGAATAGCTGATTTTTTATTTATTTTTTTCCCCCCGAAAGTTTTCGTAACTTTTCCTGTAGCTTGAAACTCTTAAAGTTAAACTTAACCCGTCCTTTGCACATGCAATATCAACCAACAAATTTATCGAGGTTTGTTTATCCATGTGTTTTTTTTTTCATTTTTATATTGTTCTGGCTTTGTGAACACGGAAGCAAAAATATAACTGCGGACGCTATATAAATACTGTATAATAATGTAACGCATGCAATTTCTACACAAGCCATGTTGTAATTTATTGCTAATAAAAATTATCTTTCCTTTTTCCATCTGAAATTGTAATATCTTGCAAAATGCAATATGGCACCCTGGAGGAGTTCTGTACACTGTTGGTGTTCAGAACTCCCAAGGAAATGTCATTTATTATTTGTGTGATTGGCTCGCTTATCTTTCCCAGAAGTCTGCCCTAAGATGCAAGTCAGATTTTAGGCATCCTCCTGTAATAGAAGTTTTAATTTTAATGAGATACTTGCTAAGGTTAACCACTTCTAATGGGATGCAGACACTGCGAGTGGCAAGTAGCCAAGGAAAGGTATGAACTTCTGGTGGGGCTTGTATTAAAATGGACTTATTGCATTTTTGTGTGTGGGTTGCGCACAGGTTCACTTTGAGGGCTTACGCACACAGTCGATTAGGACCATACAATGTCTGCAGCGAGTGTGGCTAGGTGTTTCCAGTTATCAATGGACGGAAAGCCTGCACAAGTAATTGATAGACTGGGGCTGTGCGCAGTTGGTCATACATACATGGAGAAATTGCTTGCGGTAAGGGACCGATGTGTGTCCAAGGGTGCCCATTCTTTCCCAACCACAGGAAATCTCTCCATGTGCAATTACATGTGGGCAGTAACAGCCTGTCATTGATTTGTGCGGTCATTCTGACTGCAGCTAATCTAACACTTGGCTGTACTTGCTGAACAATGATCTGAGTGGTGTACTACCCTAATTGGCCCTGTGCATGAGCCCTAAGTACTCCACTAAAAAGTTACTCCAGTTTTTAAAAATATATATTAGACAACAATATGCCTGTATTTATTATTCTAGACAGAACTTGGTGTTCACCTTTTACAGAAAAAATGTAAAGGTGAACCAACACTGGGCACCCTCCCCCCTCGCCTGGTCCTCACTGCACTTTCCTTCGGGGTTGTCAAGTTGTGAGCACTCCCCAGCCGCTCCAGTCGTTTTTTCCAGTAGAATTTTAAATCCTCAATCTTCTCTCTTATCGTTGTCAGCACTTTCAGGGTGGACCAGATGGGTTCTGATTGGTCAGTGTGACGGCACTGACCGATCACAATCCATCTGGCCTGTCCTGGAACCGCTGGTGAAGAAAAGGTAGAAGAACAGGGATTTCAAATCCCCAAACCGGAGCTGCTGCAGGAGTGCTGACAGCTTGGCAACCCCAGAGGTAAGTACAGCGGGGACCAGAGGGGTGGAGAAGGGTGTCCAGGGTTAGTTCACCTTTTACATTTTTTCTGTAAAGGTGAACTAGCCCTTTTAAATATGAGCCTGTTGGTTTTTTTTTGTTTGTTTGTTTGTTTTTTTTCCCCCCTCCAGCAGAGATGCAGACTCCTATTTGCTAAAGGATTTGAGAATGTACACACAAATTGTGTAATTATTCACTTCAATTACCCAATCATGTGTAGATGATATAAAACAGGGATTTTCTTTTCACATGATTGGATAATTGAAGTGACTCTTCTTACATAAATCATCCTCCAAGGTATAAACATGGAATAGATAATGCAAGGTAAACTCCTCCTTCCTCCATGCAACAATTATCCCTTTTTCCCAGTGCACTGTATGGTACTGCACTAATACAAAGGGTCAAAGGCTACAACAATGCTAGGGAACTATGCCACCTTTATCAAAAAGGAGCATTATGTACTAAAATGTGCAAAAATATATTCATTAGAATTTAAAAGTAAACTCTGATTTCGATTTTTGTCCTGGGATTCTCAATTACCCTATCCATTTCATCATTTTCTGTAGCCATCTTTCTTTAAAGTGTTTTCTACTTTAAAATGCAATGTGTGTCTAGTCCCCAAAATGTTTATGTGCAGAAAATTGTTCTCATTAGATTGTTTGAGATTTGCATTTAGTGCTGTGTGCCAGACCCATTTTGCAAAGCTTGCCCTGTTTCTAAAGTTTACAAAATGTGAAAGGTTCTTACTTATCTCAGTGGTCGAACATGCTTTTTGTCAGTGAATAGTCCTGTTCTTATTTTATTATTTTGTTGTAAATATAAACCACAGAAGATCGTAACCTGACGTGCAGAATGTTTTCAGTTCAAGTTACTGCACGACTGTAGTCCGTATTATTGCCTTTCCTAATTAGCTGTATTTGCACATAAGTTTAAAGGAGAAGTCCAGCCTGTGCTCGTTTTGGCTGGGCTTCTCCTAAGAGTCACAGGAGTGAAATTCGTTTTGCATTTCTGTGACCCTGTTTTTCAGCAGAGTGGTCTGAAGACCGCTCTCTGCTGACGTCACTGGAATCAGTCCAGGCACCACGTCATTGCGACAATTTATGTCTGGATCCGCCAGTTGCCTGGACTGATGGCCGTCTCAGCCTCTCAGCAATCTGCTGAGAAGCTGAGACGGCCGCTCCCCGCCCCTCCACAGCTCAACGCTCCAGAGAGTGTGGAGGAGCAGAGCAGGAGAGCTGCTGATTGACAGGCAGCAGCTCTCTGCTCTGGGAGCCGAGAGAACCGAGCCATCGGCGATGTTCGATTGACAGTGCAGAGACTCCATCGGACCGATGCTGCATCCACCTAGGTAAGAAGGATTATGTGAAAAAACTGATTTGCATACTTCTCTTTTAAGACCCCTTGCACATGATACTCCTGTTTGAGCATCCACTTTTTCAGACTTTTTTTTTTTGTATGTATTCTAGGGTTCTCGTTATGCACAGCGCTGGTTTATGTGTCTGTGCGCATAGGCACATTACAATTAATGAGCTGTATTTTAGCTTGGAAAAAAAAAAAAAGCTGTATGTACTGAGCTTTTTCTAGCTGCAGTCTGCAAGAGGCCTCAAGGAAATTTTCAACTTTTGCAATCAAATTGGGATAATACCTGCTTTATATTAGTTACATATTCCCACAGCCAGCTGCATCAACACAGGTGCATGTCAAAATTTGACAGGCGTGCCAGAGCAGTTGTGTGGCCCCTTACCCTATGTATTGTTAAAGCAGGACTAAACAAACCAACTTATTGGTTTCCCAAAACACTTGCAGTGCCTTGAAAAAGTATTCATACAAAATCTTCAACATTTTGTCATGTTACAATATAAATTTATTTTATTGGGATTTTGTGATCGATCAACACAAAGTGGCACATAATTGTCAAGTGGACGGACGGAAAATGATACATGGTTTTCAATTTTTTTTACAAATATGTGAAAAGTGTGGCTTACAGCTGCAAGTCTTTTTGGGTATGTCTCTACCATCTTTGCACATCTAGAGTGACATTTTTTCCCATTCTTCTTTGCAAAATAGCTCAAGATTCAGATGGAGAGCATCTGAAAAGCAATTTTTATGTCTTGCCACAGATTCTCAATTGGATTTAGGTTTGGACTTTGACTTGGCCATTCTAACACATGAATATGCTTTGATATAAACCATTCCATTGTAGCTCTTGCTGTATTTTTAGGGTCGTTGTCCTGCTGGAAAGTGAACCTCCGCCCCAGTCTCAAGTCTTTTGCAGACTCTAACATGTTTTCTTCTAAGATTGCCCTGTATTTGGCTACATCCATCTTCCTATCAACTCTAACCAGCTTTCCTGTCCTTGCTAAAGAAAAGCATCCCCATAACATGATGCTGCCACCACCATGTTTCACGGTGAGGATGGTGTGTTCAGGGTGATGTGCAGTGTTCGTTTTCCGGCCACACATAGCGTTTTGCTTTTAGGCCAAAATGCTCAATTTTGGTCCCATCCTACCAGAGCACCTTCTTCCACATGTTTGCTGTGTCCCCCACATAGCTTCTCGCAAACTGCAAACAAGACTTCCTATGGCTTTCTTTCAACAATGGATTTCTTCTTGCCATGCTTCAATAAATGCCAGATTTGTGGACAGATTCTCCCACCTGAGCTGTGGAACTCTGCAGCTCCTCTAGAGTTACCATGGGCCTCTTGGCTGCTTCTCTGATTAATGCTCTCCTTGCCCGGCCTGTCAGTTTATCAGTTTAGGTGGATAGCCATGTCTTGGTAGGTTTGCATTTGTGCCATACTCTTTCCATTTTCGGATGATGGCTTTAACAGTGCTCCGTGGGATGTTTAAAGCTTGGGATATTTTTTTATAACCTAACCCTGCTTTAAACTTCTTGACAACTTTAGCCCTGACCTGTCTGGTTTGTTTTTTGGCCTTTATGTTGCTGTTTGTTCCATAAGGCTCTCTAACACACCTCTGAGGGCTTCACAGAACAGCTGTATTTATACTGAGCTTAAATTACACACCGGTGGACTCTATTTACTATTTAGGTGACCTCTGAAGGCAATTGGTTCCACTATATTTTAGTTAAGGGTATCATAGTAAAGGGGGCTTAATACAAATGCACACTGCGATTTTTAGATATTTATTTGTAAAACAAAATTAAAAACCATTCATCATTTTCCTTCCACTTCACAATTATCTGCCACTTTGTGTTCTATCACATAAAATCCTAATAAAATACATTTACGTTTTTGGTTGTTGTTATATGAGAAAATGTGTACCATTTTTTTTTTTTTTTTTTTTTTTAAAGAGGTTTGAATACTTTTTCAAGGCACTGTACATTCAATGCAGGCCATGAATGATGACTGTCACAGGTTGTTATGTGCTTATGTCAACTCTTGAGCGAACTGTCAAGCCATCAAAAAGCTGATGTCATAACCGTCGTATACCCGCCTGTTTTCTATCCCTTGATATAAAAAAAGCTTTCGACTCCATATCATGGCCTTACCTCCACTACACATTGCAAAGATGGGGCTTTGGCCCTCACTTCCTAACATGGATCGCAGCGCTTTACAACAGACCAATCACATATATTAAATATGCAGGATACAAATCTAATTCATTTAATATAGAAAGAGGAACACGCCAGGGCTGCCCACTTTCCCCCCTTCTATTCGCCCTCCTAATTGAACCCCTAGCCCAAAGAATCCACACAGACCCAACAATTACGGGCATAGAAACTGCTGGATACCATCATAAATTATGTCTATTTGCGGATGACATACTCCTATTTCTATCATCCCCACAAGTTTCTGGTCCCAACCTACTGCTCATTTTAGACAAATTTGCAATGATTTCGGGGCTTACAATAAATCTCAAAAAATCCAAAGCCTTAGATATATCCCTCTCCAAAGTGGAATCCGACTCGGCCAAAAATGCACTTCCTTTCATATGGACTGAGAGGTCAATCCCCTATTTAGGGATTCACCTGACGGCCTCATATTCAGATCTTTTTACAGCAAACTATCCCCCACTCCTCAAACAAATAACACTTTTACAACAATGGTCACATCTCCCAATTTCATGGATAGGTAAAATGAATGCAATCAAAATGACAATCCTTCCAAAACTACTGTACTTATTTAGAGTCTTACCGATCCCTATCCCACCTTATTATCTTAGAATTCTCCAAAGACGAACATCAACATTTGTCTGGGGCTCCAAAAAAACCTGTGTATCGCTTCATACACTACACTTACCAAAACTCAAAGGAGGCTTTGGGTTTCCGAACTTCGCTAACTATTATAGAGCCGCACACATTGCTAGCCTCACTAAATATCATGCTACATATGAAATACCCCTATGGGTAATGATAGAAGCGGCAGAATGTGACCCTCTTTCTATTTCCAATCTATTATGGCTCCTACCTAAGGAACGGAAAACCCTACGTAACCCCATTACTAAATACTTTTTATCTATATGGGACAAACTTAGAGTTAAACATCAGTTACAATCTTCTCACAATCCTCTCTTGTCATTCCTGAAAAACCCTGCTTTCTACCCAGCATGGGTCTCTCCTAAATCATTTAAGGTCTGGAATTCATTAAATATTATTCGGCTTAGTAACTTAACTTCTCCTTCATCCTTCCATACATTTCCTATACTCTGTGATACCTACAACCTACCGAACTCTGAACTTTTCAGATACCTCCAAACTAAAAACTTTTATTCACCTTTGCTAAATACAGATGTCTCCTTAACCCAACTTACGATTTTTGAATCTACATGCATGAAAGATCCTCACTTAAGAGGCATTATATCTTCTATATACTCCCACATTTCCACTTATCCCGGTTTAGATAAACCACCTTATGCACGTAAATGGGAGGAGGACCTGAAGAGAACATTCGATATGAATGATTGGTCCAAAATATGGTCTGTAACAAAATCTTCTTCACCAAATATCCTGGCGGTTGAAACCAATTACAAAGTTTTGTCTCGTTGGTACCTCGTTCCCTCCAGATTGGCCAAATTCACACCAAACCAAACAGGCCTATGCTTTCGGGGTTGCCCAGATCCGGGCACCCACTTACACATTTGGTGGTCCTGCCCGTTGGTGCAATTATTTTGGGAACAGATATTTGAAACTGCCTCCAAGATATTTGGTTTCACTGTGCAACCAGACCCAGCCACAGCCTTGCTCAATCTAAAACCTGATCTCATTACACATAAACAATTCAAACTCCTCATTCAATTTCTTACAGCAGCAAAGCAAACAATAGCAAAGGCATGGAAGACCCCTAAATTGGAGATATCCGAGACCATAAATAGAGTAAATGACTTTATGTCTCACGCCAAAATGTTAGCTATAGAAAGAAATCAAATTCCAATCTTTGAAAAGATCTGGGATCCTTGGATTAAATTTCACCTACCTTCTATTAGTGACAACTCGATTCTCATGCCATGGTAGCCGGAGGACTCAATCGGTTAAACTAGCTACTAAACCAAATTTCTGAAGCTTGGGAGCTACCCTGCTCAATATAGTGAACACTGTGTTTTACTTAAACCCTCAAGCCGCGGACCGATTCATTCAGGCCATTCAGGTGGACTCCTACACTCCCCCCCCCCCCCCTCTGGTTTCCTACTATTCTATTCCATCTATTTTATTTTATATTATCTATCTAATTTTATTTTACCCTATTTTATTTTGATATCTTTACTTCTTTTTCTCTTTTCTTTTCTCTATTATTCTTACTTCATAACGCACCTTATTGAAGCTACAGTATTACTCTACATTACTTTTTTCGAAGCTACAGATCAATTTATAATTAATATGTTAAATATTTCTTTCAACTACAGTCTTGAATATATTAGTACAAGGATTTATTTACTTTCTATCTCATTTAAGTCCTTATAATTTTCATTAGGATATATTCTGTAGTCCCTATTATTTGTTATTTTTCTATATTTGTAATAATTGGACAAATATCAACAACATGTATTACATATGATCTGTATGTGACTAATATATATGTCCAATAAAATACTTTGACAAGAAAAAAAGCTGATGTCATAACTGATCCACATGTGCAGCACCATGGGAACTGCAGATTAAACAGAAGATGAACATTGCCTTGGCTTTAAAGATAGGGTGTAGTTCCAATTTAAAGGGACGTAAACACGCGGGCTGAATATCGGGTGGCATCGGCCGGTTCAACAGAAACCAGCCAACATTCGGCCCCTGTGTACAGCAGCTGGGCCGGCCTCTGCCGAAGGGGCATTACCAAAAAGGTCTGCCGCACAGCGCTCCCCGGTCAGAACACAATAGTTTAGTGGGGGAGATCGCTCTACTATCATCGGATTGTTGGTACAGCAGCTCCTCCGGAGATTTCCAGTCTTTTTCGTTCAGCCCACTGGGTTGAACAAAAAAAAAAACTACTAGTGTGTACTAGGCTTAAAGAGTAACTCTACTTTTGTTGAGAGAAAAAAAAAACATTCCCCTCTGGGTGATCTATGTACATTGCAAGGATTTTACCAAACTTTGTTGCAGATTTCTACCTTTTGCTATTCTGAAGAAATCCCTGTGTGTTTGTCTGTGTCCATGTGGTCAGTTAATTTAACCACTTGCCGCCCGCCCTATAGCGTATTGACGGCGGCAAAGTGGTTTCAAAATCCTGACTGGACGTCATATGACGTCCTCAGGATTTTGAGCCGCTGCGCGCCCCCGGGGGCGCGCATCGCGGCGATCGTTGTTGCAGGGTGTCAGTCTGACACCCCGCAACACCGATCTAGGTAAAGAGTCTCCGACGGAGACTCTTTACCACGTGATCAGCTGTGTCCAATCACGGCTGATCAAAATGTAAACGGGAAAAGCCGGTCATCGGCTTTTCCTCACTCGCGTCTGTCAGACGCGAGTAGAGGAGAGCCGATCGGCTGCTCCTCTGACAGGGGGGGTTTGTGCTGATCGATTATCAGTGCAGCCCCCCCGAGGATGCCCACACTGGACCACCAGGGATGCCTCCCTAGACCACCAGGGATGCCATTCTGTGCCCCTAATGGATGCCAATCAGTGCCCACAATGGATGCCAATCAGTGCCCACAATGGGCATCACTGATTGGCGGGCATTATTGTTTGGCACTGATTGGCATCCATTAGTACCACATTACAGTACAGTGCCGCCTATCGGTGCCCGTCTGTGCCGCCTATCGGTGCCCGTCTGTGCCGCCTATCGGTGCCCGTCTGTGCCGCCTATCGGTGCCCGTCTGTGCCGCCTATCGGTGCCCGTCTGTGCCGCCTATCGGTGCCCGTCTGTGCCGCCTATCGGTGCCTGTCAGTGCAGCCCCATCGGTGAAGGAGAAAACTTACTTATTTACAAAGTTTTGTAACTGAAACAAAAAAAACTATTTTTTTTTCAACATTTTCGCTCTTCTTTTTTTTTATTTTTTTTAGCAGAAAAAAAAATCGCAGAGGTGATCAAATAGCATCAAAAGAAAGCTCTATTTGTGGGAACAAAATGATAAAAATTTAGTTTGGGTACAGTGTAGCACAACCGCGCAATTGTCATTCAAAATGCAACAGCGCAGAAAGCTGAAAATTGGTCTGGGCAGGAAGCTGTATAAGTGCCCAGTATGGAAGTGGTTAATGGGAGTGGTTTCATAATTATCAATCAGCTGCAGCACCTGCAGTGCTCTGATGAGGAAAACTGTGGGGCTTGCATTCCTTTAGATGTGCTTTCCTTTAGGAAGTTGCTCACCAAAAATGAAATGTTTGTTGCAGGGGATGCCAAAAATCTGACTTGTATCTTAGTGTAGACTTCTGGGAAAATCGGTGAGCCAATCACACAAGCAGGAAATTATGTTTCTGGGGGGCGTTCACATTCTGTGTACAGAACACCTCCAGGTAGCCATATTGCATTGCACTTAGCAGAAAATTGCAGAGCTGCATTTTGAAAAGGAAAGGTATTTTTTAGTAACATTCAATTGACTTGAGTCACAATTGTATACGCTTTATTATTATTTTATTTATTTTTATTTGCTATTTTATTTTATTTTATTTGTTCTCCACAAAAGTGGAGTTGCCCTTTATGGGGGAAGTTATTTTACAATAATTAACTATCAGTTCTCTGCTGGCAGATCTTCATTGTCAGTTGTAAAATAGATGTGCACACTGTCTGTCTTTAAGAAAGGTTAAAGATCTCAAGGCTTGGATGGTACATTGCATGCTTTAAAAAAAGCCCTTACGTCTGTCCCCTAATTGCACATTGCAAGGCATTGTGAGCAATTCAAGCTGCCTGTAGAGCCGTACATATAAACCTGTGCTTAACCACTTAAGCCCCGGACCATTTGGTAGCTAAAGGACCAGAGGTGAATTCAGAATTTTGCACTGCGCTGCTTTAACTGTAAATTGTGCGGACATGCAATGTTGTACCCAAACGAAATTTGCGTCCTTTTCTTCCCACAAATAGAGCTTTCTTTTAATGGTATTTGATTGCCTCTGCGATTTTAATTTTTTGCGATATAAACGGAAAAATACCGAAAATTTAGAAAAAAAATATTTTCTACTTTTTGTTATAAGAAAAATCGAATAAACTCAATTGTAGTCATACATTTAGGCCAAAATGTATTCAGCCACATGTTTTTAGTAAAAAAAATGTCAATAAGCGTATATTGGTTTGCGCAAAAGTTATAGAGTTTACAAACTAGGGTACATTTTCTGAAATTTACACAGCTTTAAATTTATGACTGCCTATCTCATTTCTTGAGGTGCTAAAATGACAGGGCAGTACAAAACCCACCCAAATGACCCCATTTTGGAAAGTAGACACCCCAAGGAAATTGCTGAGAGGCATGTTGAGCCCATTGAATTTTTTATTTTTTTGTCCCAAGTGATTGAATATTGACAAAAAAAAAAAAAAAATTACAAAAAGTTGTCACTAAATGATATATTGCTCACACATGCCATGGTTATATGTGGAATTACACCCCAAAATACATTTTGCTGCTTCTCCTGAGTACGGGGATACCACATGTGTGGGACTTTTTGGGAGCCTAGCCGCGTACGGGACCCCGGAAACCAAGCACCGCCTTCAGGATTTCTAAGGGCACAAATTTTTGATTTCACTCCTCACTACCTATCACAGTTTCGAAGGCCATAAAATGCCAAAATCGCACAAAACCCCCCCAAATGACCCCATTTTGGAATATAGACACCCCAAGCTATTTGCTGAGAGGAATGGCGAGTATTTTACAGCTCTCATTTGTTTTTGAAAATGAAGAAAGAAAATATATATATATATATTTTTTTTTTCAATTTTCAAAACTTTGTGACAAAAAGCGAGATCTGCAAAATACTCACAATACCTCTCAGCAAATAGCTTGGGGTGTCTACTTTCCAAAATGGGGTCATTTGGTGGGTTTTGTGCTATCTGGGCATTCCATGGCCTCCGAAACTGTGATAGGCAGTGAGAAGTGAAATCAAAAATTTACACCCTTAGAAAGCCTGAAGGCGGTGCTTGGTTTTTGGGGTCCCGTACGTGGCTAGGCTCCCAAAAAGTCTCACACATGTGGTATCCCCGTACTCAGGAGAAGCAACAGAATGTATTTTGGGGTGTAATTCCACATATGCCCATGGCATGTTTGAGCAATATATCATTTAGTGACAACTTTGTGCAAAAAAAAAATTGTCGTTTTTCCGCAACTTGTGTCAACATATAAAATATTCCATGGACTCGACATGCCTCTCAGTATATAGCTTGGGGTGTCTACTTTCCAAAATGGGGTCATTTGGGGGGGTTTTGAACTGTTCTGGCATTTTATACACAACATTAGGAAGCTTACATCCACTCTTCTAACCACTTGAAGACAAAGCCCTTTTTGACACTTTTTGTTTACATGAAAACATTTTTTTTTTTGCAAGAAAATTATGTTGAACCCCCAAACATTATATATATTTTTAAAGCAAAGGCCCTACAGATTAAAATGGTGGGTGTTGCATTTTTTTTTCTACACAGTATTTGCGCAGCGATTTTTCAAACGCATTTTTTGGGTTAAAAAATACACTTTTTTTTTTAAATTTTAATGCACCAAAACACACTATATTGCCCAAATGTTTGATGAAATAAAAAAGATGATCTTAGGCCGAGTACATAGATACCAAACACGACATGCTTTAAAATTTCGCACAAACGCGCATTGGCGACAAACTACATACATTTTTAAAAGCCTTTACAGGTTACCCCAGTAGATTTACAGAGGAGGTCTACTGCTAAAATGATTGCCCTCGATCTGACCTTCGCGGTGATACCTCACATGCATGGTGCAATTGCTGTTTACATATGACGCCAGACCGACGCTTGCGTTCGCCATTGGGCAAGAGCAGGGCAGGACAGGGGTGCTTTTTTTTTTTTTTTTTTTTTTTTTATTATTAATTTTTCTTTTTTATTTTATTTTTAAATTGTTCCTTCCAAGTATTTTTTTTTTTTTATCATTTTTATTGTTATCTCAGGGAATGTAAATATCCCCTATGATAGCAATAGGTAGTGACAGGTACTCTTTTTTTGAAAAAACTGGGGTCTTCTAGACCCTAGATTTTTCCTCTGCCCTCAAAGCATCTGACCACACCAAGATCGGTGTGATAAAATGCTTTCCCAATTTCCCAATGGCGCTTTTTATATCCGGGGGGGGGGGGCATTCCCTCCCACTGCTTGTAAAAGCAGTCCAGAGGCTAATTAGCCGCTAGGATTGCTTTTACATGAAAGCCGACCGCAGGCTGAAAAGAATGATACCAAGATGATACCTAAACCCGCAGGCATCATTCTGGTATAAACATTCAAAGTCCAGCAACATACCAGTACGTTGCTGGTCCTTGTTGGACATGTATTGTAATCTTTTTATTTCATGCAGCCAGTTGGCTGAACGAAAAAAAAGATTGATCGGTGGGTATGCCCACCATTAGAATACCGCCCTTCATCCACCCACTTCCAATGATGGGCATACACGCACCATTTATATATGCCGAAGCATGGGGGCATCCTCCCGCAAAAAAGTTATGCCGCACACACATGGTCGGACTTTTCCACGGGCAAGCCTCCGTCGGAATTTCGACCGTATGTACGCGGCATTAGGAGCAAAATCGCTCCTCCGCCCCTGCTGCCCCAATGCTTCGGCATATTTGCTTTTTTTTTTTAACTGTGGTGGTGAAATCACCTCCTACAGCACTGGAGTCACAGGGATCAGGCCTGTCTCTGCGAACGCTGCAGTTATGTGTGTTTTTGTTTTGTAAGTGACAGTGATCGATCGATACTGCACTTGGGTGGCCTGGGCTGGACGGAGGGGCAAAACGCAGGTGCCAGCAGGTATCTGGGCTGATCCCGCTAACACTGCGTTTTTGGGAACCCTAAACTGCTGGGGACGCTAGTATAGATCTGATCAGATATTGATCTGTTCAGATACTATACCACTAAGGGGGGTGTATGCTTCACGCGTGGGTGTTAGCGTTACTGGCACTAACCTGACGCTGCCTGGGGTGTGACTCAGACCCTCTCTGACGCTAAAACCTAATTGATATCACCCGCCGGGCGATCAGGGGGTTAAACCTTTATTGGGTTATATACACGGCGGGTGCCCTGACACTATAAAAAGCAAACTAATTAACCAGCGTCACCCGTAACACTTATATGGTGATCACTGGTGAAAGGGTTAACTAGGGGCAATCAGGGTGTTAAAACCTTTATTAGATAATATATGGGGGTACCTGACGCTATAAAAACCTGCGGCGAACCTAAAAAAAATTACCAGCTACCGATCTGCATCACCGACACTAAGACAGCGTTTAGAAAAATGATCGCTTAGCGACAGTGGTGATGGGGGTGAAAGGGTTACCTGGGGGGCGATCAAGGGGGTTAAACCTTTATTAGATAATATATTGGGGTACCTGACGCTATAAAAACATGCGGCGAACCTAAAAAAAATTACTGGCTACGATCTGCATCACCGACACTAAGACAGCGTTTAGAAAAACAATTGCTTAGCGACAGTGGTGATAGGGGGTGAAAGGGTTACCTGGGGGGCGATCAAGGGGGTTAAACCTTTATTAGATAATATATTGGGGTACCTGACGCTATAAAAACCTGCGGCGAACCTAAAAAAAATTACTGGCTGCCGATCGGCATCACTGACGCTAAGACAGCGATCAGAAAAATGATCGCTAAGCGACAGTGGTGATAGGCGGTGAAAGGGTTATCTGGTGGGTGATCAGGGGGTTAAATCTTTATTAGGGGGGGTTAGGGGGCTACACTGGACCTAAGACTAAACTTTGGTGACACTTTTACAGTCACAAATGTCACTGATTGCAGTGATCACTAAATAAATGGTCACTGCAATCAGTGACACTGTGACTGGGGGCTGGGGGGTGATCTAGGGGGTGATCTGGGGGGTCTGGGGGGCCTGGGGGGGCGATTTATGTCCCTATGTGTCCTGGTGTCAGTGTAGTGTTGTGTGCACTGACCTGATGTCTTGTCTTGTACGGCGCTCGGTATATGTGAGCGCCGCACCAGAGATGACATCACTTCCTCCTGCTCCCTCTGTCTGACACAGACAGAGGGGGGCATTTCCATTCGCCGGGAGCGATCGCGAGGGGGTGGCCAGAAACGAATGGCTGCCCCCTCATCCCGGAACGCTCCCGGACACTTAGCCACCGCTCACTGTATAGGAGGGGGGTGCGATTGGACCCCCCAACTATACAAAGGCAATCACGTACACTCTACGTGATTGTGCCTGTCGGTGCCATTCTGCCGACGTATATATACAGTGAGCGGTCGTTAAGTGGTTAAACAACTAGAAGGGTAAGAATTTTTTATTTTATTTATTATTTTAAGTATGCTGTGGGAATGGAAACACAAAAAAGACATTACAGGCAGTCCCTATGTTGCAAACATCCAACTTACATACGACTCATACTTACAAATGGAAGGAGACAACAGGAAGTGAGAAGAAATCTACCCCTAGGAAGGGAAATTCATTCCTGTATGAGTTGTTATGGGAAAAAGATGTCTCCACTGAAGCTTTATCGCCAATCCTCCTTTCCACAAAAACACAAAATTCTCAAAATCCAATTTTGTCACAGGGACAGAAAGTGAGGTGAGATCTTCTAAAGATGGGAACAGACCGCAAAACAAACGTTACAGGGGTGTTAACCCTTCCCTATGCTATAAAAAAAACTGAATTTTTTTTTTTTTTCTCGGCTGGAGTTGCACTTAAAAAATTTACCCATTCTAACTTGCATACAAATTCAACTTTAAAGAGGAAGTAAACCTTCCTGTAGTCTTTGTACCTAATAGGTAAGCCTAGAATAAGGCTTACTTATAGGTACTGTAAATATTTCCTAAACGTGCGCCGTTTCGGAGATATTTACTGTGTACTGCGCCGATGATGTCATTAACGCATGCACTCTAAAGGGAGGGCCGCCCGTGCCGTTTCTTTAGAAACCTGTGCCGTGACCTGCGGCTCCAGCCAGTCACACAGGCAGAGTCCGCGGCCCCCGGGAAGGGAGACAGGCGAAGATGGATGCGGCCTCCAGCAGTGACGACACAGGCTTCATTTGCAGGTAAGTGCCACATAATGTGCCAGTATGCGATGCACATTATGCCTTTACTTTACAGGTCAGCAAAAAGGACAAAAAAAAAAAAGGTTTACTTCCTCTTTAAGAACAAACCTGCAGAACCTATCTTGCCTGCACTGGGGGTTTCTTAAATTTGACTATAAAAGGAAAAATGCGCTTTTAATATGCAGCCGTTTGGGACCCCTTTACACTCATGGAGTTCTTTTAAAATAAATAATCAAGTCAGCACGATTTGACTTGAGTTTTCTATTCAAACAGCATCTAAAGTCTGGTCCTTTAAACACCAGCACAACCAGTTTTAGTGGACTTTATTACTTACTACAAGATCGTTTCGGCTACTGATTGCTTTTGGTAGAATTCAGCCTTCAAATTTCCTACAATACACAATGCAGCTGTTGCATGCTCTTCATGGTATCTCCCCTTGGCATCACTGCTGCTGTCTCTTGCTCTTTGTTTTGAAACAGTGACGTTTCTTGGGCAACACTGGTGTTTAAACAGGAGACCGTGTCTGGCAGCCAACCTCATGTACCAGTCAGTGAATAGGAGCCATTTAACCCTTCCTGGATTACGAGTGCCTAGCTTGTACTCTGGTGTGTGGGCTCGGTGTTTCAGCTTGGCTGCTGAAATGTCTTTCTAGTGTGATTGCATTCACAGTTTAGAAGTACAGATACAAATGTTGCTTGCTCTGTAGGCCAAAAAATGCAAATTCAAGTAACTGAATATGTTTTGTCTGTCTAAATAAGAATTTCTTGTTGCTGGAAACTATGCTCACTCTATGCTTTTTGGTTTTAGTTCTAGAATATGGTCAATGTTTATCAGTCTTGTAGTCACAGGGCCACACTCTGAAAACCGCTTAAAGAAAGCATGAGCCTATACTGAAATGATACCTCTTGTCCCTAGGGACAATGGTATAAACGACCACCCGGTCTATATATTTTATCTCCGTGGGAAAGTTCAGTTTTTTCCACTTGTCAGTATTTTTTAAATGTTGTCTGCGGGATGTGCACCTTCCTCCAGATCATTTCAGACAGGTGTTTAAAAAAGAGACTCCCCTTAGGGATTGCACTCACCAGACTTCAGAAGATAACGGGCCTCATACGAAAATCCCAATAGGAAATCCAACCGAGAGCAGCCTTCTGTGGGCGTCCTTTTTAATAGTGATGTTCAGTTTTTCTTCAAGGGTAATGAGAGAGAGAGAGAGGAAAAACTCCACATAGCATAGTCCAGTTTTAAAACGATTTATTTTTCTTCTTAATAAAAAATGTATATATCTCTCTCTAAGTTCAGCTTCTTTCAGTATGAACAGACAATTACATATGTCTAAAAGACTGTGGCAGCATGGGTTCCATTTGATCCGAAAACTTGATGTTTGAATAACTTGGATCAATCGTTTCCAAAGAGTGGATGGTTTGTCCCACCGTGTGTCAAACACAGCTTACCGCACAGCAGTTCGCCGGATGACTTCCGGTTTCTCTAGTTGGTTACTTGGAACGCACAGCGTCACTCGTCACTTCCGGTTTGCTGCGGGACCACAATCTGACGCGTTTCGTCATCACGACTTTGTCAAAGGGCGTGATCCCGCAGCGCAGCTAAGCCGGTTTTATTATGCTGCCAATTATGGCTGTTTAACCTGTTACATGATCGCTGCCAGGAGTGAGAACACTTCCTGATGCACACTACAGCGATCTAATAATTGTGTGTAAGCTGTGTTTGACACACGGTGGGACAAACCATCCACTCTTTGGAAACGATTGATCCAAGTTATTCAAACATCAAGTTTTAGGATCAAATGGAACCCATGCTGCCACAGTCTTTTAGACATATGTGATTGTCTGTTCATACTGAAAGAAGCTGAACTTAGAGAGAGATATACCGTATATATTTTTTTATTAAGAAGAAAAATAAATCGTTTTAAAACTGGACTATACTATGTGGAGTTTTTCCTCTCTCCTCATATTCTTACCCTTGAAGAAAAACTAAACATCTCTATTAAAAGGACGCCCACAGAAGGCTGCTCTCGGTTGGATTTCCTATTGGGATTTTCGTATGAGGCCCATTATCTTCTGACATCTGGTGAGTGCAATCCCTAAGGGGAGTCTTTTTTAAACACCTGTCTGAAATGATCTGGAGGAAGGTGCACATCCCGCAGACAACATTTAAGAAATACTGACAAGTGGAAAAAACTGAACTTTCCAACGGAGATAAAATATATAGACCGGGTGGTCGTTTATACCATTGTCCCTAGGGACAAGGGGAACCTTATCAATATAACCATTGATAGGAGTGCCGCAAATGACAATTAGAATAATACCCATTGGTGATACGTTTTTATTTTGTCATTATATGAATACATGCTTATTTTTTAATGTGGCTGCTGATGATTAATGGGTATCTATGAGTAAAATCAGATATTTATATAGAGGATCAAATAGGTTGTTTCAAATTTGATTGAAACCCATAGCGCTGGGTTAAAAGAAAAACGGGTACCGGTTGCGCCTCATTACCCTTTTCTTTTTCTTGCGTTTTTATATTTGAAATGATACTTCACCTAACTTCTTTGTCTGATTTTATCACTTGCTTGGATTAGAGCAGGGTCACGCAAACTTTCTAATCAAAGGGCCAGTTTACTGTCCTTTAGACTTTAGGGGGCGGCAGTGGCAGGTGGGAGTAGAAAATGCCCCAGCATCAGCGGGAGTTAAAAAAAATAAAAAAATACATAGCCAAAAGAAGGAATAGTGCCCTGTCATTGGTATTAGTGGGGGGAATAATGCCCCATGATTGGCATTAGTGGGGGGAATTGGTGTCAGTAGAAAAAAAAGGCCCCGTTGGTTTCAGTGAGCAATATGGTTCCCCACTGTTGGTGTCAGTGGAAGCAATGATGCCTCCTTGTTGGTGTCAGTGGGAGGAATAGTACTCCAAAGGCCGGATAAAGGCAAGCAAAGGGCTGCATTCCGTCCACGGCTGCAGTTTGGAGACCACTGGATTAGAGGACGGTCCGTTTTTTTGGAAAGGTTCCTATAGTTAAAAGGTCCATGTTGTGCTTTCTCTAAATAGTATGATGGCATCACAGCCAGTGCCACCTGATCAGGGACATTGATACAGTTCTAAAAGAACAAAATCACCTTTGGTTCTTTTGATCGTGAATGGTTATGGTATATTTATTGTGCTTTAGGAGTTGTCAAAGAGAGTGGATAAAGGAAGCCATTACTGAGAGGAAGTTGATGATTGCCATAGAAGTCAGAATTCAGATCTACCTGCTTTGTTACAGGTTTAATGACTCAGAAGCCATTGGATTTGCTTAACAACCACCACAATTTGCACTTTTAGAAATGGAGATCCACTATGTCAGCATACATTTCCCTTTCCCCACTACTCTCTTATCCACCTGAATAAAATAATAATTCCCCTTAAGTAGTTAGTCATTAAGGTGGGCAGGTTCTCTGGCTTTACTTTCCTAAAGCCCAGCTCATTACATACTATATAGACTAAGGCTGGCCATACATTATACAATTTTCGTGTAGATTTACCAAAAGTAGAATTATGAGGTCAAACCTTAAAGGGGTTGTAAAGGTTCGTTTTTTATTTTCTAAATGGGTTCCTTTTAAGCTAGTGCATTGTTGGTTCACTTACCTTTTCCTTAGATTTCCCTTCTAAATATTTTTTTTCTTTGTTTTCTTTGTCTGAATTTCTCACTTCCTGTTCCTCCTCAGTAAGCTGTTCTGGCTGACACCACACCACTCGGATGATGGTGTGAAGTTTACTGAAGAGAAACAGGAAGTGAGAAATACAGACAAAGAAAAAAAACATTTAGAAGGTAAATCAAAGGAAAAGGTAAGTGAACCAACAATGCACTAGCTTAAAGGAACCTATTTAGAAAATAAAAAACAAACCTTTACAACCCCATTTAACTACTTCCCACCCGGCCACTGTACATATACGGCCGGGTGGGTGCTCTCTCCTTCTGAGTGGACGTTCCTGAACGTCCCTCAGAAGGAGGGGGATCGCGCGTGCGCGCCCGCCGCGTTACCAAGGACCCGGTGCGCGTGCCCGGCGGCCGCGATTGCCGCCGGGCACCCGCGATTGCCCGGGAACCAAGCAGGAAAGTGGATCTGTGTGTGTAAACACACAGATCCACGTCCTGTGAGGGAGAGGAGGCTGATGGTGTGTCCCTTGTACATAGGGACAACCATCGGTCACCTCCCCCAGTCAGTCCCCTCCCCCCACAGTTAGAACACATTGAGGGAACATATTTAACCCCTTCCCGCCCCCTAGTGGTTAACCCCTTCCCTGCCAGTCACATTTATACAGTAATCAATGCATTTTTATAGCAGGGATCGCTGTATAAATGTGAATGGTACCAAAAATGTGTCAAAAGTGTCCGATGTGTCCGCCGCAATATCGCAGTCACAATAAAAATCGCAGCTCGCCGCCATTACTAATAAAAAAAATTAAAAATGCTATAAAACTATCCCCTATCTTGTAGACACTATAACTTTTGTGCAAACCAATCAATACGCGCTTATTGCGATTTTTTTTTTTTTTTTTTTTTTTTATACCAAAAATATGTAGAAGAATACGTATCGGCCTAAACTGAGGAAAATTTTAATTGAAAAAAAAAAATGGGTATTTATTATAGCAAAAAGTAAAAAATATTGTGTTTTTTTTTCCAAACTGGACGCTCTTCTTTTGTTTATAGCGCAAAAAATAAAAACCGCAGAGGTGATTAATTACCACCAAAAGAAAGCTCTATTTGTGGGAAAAAAAGGACGCAAATTTTGTTTGGGAGCCACGTCGCACGACCGCGCAATTGTCATTTAAAGTGTGACTGCGCTGAAAGCTGAAAAATGGCTTGGGCAGGAAGGGGGTTTTAGTGCCCAGTAGGGAGGTGGTTAAACACTTTCAATTTGTATGCAATCAGGCAGGCCCTTGCACTACATAGTTGAAGGTAAATCTAAAGGAAATTTAATAAGAAATGTGTATAATATATGGCCCAGCCTAAGCGGAGATTCTACTGTACGATAAACCCTGTTTGGTTGTTAGATCAGTAATAGACCTGATATCTGGGACATTTGGTAGGTACCTTAGGTGCCCATACAAAGTGACTTTTCTGTACTAGGTTGATATTTTTTATTCTTTTATTCATTCCTCTTACTTGTGGTTAAATGTAAACCTAAAGCAAACGCCTATACATGGATCTTGCTTGTATATTTCACATTGCATGGCCAGATGGGCTGACTTCTGATAAAACAATATCTGTCTCACTGAATGAATCTTCATTGTTACCTCTGTCCAGTGAGCAGGGAGCTGGCCTGGGAAGTAGTAATGCTCATCCAAAAATTAGCAGTTCTGTTCTAGTGCTAGCAAGGTTAGAACGTCAGAAGTATTGCTGTCCAGTATAGCAAAAGCAGCAAATATATACAGTGTATAGCTTACCAATGTTTTTAAGTTGTTTACACTTGATGTTTGTGGCAATGTAAACTTGTATGACAGAGGACCGTGTGGTTTATTTACTTGCTCAGGTAAATATGCCATAGTTCCCAATTTTCTGTAGTGTTTCGGTGTATTAAGTGTGTATTAAGTGTTCTTGTTTCTGGTTGGTTATTTCTTGTGACCATTGCAGTTTACCTCTTGTAGGGTGGCATGTCTTTTTTTTATGTTATAGTAAGTTTTTTTTTTTTTTTTTGTCGAGCAGTAAATGCTGTCCTTTTTTGCAGATGTCCCATTTCTGGAATGAAAGTTTTTTTAATACATTTTTGAGATGAACATTGCTGGCTACAATAGCCATTGTTTCTGCAGTGTTTGGTTTATATTAATGGAATGAAGTAGCCTTAATTGAGTTAAGAATATTAGTCTGGCTTAATAATTTGTTACAATATGTGATTTTTTATATATATATATATATATACACTACGGACAGTATTCAGACCCCCTTAAATTTTTCACTCTTTGTTATAGTGCAGCCATTTGCTAAAATCATTTTTACTCTTTCGTCCATGGACCGACACAGCTTCTCTATTGACAAAGTGGGTATTATCCGTTAATTAGGAGTGACTAGGCAGAAAAACTTGTAAAAAGTGTTGCATCACACCTTCTACAGTACCGCCCAGGGGGCGGACCCTCTGGGTATACCCTCTCAGTCTGCATCTTCGCAGATCAGTTTTTTTCTGTCTAGCAAGGAGTAGGACATGGCTCCCTTCGGGCCCATTGGTCCGGGGAAAAAAGATATATATATATATATATATATATATATATATATATATATATATATATATATATATATATATATATATATATATATATATATATATATATATATATATATATTTTTTTTATTTTTTTTGCTACATTTGTTGTTTCCTGCGATCTTCGATCAACTGCCGACTGGGTGACAGGCTGGATCCTCGATCCTTGTAGTCTCCCCAGTTTCGGCCATCGAGCGTGTGCCGACCCTAGCTACGCGCTGGGTTTTCCACGACATGCCCGTCGCTCCACGGGTGGCCGGTGAGCTTACGCTCCAGGGCCTGCATCGGACCGCTCAGCTTCGGCTGACCTTACGGCCGAGTCGCAGCAGCCTGGCCGGTGAGCTTACGCTCCAAGGCCTGCATCGGACCGCTCAGCTTCGGCTGACCTTACGGCCGAGTCGCAGCAGCCTGTCTGGTGAGCGTCATGCTCCAGGGCATACATATGATCGTCCCTTCTGGGTCCAATCACAGCATGCCTGGCCAACAGTCACCTTCCGTGCGCGGACGATGATCTGTTTGGAATGTCTTCCAGCAGAATACATGCATGCAGGATAGGTAAGTAAAACTCCCCTGCCTCGGCTGGGTGATTTAGCTGGACATTCCTGGAGAGATCAAGTAAGTGGTTGTGGCCCCTTTCTTCCCTCTCTCCCTGCCTTTCCCTCCTCCCTGGGCTTCTAGCTAAAGGTTGCTGGGTGCTGGGGGTCACCTAGGGGGTCCCACTGGAGCGGGGCTGGCTGTAACTAACATTTAAAAGAAATGTCATTTTTTCTTACCTGTGTTTGTGTCCTTCCTCCTCCATGCTGTCGGCGGCCATTTTGAGGTGGTCCATGCCAAGTTTGGCCTCTTGTGACTGCCCGGCGGCCATCTTCCTGGTGTTCGGCCACACCCACTGGCCCCTATCAGCTGATCGGCGGCCATGTTTGTCCACCCTGTATGCAGATATTGCCGTTCGGCGGCCATCTTTTTGTGGGCTATGGCTGCTTGACCTCTATCTTCTGTCGGCGGCCATTTTCTTAGAGCCCACATTATCTTCCATACAGACGTTTTTGGCAACCATTTTTCGAGAGCCTCTGGCCTCTAGGGTGCATTACACTGGCGCGAAAATTCACACAGGAAGTGCTGATAAAAGAAGCAGACTGACACAGCAGCAGCGGGACAGCATCACAGGCGCAGCATAGCAGTACCTATCCAGGGTGGTGAGTCCTCTGGGTGACCCGGCCTCTCTGCAGCACAGGAGGGTGGCCTATTGATATCTTGCCTGGAGCCCTGTGAGTGTCAGCGTGTGGTCAGCATGGCATCTGAGCCAAATGTCTTCTCCTCTGAAACACCAGATTTAGCAGCTGGTGCCCCTGAGGTGTCTATGAACGCTATGACTGCAATCCTAGAGGCGTTTGCTGCCAGGGTGGAAGCAGCACACGGGAATACAGGGGGTAGTAAACGCCCCATCCCCTGCAAGCTTCTGGGGATAATTCTGGTGCAGAACCAGGTCCAGCTACGGCTCGGGGCCCAGATTCTGACGCATCAAAGACTGCAGACCGTGACCGGACAGTGAGGAGCACTCCAAGTCCAGGTCAGTACGCAAGACGGCTTTGGTATCTGACCTTATTACTGCAGTGCGGGATATGCTAAAATTGGAAAATACTGCAGAAGCAGCAGAGACTCCGGTCCACTTGGGTTTCATAGACCTGCCCGCACTGCTAAGGTGTTCCCTTGTGTGTCTTTTGATAAACTCTTATACAAGGAATGGGAGAACCCACTGAGGGTCTTTACAGCCCCAAAGAGGTTTGCGGTACGGTACCCCTTTTGAGGAGAGTTTTCTGAAGAAATGGACCTCTCCCCCCTATAGTGGACCCTCCGGTGTCCAGACTTGATAGAGCCACCACAATTCCTGTAGAAGGGGCTCCTGTTTTCAAGGACCCTGTGGATAAGAAGGCTGAAGCACTCGCTTGCTACCTATACTCAGTGGTAGGCTCGGCAGTACGCCCGGCATTGGCGGGGGCCCTAGTGTCTCACACACTTACTGAATGGGCAAGATTGCTACTCCAGGGGTTAAGGAGCGAGATGCTCCTCCTGATGAGATAACATTGGCCGACCTGTTGGTCCAGGGCCTTAGGTTTGTCTGCGAGTCAGACATGAATACTATTCCCCTGCTGTCTAAAACTTCGGTTTATGCAGTAGCAATACGCCGCCTGATCTGGCTAAAAGGCTGGCCTGTGGACCAGACTTCCAAGAAAGCCCTGTTGGATCTGCCTTTTAAGGGCGACAGACTTTTTGGGGCTTCTCTGGATGACATCATCAAGGATGCCACAGGAAGTAAAAGCACTTTGCTTCCCCAAATTAGCAAGGGTAAGGGGCCACGCCAAGGGCAAGGGCCCTCCTTTACTGCACGCAAGTGTTTTTTTCGTCCCCCTAGGGCGACAGGGAAAAGACCCCAGGCCGATAAAGCGCCTGCCCAAGGACAAAAGCGTCCCTGGTCCCGCATACCCAATAAGCCTGCGGACAAATTTGCGTCCGCATGAAGGTCCACCCCCACCCAGCTCTCGGGTGGGGAGACGTCTTCGCAAATTCGCGACTCAGTGGACAGCACTAATCTCCGACAGGTGGGTTTGCGAAGTAATCTCCTCAGGCTACAAGATAGAGTTTCTCTCTTGTCCACCAGACAGATTCAACACCTCCAATCTCCAGCTACTACCGACCCGCCGGGAGGCCCTGTATGGGGCGGTCCAGGGTCTACTGGAACGCGGGGTAGTTATTCCAGTTCCAGAACTGGAACGGGGTTTTTACTCAAATCTGTTCATTGTGCCGAAGAAGGAGGGGGTTCGTCCAAGCTTGGATCTCAGAGCCCTCAATTGCTTTGTGAAGGTACAAAGTTTTCGGATGGAGTCGGTTCGATCTGTAGTCACGGCTCTCCATCCGGGGGACTTTCTGGCCTCCTTGGACATCAAGGACGCATACCTGCATGTCCCCATATACTCCAGACACCAGAGGTTTCTGTGATTTGCTATCGGGAAGGACCACTACCAGTTTGTGGCCCTCCCGTTGGGCCTTGCCTCAGCACCCAGGACGTTCACCAAGGTGCTCGCTCAGATTCTGGCACTTCTAAGACAGCGGGGTATCGCTATCACAGGCTACTTAGACGACCTTCTGCTGAAGGCCCCTTCAAGCTCAGAATTAGAGGTAAGCGTGTCTATTACCTGTCCGACTCTTCGAGACTGTGGTTGGATACTAAACACGCAAAAGTCAGTATTGGTGCCCACTCAACGCCTAGGGTACCTGGGGTTGATTCTGGATTCTTCAGAGGCAAAGGTATTCCTCCCTGTGGAGAAGTTGCAGACCCTCCGGGCTGCAGTACGGCAGCTGACTTCCAGGAATTGGTCGTCACTCCGTTTTTTGCATGCGAGTGTTGGGCCTCAGGGTAGCCTCCTTCGAGGCGGTTCCATATGCTCAATACCACACTCGAGTGTTACAGAAGGAAGTTCTGTCCAGATGGAACAGATGTCCATCATCTCTGGATTATCAAATCCGAGTGAGCCACATAGTCAGGAGATCCCTGGTATGGTGGCTGACAGCACCGGCTCTAATGGCCGGGAAGTCCTTTCTTCCGGTTTACTGGATAGTGATCACGATGGACGCCAGCCTTACAGGTTGGGGGGGAGTCTGGGGTGTTCAGTCGGCGCAAGGTCGCTGGACCCCAGAGGAAGCCCTCCTGCCGATCAATGTCCTGGTAATCCGGGCGATCAGACTGTGCCTCTTCAAATGGTCTCAGAGGCTGCAAGGGCGTCCAGTCAGGATCCAGTCAGACAACGCCACAGCAGTGGCATATGTCAATCATCAAGGAGGAACAAGAAGCTCAGCTGCAGCATCGGAGATCGCTCGCATCCTGAAGTGGGCAGAGAGGAGCGTACCGGCACTGTCGGCCGTGTACGTTCCGGGTGTGGAAAACTGGCAGGCGGACTACCTGAGCCGCCAGATGCTGGACCAGGGAGAAGGGTCCTTACACCCGGAGGTGTTCCAACTCCTCTGCCGAAGAGGGGGCACACCAGACGTAGATCTTCTGGCTTCCCGACTCAATCGGAAGGTATTGAGATTTGTGGCCCGGTCAAGAGACCCATGGGCAGACGCAACGGACGCGTTGGTAGCATCGTGGGGTCAGTATCGGCTAATCTAGGCCTTCCCTCCCTTAAGGCTTCTTCCTCTTCTGCTCCGCAGAGTGGAGGCAGAGGGAATTCCAATGATCCTAATCGCTCCAGATTGGCCTCAGCGTCCTTGGTACGCCAATCTAGTACGTCTGGTAGCAGACGTCCCCTGGCGCCTACCACTACGGAAGGACCTGCTATCGCAAGGTCCCATATTCCATCCTGCTTTACAGTCATTGGCTTTAACGGCATGGCTGTTGAGAACCAGGTACTGAGAGATCGGGGCCTGTCAGACTCAGTAATCTCTACTATGAGAAGTGCTCGGAAACCATCCTCTAGGAAGGTTTATCACCGCACTTGGAGGGACTACATCTCCATGTGTGAGGAAATGAAATGGCATCCGCGTACCTATTTGGTTTCCAGAATCCTGCTGTTTTTACAGCATTGGGTGGACCAAGGGCTTGCCCTAAGTACGATTTAAGGGTCAGATATCTGCCCTGGCTGTCTTTTTTCAGCGACCCCTGGCGACTCACTCTCTCGTGAGTACATTTGTGCAGGGGGTCCGACATGTGGCCCCTCCGGTCCGTCCCCCGTTACTTCCGTGGGACTTGAACCTGGTCCTCTCGGTGCTTCAGAAGGCACCGTTTGAGAATATTAGAGATATTCCCCTGTTGACACTTCTCAGAAGGTGGTCTTTTTGGTGGCTGTTACGTCCGTTAGACGAGTCTCTGAGCTGGCAGCCTTGTCCTTCAAGGCTCCCTATTTGATTTTCCACAAGGATAAGGTGGTGCTGCGGCCGCAGCCTTCCTTTGTTCCGAAAGTCGTTTTGGCTTTTCATCTCAACGAAGACATTGTACTTCCATCCTTGTGTCCTCAGCCGTCGAATCCTAAGGAGTCGGCGTTGCATTCCTTGGACGTTGTCCGAGCTTTGAGAGTATACATATCTGCTACTTCCCTGTTCCGGAAGTCAGACTCACTGTTTGTTTCGGTGGCTGGTCCCAAGAAGGGCCAAGCAGTCTCATCGGCCACCATCTCTAGGTGGATCCGACAGTAATCCAGGCTTACGCCTTAAAGGGTCAGGCGCCCCCCTTTCCTGTCACGGCGCATTTGACCAGGGCAATAGGTGCCTCTTGGGCTTTCCGACATCAAGCGTCTGTTTCCCAATTATGTAAAGCGGCGACTTGGTCGTCCGCTCACACTTTCCCAAAATTCTACAAAATTGATGTAGGTGCATCTTCGGATGCCTCTTTTGGCCGCAAGGTTTTGCAAGCGGCTGTTTAGAGTTGCAACTCCTCCGTTGGAGGAGTGCTGTTTTGTGTTTGGGGTGAAGTTTATTTTTATGCTGTTACCACCCCTCGTTTTTTCTCTGACACTGCTTTGGGACGTCCCACTTTGTCAATAGAGAAGCTGTGTCGGTCCATGGACGAAAGAGTAAATAGGATTTTTTACTCACCGTAAAATCCTTTTCTCTGAGTCCATGGACCGACACAGCACCCACCCCTCCTTTTAAGTTTGTACTGCTTTTTGACGAACTGATCTGCGAAGATGCAGACTGAGAGGGTATACCCAGAGGGTCCGCCCCCTGGGCGGTACTGTAGAAGGTGTGATGCAACACTTTTTACAAGTTTTTCTGCCTAGTCACTCCTAATTAACGGATAAAACCCACTTTGTCAATAGAGAAGCTGTGTCGGTCCATGGACTCAGAGAAAAGGATTTTACGGTGAGTAAAAAATCCTATTTTTTCCTCATTAATGTACACACAGCACCCCATATTGGCAAAAAAACACAGAATTGTTGACATTTTTGCAGATTTATTAAAAAAGAAAAACTGAAATATCACATGGTCCTACGTATTCAGACCCTTTGCTGTGACACTCCATATATTTAACTTAGGTGCTGTCCATTTCTTCTGATCATCCTTGAGATGGTTTTACCCCTTCATTTGAGTCCAGCTGTGTTTGATTATACTGATTGGACTTGATTAGGAAAGCCACACACCTGTCTATATAAGAATCATGAGGTCAAAAGGAACTGCCTGAAGAGCTCAGAGACAGAATTGTGGCAAGGCACAGATCTGGCCAAGGTTACAAAAAAATGTCTGCTGCACTTTAGGTTCCTAAGAGCACAGTGGCCGCCATAATCCTTAAATGGAAGATGTTTGGGACAACCAGAACTCTTCCTAGAGCTGGCCGTCCGGCCAAACTGAGCTATCGGGGGAGAAGAGCCTTGGTGAAAGAGGTAAAGAAGAACCCAAAGATAACTGTGGCTGAGCTCCAGAGATGCAGTCGGAGATGGGAGAAAGTTGTAGAAAGTCGACCATCACTGCAGCCCTCCATCAGTTGGGGCTGTATGGCAGAGTGGCCCGACGGAAGCCTCTCCTCAGTGCAAGACACATGAAAGCCCGCATGGAGTTTGCTAAAAAAACACCTGAAGGACTCCAAGATGGTAAGAAATAAGATTCTCTGGTCTGATAAGACCAAGATAGAACTTTTTGGCCTTAATTCTAAGCGGTGTGTGTGGAGAAAACCAGGCACTGCTCATCACCTGTCCAATACAGTCCCAACAGTGCAATCGAGGGAAAGATGAATGCGGCCAAGTACAGGGATATCCTGGATGAAAACCTTCTCCAGAGTGCTCAGGACCTCAGACTGGGCCGAAGGTTTACCTTCCAACAAGACAATGACCCTAAGCACACAGCTAAAATAACGAAGCAGTGGCTTCACAACAACTCTGTGACTGTTCTTGAATGGCCCAGCCAGAGCCCTGACTTAAACCCAATTGAACATCTCTGGAGAGACCTAAAAATGGCCGTACACCAACGTTTACCATCCAACCTGACAGAACTGGAGAGGATCTGCAAGGAGGAATGGCAGAGGATCCCCAAATCCAGGTGTGAAAAACTTGTTGCATCTTTCCCAAAGACTCATGGCTGTATTATATCAAAAGGGTGCTTCTACTAAATACCGAGCAAAGGGTCTGATTACTTGGGACCATATGATATTTCAGTTTTTCTTTTTTAATCTGCAAAAATGTCAATTTCTGTGTTTTTCTGGCAATATGGGGTGCTGTGTGTACATTGAGGAAAAAAAATGAACTTAAATGTTTTTTAGCAAATGGCTGCAATATAACAGAGTGAAAAATTTAAGGGGGTCTGAAAACTTTCTGTACCCACTGTGTGTGTGTGTAATATATATTATGCCAACAGGATTATACCAATATTATGCTTGGGTCAGTCTTCTTATATATAGTACAGCACTGTGTACATGATCACACTTTAGGATCAATACTATGAAAGGTGCTACTGCTTTTTATTTTTGCTGAGGTGACAGACAAGGGACTGCAGCAGGGACAGGCGGAAGTGCTTCTTTCTTTAGTTTTTGACTGGGACACAGAGATAGGAGAGAGTTGGTCACTTGCAGGAAGCCATTATTGCTTGGATTTCCTGGTGATTCTTACAGATTGTACCTGCTATGCAATAATAAAATGATAAAATACAGAAGTGATAACTTATGTGTGCATGATAGAGGAAACGAGAACACTGCCAGGTCTACGCTGTCTAGTAAAGCAGTATATTTAAAACTGCTAAGCTCTCTTAAAGCTCATATCTAGGGTAGTTGGTAATTATGACATAACTTCCTGTCCCATGTACATTTTAAATGTTCGATGGATAGATGTGCTTGACAAAAGAAACCAAAGCACTGCCTGATCTATTCTAAAATCCTTTAAAGCTCAACTCTGTGTTCGTCGTAAATTGTGTCAATAAAGTCCTATCCCCATGTACAGTATAAGCACCTGACAGAAGCCGATAATTGGCAAAAAGGATACCACGCTAATGATAAAAAATAAGCTGCAACTAGACAGTGAGATGCACACCAAACAGAAATATACAAAAAATAAAGCTGCGCTCTAGAGGATCCCAACAAGTAGATTGTTAAAAAGTGACGTGATAAATTGAACCAGTACATGTGAATAATATAGTGACTAATAACTGATAAAGACCAAAACTGATTGGTTAGTCACCATGAATATCATTCACATAGTGACATAACCTAGATATATTGAACAATATATGTGAAAAAGTCCATAGGTGGTAAGTTGAATATAATAAACAATATGTGTGAAAACAGTCCGTAAGTGATAAGTTGAGTGGAGAGATAACAGTCCCCAAATCACAGGATAATAACCAAAGTGATCCGATATCCACCAAAAATTGAATAGTGCACCTCCACCGTACAAAATATGGGCTTACCAGAAGCAAGCTATTTCAAGCCTGCGGCTATAACCCAGCCAGGGTCCTGTGTCCAGGAGATATTAACAACACATCAGCCTTTCCGGCCGAGTGGACCACAGCAAGCCAACAGATGGATGTTCCCGAATGTTTCAAGACTCGGACAGATCAGTGAATCGCCTTATGAATCCAGGTTGTAGTGATGGTATGGACTGCAATGTCACTCACATGAGATTGAATATTGTAAGATGGAGATGATTCTACCTTATCCACCTCTGGTAGCCGACACGGCCGCTCTCACCATTCAAATTCCCCGACACGCAAGCAAGTGGGCACTACTCTACTGGCTGGGTTATAGCCGCAGGCTTGATATAGTTTGCTTCTTGTAAGCTCATATTTTGTACGGTGGAGGTGCACTATTAAATATTTGGTGGATATCGGATCACTTTGATTATTATCCTGGGATTTGGGGATTGTTATCTCTCCACTCAACTTATCACTTACGGACTGTTTTCACACATATTGTTTATTATATTCAACTTACCACCTATGGACTTTTTCACATATATTGTTCAATATATCTGTTATTATGTCACTATGTGAATGATATTCATGGTGACTAACCAATCAGTTTCAGTCTTTATCGGTTATTAATCACCATATTATTCACGTGTACTGGTTCAATTTGTCACATGTCACTCTTTCCCAATCTACTTGTTGGGATCCTCTAGAGCGCAGCTTTATTTTTTTGTATAGAAGCCGATAATTTATCTGAAGACTGGTTTTCTATAGCTGGTTGGCGAGTGTACATTTTAGGGTTGAAAATATATTTATTGGAATTTTAACAGTGAGTACATGAAAATATATATGAAGTCACAATCCGTAAGTAGTCACATATAAGTTTGTGCAAAGAGTCAGCCAAATGGCTATCGCCCACAGCATAACTCATAATACATAGTTATACAATATCAGATGTGGTGACCGGTAATTGGAATAGAAAACGGGTACAGCTAGAAGAGCCCCGTCGTCATATACAACAGGATTGAAAACAGATACGTTAGGGATTAAGATTAAAACAAACACAAAAAAAAAAAAAAGGGGGAACAAAAGGAGTGGTAGTGGGGGTCGGATGGTGGGAGTGGGGAGGGGTACAGGGGGAGAGGAAGAGAGGAAGGGAGAGAGAGATGGGAAAAGAGAAGGAAGGACAGAAAAGAGAAAGAAAAGTAGGCAAGGAGAAATCGTAGAAGAATGTCAGAGCTACTGAGTCGGGGAACAGGGAGAGATAAGTAAGTGGCCGTGGTGAGAGGGGGACCCTCAGATACAAGTCCCGTTCGTCCCACTGTCACTTTAGGTACAAGGATAATCAATTTGGGGTCGACAACATACTCGCCAGAGTGTCAGAAGAGGAGAAGCGGAGCCAGACGAACCACAGTGCTTTATATTTGTCAAAAGTATCGTTGTCAAGGGCCAGCATCTCCTCCATTCTCATAGTATCATTCATAATCGAGACCCAGTGTGACAAGGGAGGAACGGTGGTCGACTTCCAGTAGGAAGGGATGAGTTGTCTAGCTGACGACATAAAGAAACGAAGGAGGTTCTGTTTCTGGGAGGATATTGAACCCGGGAGAATAGAGAGAAGGGCAATCTTAGGGGAGGGCGTCAGCGTATCATCATAGAGTTTGTCGTAACAATCAAATACCTGAGTCCAGAAGGGGCGGATCCTCTCGCATTCCCACCAGACATGTAAGTAGGTCCCCGTAGAGGTCGAACATCGCCAGCAGGATGCCGGAGTGGACGGAAAGATTTTGTGCAATGTATAGGGGTCCCTGTACCATCTTGATAGAATCTTGTAATTTTTTTCCTGTGAATAGCAGGATATCGTAGATTTGAGTGAAATGAAACGAAGTCTGCCAATCTGAACCTGGGATGTCCTCACCCATATCTGTAGACCATGCCCTGGTGTAAGAAGGTAAGTCAGCATGTGTAAGATTTTGTAAGAGACAGTAAATGGTCGAGAGTAGGTGTCTGGGTGTCTCGGAGAGGGAGCACAGCCGTTCAAACTCGGTTTTAGGGCGGTCTATTTGGGAGGAAGAGTGCAAGTGCTTCGCGAGCGTAGATAAATGCAGTGTGGTGAGCCAATCAGAGGTTCCTGTCGGCGTGATAGGTGTTCCGCGCGTGGGGTGTACGAAGGAGTGCGCCTGGGGCCAGTCAGTCCTCCTGAAGGGACCCAATGTAGACGTTCCTACACCCTGAGGGAAGGCAGGGTTGTCAAATAGAGAGGATAATGGGGAGGGATCAGAGGACAGAATGGAACACAAACCCCTGTTATACCACAGTCTAAGGGAGGCCAGCGTCAGAGGGGAGGAAGATGGTATACGGGTGAGATCAGATTTATATCCCCAAAGCAGTGCTCGGAGATCGACCGGAGCCAGGTCCTGCTCAATGGCAACCGAAGCCTTTAAAAAAGGGCGAGGGAACCATTCCAGAGTGCGTGCCACATGGGTGGCCTTGTAATAGAGTTCAAAATCGGGGAGGCCCGCTCCGCCCTGAAGTTTCGGACGGGAGAGCAAGTTATGTTTAACCCTTGGCAGCCCACGGCTCCACATGAATCTGATAGCGATAGTACGCAAGGATGTAAAGAAAGACTTGGGGATCAAGATGGGTATTGTTTGGAGAAGGTACAGAAGTCTGGGTAGGGTATCCATTTTTAGGGTATTGATTTGTCCGAACCAAGGCAAGGAAGACCCCCCCACTCCTCGAGGTCCTTCCGAATGCGGGAGAGCAAAGGAACGTAATTCAAGGAGAAAAGATTAGGAAGGTTAGAGGGTATAACTACCCCCAGGTACGAAATCCCCTTCTTCTGCCACCTAAAAGAGAAGTTTGATCTAAGAGCGGACATCGTAGTGGAGGTGAGGGAAATATTGAGGGCTTCAGTCTTGGAAAGATTAAGTTTAAAATTGCTAAAAGATCCAAATCGTTGAAATTCTGAGAAAAGAGATGGCAAGGAGATATGGGGGTGTTGCACGTAGACCAGTAGATCATCGGCATAAAGGGATAGTTTGTAGTGGGAGGAGGGCGTCTGAATATCGTGTATGGAAGAGTTTTTTCTAACGGCACAGGCCAGATGTTCAATAACAATCACAAATAGGAGAGGGGAAAGGGGACAGCCCTGCCGAGTGCCATTGGAAATATCGAACGGCTCAGAGGCAGTGCCATTGACCAACACCGAGGCCGAAGGTTGAGAGTATAAGGACATCACCTTAGAGATAAATGATGTTCCTAATCCTAACTGGCGAGTGTACATTTTATACACATGATTGGTTGAGCACTAAAAGAAGGAATTGATGATTAGCGCACTTTCGTCTGGGTGATTGGAACTCTTTAAAGAATATTTTGTCTTGATTTGTTGGGACTACATATGTCATTTTCAGATATTTAAGTATACATTTTTAAAAGTCTTAATTTATTTGTCCAACACTTAAGGCCCGTAAACACGATACGAAAATCCAAAGTACAATCGATCTGCCGATTTTCGGATCGTTAGTACAGTGCTTTTGACAGCCAACTCCGATTTTTCATCTGACAAAAGCTGGATGTGCAGACTATAACATTTTTGTTGGATATGAACGCAACGTACGATTTTCGTTTTAGTACGGTTTTCGTTAAAAAAAAACAAAACGAGCAAGACTACGCATGCTCAGAAACTAAAGAATACATACAGAACTATTTAAAACACATTACGCCACTTCTGAAGTTGTATTCTGTCGTGCGAGAATTTTCTTATGATGAGTAACCTCTTCACGTTAAACACTAGCCTAGCATGCAACATAAAACGGACAAACAGTCATCCGAAAATCTGATTGTGTGTACAAGGCTTTAGCATTAGATCTCCTTTTCTACCTGTAACTTAAATATAACTATTATGTCCTGTTCCAGTTGAAGAAATTACTAGGACAGCACAGCAGAATGGTACTATGATGACATATCAGTCAAGTAAATATACTGTTTAATTCCTTCCAGGGTTACCTTCTGTATACAGTATTAGACAGTGGTGATATTTCAGATTAATTGTTCAGATAGCCGGCTGGAGGTGGAGAGGTGACCTAGGAATTTGCAAGGCTGTTGGTAGAAATAGGTGTGTGACCTTATTTAGTGCATTGTGGTAGATCACAAGAATGAACAAATGACAAATCATTTTACAGGCAGAACATTTGGGTCCCATACAAATCTGTCTGGTTTAATGCAGTTGGTTAATGCGTGTTATGTCGCATGTTAATGTGCTTTGGGCTGTCCGTGTACCACAAAGGACTGAAAATAAGATATTTTTCAGGCACAGCACAATGAACATTTTCTCCCAGAATATTTTTGCACTCTTGGAAAATCGCCGCATGTGCAGGCAAATGCTGAAGCAGAAGCCATTGGCATTTATTTGAACATGGATGCATCTAGATATTCATGCTGGATAAATGCAGCATGTTTGGCTTCCCAGGCACCAGAAAAGGTTGTGGATTTTACACCTCCATCCATGTGCATGAGGATTTAATTTAGTGACTGGATACAATACAGTTTTCATGGTAATGTAGTGGTCATTTGATTTTGGACTTGCAGTATCTCACAAAAGTGAGTACACCCCTCACATTTTTTGTAAATATTTTTATTATATCTTTTCATGTGACAACACTGAAGACATGACACTTTGCTACAATGCAAAGTAGTGAGTGTACAGCTTGTATAACAGTGTAAATTAGCTGTCCCCTCAAAATAACTCCACACACAGCCATTAATGTCTAAACTGCTGGCAACAAAAGTGAGTACACCCCTAAGTGAAAATGTCCAAATTGGGCCCAAAGTGTCAATATTTTGAGTGGCCACCATTATTTTCCAGCACTGCCTTAACCCGCTTGGGCATGGAGTTCACCAGAGCTTCACAGGTTTCCACAGGAATCCTCTTCCACTTCTCCGTGATGACATTATGGAGCTGGTGGATGTTGGAGACCTTACGCTCCTCCACCTTTCGTTTTGAGGATGCCCCACAGATGCACAATAGGGTTTAGGTCTGGAGACATGCTTGGCCAGTCCATCACCTTTACCCTCAACTTCTTTAGCAAGGCAGTGATCATCTTGGATGTGTGTTTGGGGTCGTTATCATGTTGGATTACTGCCCTGCGGCCCAGTCTCCGAAGGGAGGGGATCATGCTCTGCTTCAGTATGTCACAGTACATGTTGGCATTCATGGTTTCCTCAATGAACTGTAGCTCCCCAGTGACGGCAGCACTCATGCAGCCCAAGACCATGACACCCCCACCACCATGCTTGACTGTAGGCAAGACACACTTGTCTTTATACCCCTCACCTGCTGCCACACACGCTTGACACCATCTGAACCAAATAAGTTTATCTTGGTCTCATCAAAGCACAGGACATGGCTCCAATAATCCATGTTCTTAGTCTGCTTGGCTTAAGCAAACTGTTTGTAGGCTTTCTTGTGCATCATCTTTTTTTTTTTTTAACAGTATACTTGTGCATCATCTTTAGTAGAGGCTTCTTTCTGGGACGACAGCCATGCAGACCAATTTGATTCAGTGTGCGGTGTATGGTCTGAGCACTGACAGGCTTACCCTCCACCCCTTCAACTTCTGCAGCAATGCTGGCAGCACTCATACGTCTATTTCCCAAAGACAACCTCTGGATATGACGCTGAGCATGTGCACTCAACTTCTTTGGTCATCCATGGCGAGTCCTGTTCTGAGTGGAACCTGTCTTTTAAGCCGCTGTATGGTCTTGGCCACCATGCTGCAGCTCAGTTTCAGGTTCTTGGCAAGCCTAGGCCATCTTTATGTAGCGCAACGATTCTTTTTTTCCAGATACTCAGAGTTCTTTGCCATGAGGTGCCATGTTGAACTGCCAGTGCTCAGTGTGAGAGTGAGAGCGATAACACCAAATTTAACACACCTGCTTCCCATTCACACCTGAGACCTTGTAACACTAACAGTCACATGACACCGGGGAGGGAAAATGGCTAATTGGGCCCAATTTGGACATTTTCACTTAGGGGTGTACTCACTTTTGTTGCAGCGGTTTAGACCTCAATGGCTGTGTGTTGAGTTATTATTTTGAGGGGACAGCAAATTTAGACTGTTAGTGCTGGTTCACACTGTGGCAACATGTCTGGCGACTTGGCCGCCTGTCAAGTCGCAATCCATGCAGTGCAATGGAACCATTCTAATGGGAGCGACTCAAGTCACTCTGACTTAGAAAAAGTTCCTGTACTACTTGGGGTGACTCCGGAATGGCTTGCATTGACTTCTATTAAATAAGTCATTTGCAAGCCGTGCTGAGGTTGCGCTGTGCGGGGTGACTTCAAAGTCGAACAACTTTTTGAAGTCGCCCCAATGTGAACCGGCACTTATACAAGCTGTACACTCAATACTTTACATTGTAGCAACGTGTAATTTCTTCAGTGTTTTCACATGAAATGATATAATAAAATAATTTTAAAAATGTGAGGGGTGTACTTACTTTTGTGAGATAATGTAGGTAGGAAATACATTTCTTAGCTCAATTGTGCTTGTACAAAGATCACACTGTAATTTCTACCAATACACATATGAATTATGGGCTGCATTTGTAAAGTTTGCTGCATGATTGCTTATTTTCTACAATGTTCAGGTAGTTTTTTTGAGCATATAACCAAGTCCATTCCGTCCAGCAGCATTTTCAGTTTTCTGTCTGTAACATTGTGGAGTAATAGTAATAATATCACAAATTGCCTCTGAAAAGCTTAACTTCTGCCATTGAATGCATTTTGACTCTGTTGAAAGTCTACATGATTTTTGTAAGATCAGCTTTCCGTCGGTGCCTTCTCTGATGTACACTTGTGTACCCACTATGGACTGAAGCAATTTTTACATTTCAGCTCTGAGCTTGGTAATACACAAATGTGCTAATGTGTGTTCTACTGAAGTGAGTTTTGAAGGGGGAAAGGAGGATGAAGGTAATAGAAAATTGCTTGATTCCCCCATTAACCCAGTAGGTGTTGATGAGGGAATGCCTCCCGCTGCGCTGTTGTATTCTGCCAGTGGGGGGCGTAGAGAGCATTCCCAATGGAATACAATAGTTACTGCTAGTGGGTATAGCGCTGGCAGTAACCCCATGTAGAAAAATCCGGCAGGCTGGTTGTACCCAAGTCGATCGATGGATCGACTTGGATACAATCAGCCTGCCCATACACGAATCAAAATTCGGCTGGCCCCTGCTGAACTGGCTGAATTTCGATTCATGTATGTCTGGATTTATAGTATTTCTTTTGGAGGTAATGTCTTCAAAGAATGATCTTCTGTGTTTGTTTTCTAAAGGCAAAACAAAGTAAAAAAAAAAAAAGTTTTTTTCTTTTAGTTAGACCAGTAACGATTTTAAAGCAATTGGAGGCCGGAAATGAATGCTCATACGTCTGTAAAAGCGTTTTTTTTTTTTTTTTTTTTGAGCTGCAGTGTGCATGAACCCTAACTGTAAATAGTACAATTTTCATTCAGCAATTTGTCCTCATAATGACACTAAAGTGTTCCAGGTACAAATTATGGCAATGTTAATTCTGTTCTGGAGCTGGAAAGTGAAACGCAATCTGTAGCGTGTGCATTTACACACCTTTAAATTTAAGTTTTTGTTTCCCCACACTATCCAAAACTTTGTAAAAAATAAAATAAAGTTTTGGTAATTCATTCTAGTATGTATAGTCCAAGAAAACATAGAACTCTATGAAGAGGAACCAATATGTTTTACAAGTAATATATAGTTATAAAAGAAAAATTTGCGCTAGGTGCAAATTATTAAAGTGCAATAAATGAATAAATACCTAAAGGAAAACCTGCTGCTAAACACCAAAAAAAACCTTGATATAAGGTACAACGAATATAAATATACAAAAAGGTGTAGCGCTGGATGAGCAAAACTGTGTATGGCTATACAGTGAAAAAAATATAAGAAAAAGTATCAAAAACATGAGTGAATACTACAAATAAACAATTTAAAGTTCATCAGTGAAAAATATATGAAATCTTCTCCTCTATTTAAAGATAAGAGTTCTACAGAGTGCAGGTATCCGATGAAAATCATAGGCAAAATGCTCCAACACTTAGTAAAGATCCCGCCACCAAGGTGAAGAATGAAGGCTTACCAGACAGCCATGCAATGCAATGCGCACGCGCGAACGGTCGTTTGATTGACAGAATACGGAGCTTTTTATTCCTTGCAAGGAGTTTTTTAACCAGCATTTTAATATCTCAGGACTTGTTACTTTGAGGTTCTGTATCGCATACTTTGTGAAAATAAACCCCTTTTTTATGGATGAACGCTACACTATGGAAAGTTTTTCTTTCTCTTTTGGATTTTATCCTACTTACTGAGGAACATCCACTCTGATCTGCAAAGAGTGTGTCTACTCCCAGTTCTGGCCAGGTGTTCAATCAACGTCTCTGGAGACTCTCCCATTGTGGATGAAGCGTTCCTGCAGAATCATCCTGCCTTCCATGGAGTAAAACATCACTCTACTGAGCCTGTTTTGACCCCCCTGAGAAGGGTGGTCGCAGGCTGTCTGGTAAGCCTTCATTCTTCACCTTGGTGGCGGGATCTTTACTAAGTGTTGGAGCATTTTGCCTATGATTTTCATCGGATACCTGCACTCTGTAGAACTCTTATCTTTAAATAGAGGAGAAGATTTCATATATTTTTCACTGACACACATGAACTTTAAATTGTTTATTTGTAGTATTCACTCATGTTTTTGATACTTTTTCTTATATTTTTTTCACTGTATAGCCATACACAGTTTTGCTCATCCAGCGCTACACCTTTTTGTATATTTACAAGTAATATATACACAGGTTCCAATATGATTACATACTATTCGATTTATTTACCTCTATGTTCCTTGATGTGCAGACCATTGTGTTTGCCACCCATAGAGGTTAAAGGAGGCAACCAAAGACAGTTGGTGGTTATTGGACAGGAAGTCAGTTGTGTGCCACCACTAACCATATAACCCATATTTTAAATATCTTTTGAAACTACCTAGCAGCAGTCTTTTTCTCATAGGCATGCATTACATCTACATTATTGACTTGAATACGGTTTATTATCATTGTAGAAAACAAATTCACAAGGAAATTATAATTTGCATGGTCAGTACAGAGTTCCCTTGTCAACACCTTCCCACAGTATTGGATTGGGTGATAAGGCAGTATTTACTGTCTGCCACATTCACCTGACTTGACAGGTATGGGCTTCTTTTTTTGGGGTGAAGTATGTTTTCGAAAGGAAGCCCCACACAGTGAACGAATTAAAGGCATCTCACAAATATTTATTGGCATTGATGAGGAACTTGTGCGTTTTTAGTGTCAGGGATAGGATTCAGCTGTGTTTAAGCGCTGATGGAGGACCTACAAGGATAAACGGTGGCACAGTGTTGGGGACAGATTCTAGGGATGTTGCATCTAAGATACTAAAGATGATCTGATCAGTAACATATACATACTCTTAGCCCACCCTATGTATACTGTGTGTGTAACTATTATTTATATATATATATATATATATATACTCTCCTGGGAAGGCTGTCCACAAGGTTTAGGAGTGTCTGTGGGAATGTTTGACCATTCTTCCAGAAGCGCATTTGTGAGGTCAGGCACTGATGTGGATGATAAGGCCTGGCTTGCCATCTCCGCTGTAATTCATCCCAAAGGTGTTTAATCGGGTTGAGGCCAGGACTCTGTGCAGGCCAGTCAAGTTCTTCTACCCCAAACTCGCCCATCCATGTCTTTATGGACCTTGCTTTGTGCACTGGTGCGCAGTCATGTTGGAACAGGAAGGGGCCATCCCCAACTGTTCCCACAAAGTTGGGAGCATGAAATTGTCCAAAATGTTGTGGTATGCTGACGCCTTAAAGTGTGAGGTGAACTTACACTGGACCCTGTCCCCATCACACCCCTTTCCGCTAACCTGGAGAGCGACAACTTTCCGTTCTGACACATCGTATCACCGCTTTACCATTCAGGGGATTTGAAATACCTGCAGCTTACTCTCCTCTTCGCCCGCGGTGACAGGACGGGCTATGCGGATTGTGATTGGTCGGCGCTGATCAATTAGGCCCCATGCACACGAGACGCAGGTGCAAACTCTGCTGAACACATGTTTTTAAACGCTGAAACCGGCGTTTATAAACGCGCGTTTTGCCGCGTTTGCGGCCGCGTTTAGCGGCGTTTTACCGCGTTTGCGTTTATAAGCGTTTCATCATAGACCCTCCCTAAGCTCAAAAAACAGTAAATTTTAACCATTTCAGCCAGTCTGTGAGACCAGAGTGAGTAGCAGCAGCTGAGAGAGCAGCAGTGTACTTGTATTTAGCGTGTCACTTGCCACATCATCTGCCACAAGTTGTGGATTGTCCACTTGCCACGTCACCTGCCACGTCACCTGGCCACATCACCTGGCCACGTCACCTGGCCACGTCACCTGCCACAAGTTGTGGATTGTCCACTTGCCACGTCACCTGGCCACATCACGTGCCACGTCACCTGCCACAAGTTGTGGATTGTCCACTTGCCACGTTACCTGGCCACGTCATCTAGCCACGTCACCTGCCACAAGTTGTGGATTGTCCACTTTCCACGTCACCTGGCCACATCACGTGCCACATCACCTGCCACAAGTTGTGCATTGTCCACTTGCCACGTCACCTGCCACGTCACCTGGCCACGTCACCTGCCACAAGTTGTGGATTGTCCACTTGCCACGTCACCTGGCCACGTCACCTGGCCACGTTACCTGCCACGTCACCTGGCCACGTCACCTGCCACGTCACCTGGCCACGTCACCTGCCACAAGCTGTGGATTGTCCACTTGCCACGTCACCTGGCCACGTCACCTGGCCACATCACCTGACACAAGCTGTGGATTGTCCACTTGCCACGTTACCTGCCACAAGTTGTGGATTGTCCACAATGCAATGCAAGCAATTACAGTTTTCTTTTATATTTTTTAATAGTTTTTCATCATTTGCCATCATTTTTGAGATTTCTAATGTTAAAAAATAGGTCACCTTTAAAAACGCTTATAAACGCAAACGCGGCAAAACGCCGGTACCGCGTTTAGCCGCGTTTAGCAGCGTTTAGCGTCTGAAACGTGGAAAACTTTTGCGTCTGAACCCATTTTTTTGCTTCTGGAAAAACGAGGCTAAACGCAACTGCTTGTAAACGCCAAAAAACGAGAGTGTGTGCATGGACACATAGGATAACATTGAATGGGTTCAGGAGCAGTTGAAAAAAGCGTCCAACTGCCTCTGAACGCGCGTTCAACAGCAAATAACAGCGTCTCGTGTGCATGGGGCCTTAGAATGCTCCTAAACTTACCTTCTGACAAGGTTGAACTTGCCCTTTAAAGGAGTTGTAAAGGCAGAAGGTTTTTTATCCTAATGCATTAAAATAAAAATCCTGTGTGCAACAGCTCCCCCTCAGCCCCCTAATACTTACCTGAGACCCATCTCTATTCAGCGGCGTCAATAAGTCCCTTGGCCGTGTTGGACTCTCCCTCCTGATTGGCTGAGAAACAGCAGCAGCACCATTGGCTCCTGCTGCTGTCAATCAAAGTCAGTGAGCCAATCAGGAGAGAGAGGGTGCAGGGCCAAACCACAGCTCCATGTCTGAATGGACACAGGGAGCTGTTCGACTTGGGTGCCCCCTTAGCAAACCGCTTGCTGTGGGGGGCACTTAACAGGAGAGGGGGACCAGGAGCAACAAAGAGGGACCCAAGAAGAGGAGGATCTAGGCTGCTCTGTGCAAATCCACTGCACAGAGGGAAGTATAACATGTTATTTAAAAAAAAAAAAGGCTTTTAAGAGTTCCCTTCAATGGAACCAAGTGGCCAAGTAGAACCCCTGAAAAACAACCCCACACCATAATCCTCCCTCCACTAAAATGATTTGGACCAGTGCACAAAGCAAGGTCTATAAGGACATGGATGAGCGAGTTTGGGGTGGAGGAACTTGACTGGCCCGCACAGAGTCCTGAACTCAACCTGATAGAACAACTTTAGGATGAATTAGTGCAAAGACATGCGAGACAGGCCATCTCGTCCACTGCTTTTCCATCGCTAAATGTAGTTGCAGTTGCTGGTTGTAACTGCTGTTTAACTCTTCATGGACATAACCTAGCCATAACAATTTTTACTGATTAGGCAAGAAACAAAAGTTCCTACATAAATAGATACATTTTGTAATGTGTAAAACTTGTCCTGTCCTTTTTTTTCATGGTGTACGTGTATAAGCTTGCCTCAGACGCAGATCTTTTGATTTTGCATTATGGATCAGAATGCGGTACGTTTACACACCTGTGTGAATGTCTCCATTGAAAACAATGCAGCTATATTCAGATCCATACGGTTTTTGTTTTTTTTTTGTTTTTAATTTCTGCTGTGTGAATGAGGCCTAAAACGATCTTCTAATTTTAATTAGACCAAGGATATTCTGTGGGGTATTATCAGCTGGGAGTATATTTAACCCATATTTAATTACTTCTGTAGCAACAACTTTGCTTATGTTAGCAGGGATATTTGAAATGGATTGTGGTTAAAAATGTACTGTAATATTTGGATATTGATTCTTGATAAAATCAGGGGTGTTGCTCTTGGGGGGGATGCTGCTTTAACATTGGCCCGGGGCTTCTCAGTTGGAGGTTGCTCCTTACAGCCATGATGCTAATTTCATTATTACAGTAATGGTGTTAGCAGCACTTTATAGCAGGGCTGAGTGACTTTTGGTTATGCTCTGGAATGCATTAGCTAGACAAACAATGCAGCAGTTCTTTCCTCAACAAATAGTAACTGCCTCTTACCCTCTGCTCTCTGCTGTGCTACCCAGACTAGTGTCTGCAATTCATCTCCATCCTGTCTTCTCACCAATGAATGGGTGAGTTGGTTTGATCTAGTGGAAGGTGCTTGTCGTGGAATGTAGTAGCCAACAAAAGTATTTTTTTTTATATAGAAGTAATTAAGTAGACTTTTATAGCCCAAAATAAATGATAGTTTGCAGGCATTAATAATAGACGGTGTTGGGGGTTAGGGTTGCTTTGGCTTCTAAAATGGGTTTTTGTTACCGTTTTTTGTTTATAGTTCTATAACTCAAAGGGATTCATGAAGCAAAAAAAGCAACTGAAGAACTTTCCACTTTGGACTCAGGCCAATAATCAGGTTTTTGGGCGATGGGGCTAATGATGTTTGGGTACATAGTAAGTGAATTCACTACCCTAGAAGTACGTAGCATATGTGTAAGGCTCCGTTGACATCGTCTGCTCGTTCCCTCTACATGATTTTGACCTCACAATTTTCACACTGATCTGTGTGTTGCATGGGACAACCCTTTCAATTAAATAGGCTGCCCTATGTGTGTTTGTCACCCAAAAAGAAGCTCCTGCCCCATTTGCAGTGAACATCTTCACGCAAAATGTGAAGGCAGGGTTTGCTTCATTATCCTGTTGCATGACAATCGTGGCAGAATCGCATAGTATTTGGCGTGCCATTTAAGGATAATTCCACCCAAACGTGTGCACTACGTTGTGCTGTAATTGCTACGCATTTTGGTATCGTGGACAGAATCGCAGGTTGATTGCCCGTGATCCCAAATCGCAAGGTGTGAGTGGGGTCCAAGGCCAGTCATACACGGAGCAAATTTGCTTGATTCCCCCACCAACACAGTGTTGATGTGGGAATCTCTCCTGCCGAACCATTGTCTTCTCCTGGCGGGGGAAGGCGTCCCCGCTGGGAAATTACCATGATTATTGTTAGCGGCTAAAGCAGATGCTAGCGATATTTGAAAGAGAATCCAGCAGGCTCGTTGTACCCAAGTTGATCGATCGTCTTGGTACATTTAGCCTGCCCTGAACCAGCCAAGCTTCGAATTGTGTATGGCTGACCTAAGAGTAGTGAAGAACCGGCCCAGGTGAAGACCAAGCTGTTGCAGAACTACAAGTCCCATAAGGCATTGCAAAGCTGACAGTTACAAGAATGACTCCCAAAGGCGGAGGCATGATGGGACTTGAAGTTTTGCAACAGCTGGAGGGCCACGGGTTGAGCACCCATGGTATAGGTAGGTGCTGACTTTTCTTTTTCTTTTTCTTTATCGTACACCACGGGACACAGAGCTAGTCATTACATAATGGGTTAAGGGTCACCAGCGGTGATTGGACACTGGCACAACCAATGGAAGACAGTTCCCCTCCATATAACCCCTCCCATCAGGGAAGTACCTCAGTTTTTTCGCCAGTGTCGAAAGGTGTTGGACGCGTTAGGAGGTGCTAAAGGAAAGCTCTACCAAAGAGACCCTCTGGGGGTAAAAGAGCTATGCTTTCGGATCCATCCAAGACGCCTACAAATGAGCTGAATCTGGATGGGATCCGGGCCTCATCCATGAGGCGTCGCCTGTAATGTCTCTCTTCGGAGGACTGGGCTCTAAGATCCAGCACTTTCGCTATTTCGCTATAAAGTCCTGGTAAGAGTCTTGTACAAGGCCCAGGGGAGAGGTATCCTTTAAATAGGAACCCATATCCCTGAAGGTTGGCACACATAGCCCACCGTGAAGGGTGAAGTTTGGTATCTGTCTGAAATCTTTCAGCAGAAAAACCTGCGGCGTGGATAAGGTGAGATTAGAAGGTCCATAACTAGGTTGGGACCTTTTTCAAAAAATGGATGTCTTCTTTTTTTCCACCACTGGGGGGAGTAAAGAGCTGAATATACTCACCTCACTCTGTTCAGTGTCGGCTTCGGCGAAGTACACTGCTCGTCACCTCCGCTGCTGAGCTTGCTGGGGCACCCCGATCCTCCTTTCGGTGGCCGACCAGACACCTGCAGATGCAGGTAAGTGGGAACAAGGGCTGATGAGAGTCCTCTCTCACTATGGCCACCGCCATAGCGCTAAGGGCCGCGCGCGCGCGCTTTATCGGAGGGGGGGGGGGCGAAGGCGTGCGCGGGCACGTGGCGCGCGCAGGCACAGAAACGGCGCCAAATTTAAAAGACTGTCAGTGTGAGAAGCACTGCAGCAGCAAGCAAGCTCGTTAGTTCTCTTGTTCCTGGCAGAGAAACACAGCAGCTATACAGGGACGTAAGACTCCATGTGGTTGGATTGGGTACTTCCTAGAAGACATCCATGTTATGCATAGTTATGTGTTAAAAGTTGCATACTTAATGTATTTGCTAAACTGAACACGGTAGTATATGCATTTAGGTACCTTGTATTTTGTCTAAACAGTAAGCCTTCCAGGGGAAGTAATACGGACAAAAAGAGATAAGAAAGCACCACCGCCTGAGAGGAGGCTCTAACTGTGCTGACTCGGTACCTTTCTCTCCTGTGTTGCTAAATGCACCTGTTCAGGATGAGCCATTACCTCTGTCAGGTATGGCGGCTTCCCGAGTGAAGCCTGGGCCTGTATATGTCACTGAGGACACTTTATCAGCTGCCCTAAATAATCTGGAGGAAAAAATTGCTACCTTAATCGCTAAGTCCTCTAAAAAGGGACAATAAGCGAAGCAGGTCTCTTCCAGTATTGGACCTCCCTTCAGAAGTACCTGAGGGAGGAGGATGAGGAGGAGGAGGCTACATCAGCAGAGGATGAGGAGCCAGATTTTAAGGTCACAGGTACAATGCTATAGCAGTGCATTTAAGTTAACCTCTGCGGAGGTAACGGAATTACCTGTGTCCTCCCTAGGGTCATTAAGATCCCTGCAAGGTGCATGCTCCTTCCCGGTTCATCCGTTACTAGAGGATCTAATATACGCAAACTGGCAACATCCAGATAAGCGTTTCTCACCTCCAAAAAGGTTTAACATTCTTTATCCTATGGGGGAAAATTTTTTAAAGAAATGGAGCCTGCCTGCGGTAGTTGCGGCTATTTCTTGTGTAAATAAAAACCTGACATGTCCGGTGGATAATGTACAAGGGTTTAAAAGATCCTTCTGAGAGGAAGTTGAAATCCTCCTTCCTTTTGGCCGGCTCAATTACCCAACCTGCAGTAGCAGCAGTCGGTATGTGTCAGGTCATCAGCCAACAGGTAAAGCAGGGGCTGAAGGAACTGCCTTCAGAGCAGGCTAGAAATTGGGAAAATTTGCCTAAAGCCTTATGCTTCACAGTGGATGCCATGAGAGATTCAATCATACAGGCATCACGCCTTACACTCCAGCTGGTACAGATGCGCAGAGTACTTTGGCTTAAGCATTGGTCAGCGGAAACCCCATGCAAAAAGCTGTTGGCAAGTTCCCGTTCCATGGCGAACGCCTATTTGGGGAAGATTTAGAAAAATATATACAGAAGATATCAAGTGGTAAAACGACTTTTACCTGAGAGAAAGAAAACAAGAGATCTTGTTTTAAACGCTCTCTCTCCCCAGCTCCCGGGAAATCTGACTCCAACCAGTGGCGGCGGCCTGTTTTAGCCGCCCACAAAAGCCAAGGGGCAAGCTCAGAAGAACAAGAAGCCGTGAGGTGCAAGAGCTAATAAGCAAGCCCCCAAAGCCTCTCAGTGAAGGGGCGCCCCCGCTCGGCCGAGTGGGAGGAAGGCTTTGTCAGTTCTGAGCGACTTGGTGGTCAGAAATCCAGGACAATTGGGTAGTATCCACAATATCCTCAGGGTACAAACTGGAATTTCGAGAGATCCCACCTTCTCAATTCCGAGGTTCAAGACTCTCCAAGGATCCACAAAAAAGAGAATCCTTCTTCAAAGGTTTGAATCACTTAATGGCTCAAGGGGTAGTTACAGACGTACCCCAAAAAGAGCGAGGTTCAGGTTTTTACTCAAACCTCTTTGTGATTCCAAAGCCAAATGGAGATGTCAGACCCATCCTGGATCTAAAATCCCTAAATCGGTTCCTGAACGATCGCCATTTTCGAATGGAAACGATCCGATCCGTGGCCGCCACTTTAAAGGGCGGAAAATTCATGGCGCCCATAGATATCAAGGACGCACATTTACACATACCCATCCTCCCCGCTCACCAAAGATTCCTAAGGTTTGCGGTAGAAGATCGCCACTTTCAATTTGTGGCTCTGCCGTTTGGTGTAGCCACCGCGCCCATAGTATTCACAAAGGTGCTAGCAGCTCTGTTAGCAAACCTAAGAACACGGGGCATTGCGGTAACAGCCTATCTGGACGATCTACTAGTAATAGATCAGTCAAAGGAGGGATTGGGTCTCGCTGTACACACTACAGTAGGATACCTGGAGCATTTAGGATGGATTATAAATTTACAAAAATCCTCTCTCCAGGCCCAAAGAAGGATAGTGTACCTGGGCATGATCATAGATACAGCCCAAAACGGGGTATACCTGCCAGAACCGAAGATACAGTCTCTGAAAGACCTGATCCACAAGGTCAAAGCAAACAAGAGGCCGTCTATTCGCCTTTGCATGAGACTATTGGGAAAGATGGTAGCCTCCTTCGAGGCGGTCCCTTACGCCCAGTTTCATTCGAGACTACTTCAAGGCAATATTTTAGCTTCCTGGAACAGGAAGAGCCAAGCTCTGGATATACCCATGCGCCTGTCCTCACAAGTACGCCACAGCTTCGACTGGTGGCTAGAAGCCAGGAATTTACGGAAGGGAAAGTCCTTCCTCCCAGTGGCCTGGAAGGTGGTATCTAGGGATGCCAGCCTATCGGGCTGGGGTGCAGTATTCGAGGAGGCTTCTACCCAGGGAACCTGGGCCAAGACTCAGGGGGATCCTGCCCATCAATGTGCTAGAGATCCGGGCGGTATATCTAGCCCTCAAAACCTGGACATACAGGTTACAGGGCTACCCAGTTCGGGTTCAATCCGACAATGCTACTGCAGTAGCTTACATCAATCACCAAGGAGGCACCCGCAGTCGGGCAGCCCAAAGAGAGGTGAACCGGATCCTGGCATGGGCAGAAGAGCATGTACCTTGCCTTTCTGCAATCTTCATTCCAGGGATAGAAAATTGGCAAGCAGACTACCTGAGTCGTCAGCAGCTGCTACCAGGAGAGTGGTCTCTTCACCCGGAGATCCTTCAGGCCATATGTCTGAGATGGGGAAACCCAGATGTAGACCTGCTAGCTGCCAGGTTCAACAAGAAATTGGACAACTTTGTGTCCAGAACGAGAGATCCTCTAGCCTACGGGACAGACGCTCTAATAATACAGACGCTCTAATAACTCCATGGAATCAGTTCTCACTGATCTATGCATTCCCTCCGATCCCTCTTCTACAAAGACTGCTTCGCAGGATCAAGGAGGAGGGAATACCAGTAATCCTAGTGGCCCCAAACTGGCCCAGGAGGCCTTGGTACGCCGAGATTGTAAAAATGGCGATAGGAAGGCCCTGGAAGTTTCCACTTCGACACGACCTGCTGTCACAGGGTCCAGTATTCCACCCTTCCTTACAAAGGCTAAAGTTGACGGCCTGGCTGCGGAGACCCACATTTTTAAAAAAGAGAGGGGTCTCTGGTCCGGCTCTTTCTACGCTCATTAATGCTAGAAAGCCAGCCTCCAGACTCATCTATCAGAGAGTCTGGAGAACATACGTTTCCTGGTGTGAATCCAGATGTTGGAATCCTCAGAAGTATGAAATAAGTAGGATTCTTGCTTTTTGCCAGTTAGGAGTGGATATGAATTTAGCCCTTAGCACCATCAAAGGGTAAATATCGGCTCTATCAGTCTTCTTTCAGAGACCATTGGCATCTCACTCCCTAGTTCGGACATTCATTAAGGGGGTACTGAGGATAAATCCTCCAGTTAGGTCTCCCTTGTGTCCATGGGATTTGAATTTGGTATTGTCAGTGTTGCAAAAGCAACCTTTTGAACCTATTCGCCATATTCCTTTAATTATATTGAGTAGGAAGTTGGCCTTTCTGATTGCTATAGCTTCTGCTAGGAGAGTATCAGAGCTAGCAGCTCTTTCTTGTAAAGAGCCTTATCTAATTTGTCACAAGGACAAAATCGTACTACGACCCCATCCGGCTTTTCTACCTAAGGTGGTGTCGGCTTTTCACTTGAATCAAGACATTGTTCTGCCTTCCTTTTTTCCAAACCCGCGGACGGCGGGGGAAAAATTATTACACTCTCTAGATCTACTGAGAGCGGTAAAGGTGTATCTGCAAGCAACCGCTCAGATACGTAAAACAGATGTTTTGTTTATTTTACCAGATGGGCCCAAGAAGGGCCAAGCGGTATCAAAAATCCACCATTTCCAGGTGGATTAGACAAGTAATTATTCAAGCTTATGGTTTAAAGAACAGGACTCCTCCTTTTCCTGTTAAGGCGCACTCTACCAGGGCGATAGGTGCTTCATGGGCAGTGCACCACCAGGCTTCGATGGCTCAGATCTGTAAAGCTGCAACTTGGTCTTCAGTCCATACATTTTCCAAATTCTATCAAATAGATGTGAAAGGACATGAGGATTCCGCCTTCGGGCGAAGTGTGCTGCAGGCAGCAGTATAGGGCTTCTGGTCCGCAAGCGGCCTGTTTTGATCTGTGTCTCCCCCCCTTCATATGAGCATTGCTCTGGGACGTCCCATTATGTAATGACTAGCTCTGTGTCCCGTGGTGTACGATAAAGAAAATAGGATTTTTATAACAGCTTACCTGTAAAATCCTTTTCTTGGAGTACACCACGGGACACAGAGGTTCCCCCCCTTCTTATGGGAACCTTACTGCTTTGCTACAAAACTGAGGTACTTCCCTGATGGGAGGGGTTATATGGAGGGGAACTGTCTTCCATTGGTTGTGCCAGTGTCCAATCACCGCTGGTGACCCTTAACCCATTATGTAATGACTAGCTCTGTGTCCCGTGGTGTACTCCAAGAAAAGGATTTTACAGGTAAGCTGTTATAAAAATCCTATTTTTTAAATGACTGCATTCAGATATTACAATATAATAAATCAGTAGGGTAAAACGACCTCCCAATGGTACAACATTACAGCTGACCTGTTTAAAAAAAATAAAATAATAATAAAAGATTGATAGAGGGAGGATCGGCAGTATGAGCAAACAGGATCTATTGCATTGCACAGTGTTGTCAGTCTAAGCTTGGTAACTTCCTGACGAGGAGAGAACAGAGTGAGTAGCGCTCTGCTACTCCTTTGCTTTCTTTCAGGTTGGGGCAAGCAGGTGGAAGGCCTGGCCCTCCTCGCCCTCGCCCTCTTCCTCTACTCTACTCTCCCCTCCCCTCCTTATCCCTTCCCTCTCCCCCTTCTCTCTCCTCTCTCCCCCCCTCCCCCTTCTCTCTCCCTCCCCATTCTCTCTCCCTCCCCATTCTCTCTCTCTCTCTCCCTCCCCATCTCTCTCTCTCCCTCCCCATCTCTCTCTCTCGCTCTCCTTCTCGCTCTCTCGCTCTCCTTCTCGCTCTCTCGCTCTCCTTCTCTCTCTCTCTCGCTCTCCTTCTCTCTCTCTCTCGCTCTCCTTCTCTCTCTCTCTCGCTCTCCTTCTCTCTCTCTCTCTCGCTCTCCTTCTCTCTCTCTCTCTCGCTCTCCTTCTCTCTCTCTCTCTCTCTCGCTCTCCTTCTCTCTCTCTCTCTCTCGCTCTCCTTCTCTCTCTCTCTCTCGCTCTCCTTCTCTCTCTCTCTCTCTCGCTCTCCTTCTCTCTCTCTCTCTCCATCTCCTCTCTCTCTCTCTCCATCTCCTCTCTCTCTCCTTCTCTCTCCTTCTCTCTCACTCTCTCTCTCTCTCTCTCTCTCCTTCTCTCTCTCTCTCTCCTTCTCTCTCTCCTTCTCTCTCCTTCTCTCTCTCCTTCTCTCTCTCCTTCTCTCTCTCCTTCTCTCACTCTCTCTCTCTCTCTCTCTCACTCTCTCTCTCTCCTTCTCTCTCTCTCTCTCCTTCTCTCTCTCTCCTTCTCTCTCTCTCCTTCTCTCTCCCTCCCCCTCTCTCTCTCTCCCCCTCCCCCCTCTCTCTCCCCCTCCCCTCTCTCTCTCTCTCCTCCCCCCTTCTCTCTCTCTTCTCTCTCTCCCTCCCCCCTTCTCTCTCTCTCCTCCCCCCTCCTTCTCTCTCTCTCCCTCCCCCCCTTCTCTCTCTCTCTCCCTCCCCCCCTTCTCTCTCTCTCTCTCCCTCCCCCCCTTCTCTCTCTCTCTCCCTCCCCCTTCTCTCTCTCTCTCCCTCCCCCTTCTCTCTCTCTCTCCCTCCCCCCTTCTCTCTCTCTCTCCCTCCCCCCTTCTCTCTCTCTCTCCCTCCCCCTTCTCTCTCTCCCCCCTTCTCTCTCTCTCTCTCCTCCCCCCCTTCTCTCTCTCTCCCTCCCCCCTTCTCTCTCTCTCTCTCCCTCCCCCCTTCTCTCTCTCTCCCTCCCCCCTTCTCTCTCTCTCTCTCCCTCCCCCCTTCTCTCTCTCTCTCTCCCTCCCCCTTCTCTCTCTCCCTCCCCCCTTCTCTCTCTCTCTCTCTCCCCCCTTCTCTCTCTCTCTCACCCCTTCTCTCTCTCTCTCCCTCCCCCCTTCTCTCTCTCTCTCCCCTTCTCTCTCTCTCTCCCCTTCTCTCTCTCTCTCCCCCCTTCTCTCTCTCTCTCTCCCTCCCCCCTTCTCTCTCTCTCTCTCCCTCCCTCCCACCTTCTCTCTCTCTCTCTCTCCCTCCCTCCCACCTTCTCTCTCTCTCTCTCTCCCTCCCTCCCACCTTCTCTCTCTCTCTCTCTCCCTCCCCCTTCTCTCTCCCTCTCTCCCTCTCTCTCTCTCTCCCCTCCCTCCCCCTTCTCTCTCTCCCCCCTCCTCTCTCTCCCCCTCCTCTCTCTCCCCTCTCCCCTCTCTCCCCCTCCTTTGCTGTCTTTCAGGTTGGGGCAAGCAGGTGGAAGGCCTGGCCTTCCTCTCCTCTCTCCCCCCCTCTTCTCTCTCCCCCCCTCTTCTCTCTCCCCCCTCTTCTTCTCTCTCCCCCCTCCTTCTTCTCTCTCCCCCCCTCTTCTTCTCTCTCCCCCCCTCTTCTTCTCTCTCCCCCCCTCTTCTTCTCTCTCCCCCCCTCTTCTTCTCTCTCTCTCGCCCCCCTTCTCTCTCTCTCTCGCCCCCCTTCTCTCTCTCTCTCGCCCCCCTTCTCTCTCTCTCTCGCCCCCCTTCTCTCTCTCTCTCGCCCCCCTTCTCTCTCTCTCTCGCCCCCTTCTCTCTCTCTCGCCCCCCCTTCTCTCTTTCTCGCCCCCCCTTCTCTCTTCTCTCTCTCTCTCGCCCCCCTTCTCTCTCTCTCGCCCCCCTTCTCTCTCTCTCGCCCCCCTTCTCTCTCTCTCGCCCCCCTTCTCTCTTCTCTCTCGCCCCCCTTCTCTCTTCTCTCTCGCCCCCCTTCTCTCTCTCTCGCCCCCCTTCTCTCTCTCCTCTCCCCCCTTCTCTCTCTCTCTCTCCCCCCTTTTCTCTCTCTCTCTCTCCCCCCTTCTCTCTCTCTCTCTCTCCCCCCTTCTCTCTTCTCTCTCTCTCCCCCCTTCTCTCTTTCTTCTCTTCGCTCTCTCGCTCTCTCTCGCTCTCTCTCGCTCTCTCTCGCTCTCTCTCGCTCTCTCTCGCTCTCTCTCGCTCTCTCTCGCTCTCTCTCTTCTCGCTCTCTCTTCTTGCTCTCCCTCCCCCTCTCTTCTCTCCCTCTCTCCCCCCTTCTCCTCTCTCTCTCTCCCCCCCTTCTCCTCTCTCTCTCTCCCCCCCTTCTCCTCTCTCTCTCTCCCCCCCTTCTCTCTCTCTCTCTCCCCCCCTTCTCTCTTTCTTCTCCGCTCTCTCGCCTCTCTCTCTCGCCTCTCTCTCACGCCTCTCTCTCTCGCCTCTCTCTCTCGCTCGCTCTCTTCTCGCTCTCCCTCCCCCTCTCTTCTCCCCTTTTCTCTCTTCTCTCTCTCTCTCCCCTTTTCTCTCTTCTCTCTCTCTCTCCCCTTTTCTCTCTTCTCTCTCTCTCTCTCCCCTTTTCTCTCTTCTCTCTCTCTCTCTCCCCTTTTCTCTCTTCTCTCTCTCCCCCTTTCTCTCTTCTCTCTCTCTCTCCCCTTTTCTCTCTTCTCTCTCTCTCCCCTTTTCTCTCCCCTCTCTTCTCCTTCTACATGCTAATTTGGCCAACCCTGTTTGGAAATCATGAATCCAGACCTGATATTTTTCTATTGGAATAGATTTTTACAATGTAAAGTGGTGTTCCATATCGTTGGCTTTGTATTTTTTTAAAGCTCTTTATGACTTGGTGGTGCAAAAAGAAAAGAAAAATACTGAAATAGAAAGTAAAAAATCTGTCCGTTTTTAAATATCAGTGGAATATGTGGATGAGACATTCCTTTTGTTAATATGAAAGGTTTCTTAGGCTGTTTTCATATACAGTATGCAATTGCATATATTTGGCAGACGTAATGATGACAAGTGAGTAGCAAGTTGTAGCTGTTTCCTCGGCTGTCTCATCAATGGAGCTGTATGAGTGAAGTCAGCTTGAAAACATCTCTCATGTATTCCTGGAATTGCCTTATGCAGTCTCATTAGCACCTTCTTCAGGTGTCATTTCTTGCTCACGTGTGGAAGCGAGAAAGGTGAGAAGATAAAAATAGCTGTAAATGTATCGCTAATGTCGCTGCCGGTTTGTCAGAAAAGCATATTCCCTTTGCCATTTTGCTTCAGTAGTAAATATAGCTCAGCTGGGAGTAATTGCAGGAATGCATGAATGAAATGCTTTGCTGCTCCATGGAGATACAAGTGTTACTTTACTTCTTTGGAGCCTTAGAAGGAGATGGGACATTGAAAATTCATGGTAAGAGAGAATGACGTGGATTCTTAATAGCAAATTAAAAGATTGAGATGCAGAAGCTAAAACTATAACCAGTTTAAATGATTATTAAAGTTTTATATAGTTCCATTGTTTGCGATAATGAGTTGTCTACAGTCGCATCCACTTAATTTATAGTAGGCACAAAGCAACATGTCTGGTGCACTCAAAGCTTCTCTGGTCTTTGGCATTGCCCTTTCTCATCTGCTTGTAAGCAAAGGCAATAAGAACACAGTAAAGGTGGCTATAGACGGATCACAATTTGGCCAGTCCATCAGGGAGCAGACTAATTTTGATCAGGGTGTGGGTTCCCCCTGCTCCAGAAGTTGGTTCACACTGCTGTGACATGTGACTTCCAGTACGACTTGATGGGACTTGATGTAACTTCAATGCGACTTGTGATTGGCCAGTGTTTTGCAACTCTGGCCAATCGTAAATGAGGTGTGACACAATTTTTTCCTTCTACATGGATTTCCTTTTCCTTTTCACATCCTTGTTTCACTATGTTAGATGGTGTATAGCACTCACCTTGGCATGGTGGACAATGTGGTTTGGGAGGTGACAATGCTTTGGAGGAGATTTTAATCTGCATGGATGGGCTGGGCCACAAGTACACAGCAAACAATAGACTGTAAGTGGAGTAGAGGGTTAAAAAAAAAAAACCTCCTTGAAGTCGAATTATGTTGCAGCCAAATTGACATTGATAAGCTAAAGATTCCGTCTTCCTTGCGACTTTAGTGCCATAGACTGCAATGTTAAAATCACAAAAGTCGCACCAAAGATGCCGAAAAGTAGTCCAGAAACGTTTTTCTTTTCTTTCTTTTTTTTCTTTAAAGACAGCACCTATTGAAATGTGTTTTGACATGTCATGCAACTTTCTATGTCTCAGCTCGCAGCAGTGTGAACCCGGGCCTAATCCTTTTCAGTCAAAGAGACATGTTGGAAAAAAAAATTCTCTTATCGTCCATGGACTGACACAGCTTCTAATACTGAAACACATGGGTATATGTCCCTGCTCGCAGGAGAAGATCTAGGCAGAATGTTAGATGTTAGAAACAAACATTTTAGAAAAAAACAGAGCTGAACAGCCCTGCCCAGGGGGGCGGTCCCTTCGAACATAACACTCCTTCCTGCAGCTAGCAGCCTCAGTTTTTTTTCTGCCTAGCAGAAGGAGAATACGTGGCTCTCTCAGGAGCCAGTCTCCTGAAAGATTTTTTAATTTTTTATTCCTTTGAGAATTTTATTTTTGAGACCTTCAACTGTCGTCGTCTTCCCTGTCCGACCATCGAGCGTGCTGATCCTCGCCTTGTGTGCGTGAGACTCAGTTCACGACATGCCCCATGACTCCAGGGGTGGCCGGTGGGCTTTTATGCTCCCGCGGTATTCACAAGATTGAACAGTGCCTGCTGTATCTTTTGCAGTGGACCGGGCCGACAGCTACTCAGTACTACTCTGTGATAGGTCTGTCTGAAACACGCCAGTGGGTCCCTCTGGGACGGGTAAGTAGTCTCTCCTGCATCAGGTGAGTACATGCTGGCTGTGTTTCTCTGTATGTTTGTTTTTTTTTTTTCCCTGTCTCTCCCCTGTACCCCGTACAAAAATCCTATTTACTCTTTCGTCCATGGACCGACACAGCTTCTCTATTGACAAAGTGGGTATTATCCGTTAATTACGTTAATTAAGTGACTAGGCAGAAAACTTGTAAAAAGTGTTGCATCACACCTTCTACAGTACTGCCCAGGGGGCGGACCCTCTGGGTATATCACCTCAGTCTGCATCTCGTATATCAGTTTTTTTCTGTCTAGCAAGGAGTAGGACATGGCTCCCTTCGGGCCCATTGGTCCGGGGGGAAAATATATATTTTTTTGCTACATTTTTTGTTTCCTGCGATCTTCGATCAACTGCCGACTGGGTGACCGGCTGGATCCTCCATCCTTGTAGTCTCCCCGGTTCGGCCATCGAGCGTGTGCCGACCCTAGCTACGCGCTGGGTTTTCCACGACATGCCCGTTGGTCCACGGGTGGCCGGTGAGCCTACGCTCCAGGGCCTGCATCGGACCGCTCAGCTTCGGCTGACCTTAAGGCCGAGTCGCAGCAGCCTGTCCGGTGAGCGTCACGCTCCAGGGCATACATATGATCGTCCCTTTTGGGTCCAATCACAGCATGCCTGGCCAACAGTCACCTTCCGTGCGCGGACGATGATCTGTTTGGAATGTCTTCCAGCATAATACATGCAGGATATGTAAGTAAACTCCCCTGCCTCGGCTGGGTGATTTGGCTGGACATTCCTGGAGAGACCAAGTAAGTGGTTGTGGCCCCTTTCTTCCCTCTCTCCCTGCCTTTTCCCTCCTCCCTGGGCTTCTAGCTAAAGGTTGCTGGGTGCTGGGGGTCACCTAAGGGGTTCCACTGGAGCGGGGTTGGCTGGAACTAACATTTAAAAGAAATGTAATTTCTGCTTACCTGTGTGTGCTTCCTCCTCCATGCTTTCGGCGGCCATTTTGTGGTGGTCCATGCTGGGTTCAGCCTCTAGTGACTGCCCGGCGGCCATCTTCCTGTGGTTTCAGCGCCATTTTCTTGTAGTCCACACCCTCTGGCCTCTATCAACTGATTGGCGGCCATGTTTGTCCACCCTGTATGTATATATTGCCGTTCGGCGGCCATCTTTTTGTGGGCCAAGGCTGCTTGGCCTCCATCTTCAGCTCGGCGGCCATTTTCTTAGAGCCCACATTATCTTCCATACAGACGTTTTTGGCTGCCATTTTGCGGCCTCTAGGGTGAATTACACTGGCGTGAAAATTCACACAGGAATCACTGATAAAAGAAGCAGACTGACACAGCAGCAGTGGGACAGAATCACAGGCGCAGCACACGGCAGCATTGCAGTACCGGTCCAGGGTGGTGAGTCCTCTGGGTAACCCAGCATCTCTGCAGCGCAGGAGGGTGGCCTATTGATATCTTGCCTGGAGCCCTGTGGGTGTCAGAGTGTGGTCAGCATGGCATCTGAGCCAGATGTCTTCTCCCCTGAAACACCAGATTTAGCAGCTGGTGCCCCTGAGGTGTCTATGAACGCTATGTCGGGAATCCTAGAGGCGTTTGCTGCCAGGGTGGAAGCAGCACACGGGAATACAGGGGGTAGTAAATGCCCCCGTCCCCTGCAAGCTTCTGGGGATAATTCTGATGCAGAACCAGGTCCAACTACGGCTCAGGGCCCAGATTCGGACGCATCAGAGACTGCAGACCGTGACCGGACAGTGAGGATGACTCCAGGTCCAGGTCAGTACGCGAGACGGCTTGGTATCTGACCTTATTACTGCAGTGCGGGATACGCTAAAGTTGGAAAATACTGCAGAAGCAGCAGAAACTCCAGTCCCCTTTTGGGTTTCTTAAACCTGCCTGCACTGCTAAGGTGTTCCCTTGTGTGTCTTATTTTGACAAACTCTTATACAAGGAATGAGAGAACCCACTGAGGGTCTTTACAGCCCCAAAGAGGTTTGCGGTACGGTACCCCTTTGAGGAGAGTTTTCTGAAGAAATTGACCTCTTCCCCCTATAGTGGACCCTCCGGTGTCCAGACTTAATAGAGCCACCACTATTCCAGTAGAAGGGGCTCCTGTTTTCAAGGACCCTGTGGATAAGAAGGCTGAAGCACTCGCTCGCTACCTATACTCAGTGGTAGGCTCGGCAGTACGCCTGGCATTGGCAGGGGCCCTAGTGTCTCAGACACTTACTGAATGGGCAAAATTGCTACTCCAGGGGTTAAAAGAGTGAGATGCTCCTCCTAATGAGATAACTTTGGCCGACCAGTTGGTCCAGGGCCTTAAGTTTGTCTGCGAGTCAGACATGAATACTATTCCCCTGCTGTCAAAAGCTTTGGTATATGCAGTAGCAATGCGCCGCCTGATCTGGCTAAAGGGCTGGTCTGCGGACCAGACTTCCAAGAAAGCCCTGTTGGATCTGCCTTTTAAGGGCGACAGACTTTTTGGGGCTTCTCTGGATGACATCATCAAGGATGCCACAGGAGGTAAAATCACTTTGCTTCCCCAAACTAGCAAGGGTAAGGGGCCACGCCAAGGGCCCTCCTTTTACTGCACACAAGCGTTTTTTTCGTCCCCCTAGGGCGACAGGAAAAAGACCCCAGGCCGACAAGGCGCCTGCCCAAGGACAAAAGCATCCTTGGTCCCGCAGACCCAACAAGCCTGCGGACAAATCTGCGTCCGCATGAAGGTCCGCCCCCACCCAGCTCTCGAGTGGGGGGACGTCTTCGCAAACCCGCGACTCAGTGGACAGCTCTAGTCTCCGACAGGTGGGTTTGCAAAGTAATCTCCTCAGGCTACAAGATAGAATTAATCTCTTGTCCACCGGACAGATTCATCACCTCCAATCTCCAGCTACTACCGACCCGTCGGGAGGCCCTGTATGGGACGGTCCAGGGTCTACTGGAACGCGGGGTAGTTATTCCAGTTCCAGAACGGGGTCAGGGTTTTTACTCAAATCTGTTCATTGTGCCGAAGGAGGGGGTTCGTCCAATCTTGGATCTCAGAGCCCTCAATTGCTTTGTGAAAGTACAAAGATTTCGGATGGAGTCGGTTCGATCTGTAGTCACGACTCTCCATCCTGGGGACTTTCTGGCCTCCTTGGACATCAAGGACGCATACCTGCATGTCCCCATATACTCCAGACACCAGAGGTTTCTGCGATTTGCTATCGGGAAGAACCACTACCAGTTTGTGGCCCTCCTGTTTGGCCTTGCCTCAGCACCCAGGACGTTCACCAAGGTGCTCGCTCCGATTCTGGCACTTCTAAGACAGCGGGGTATCGCTATCCTGGGCTACTTGGACGACCTTCTACTGAAGGCCCTTTCAAGCTCAGAATTAGAGGTAAGCGTGTCTATTACCTGTCCGACTCTTCGAGACTGTGGTTGGATACTAAACACGCAAAAGTCAGTATTGGTGCCCACTCAACGCCTAGTGTACCTGGGGTTGATTCTGGATTCCTCAGAGGCAAAGGTATTCCTCCCTGTGGAGAAGTTGCAGACCCTCCGGGCTGCAGTACGGCAGCTGACTTCCAGGATTTGGTCGTCACTCCGTTTTTGCATGCGAGTGTTGGGCCTCATGGTAGCCTCCTTCGAGGCGGTCCCATATGCTCAATACCACACTCGAGTGTTACAGAAGGAAGTTCTGTCCAGATGGAACAGATGCCCTTCATCTCTGGATTATCAAATCCGAGTGAGCCACCTAGTCAGGAGATCCCTGGTATGGTGGCTGACAGCGCCGGCTCTAATGGCCGGGAAGTCCTTTCTTCCGGTTTACTGGATAGTGATCACGACGGACGCCAGCCTTACAGGTTGGGGGGGAGTCTGGGGTGTTCAGTCGGCGCAAGGTCGCTGGACCCCAGAGGAAGCCCTCCTGCCGATCAATGTCCTGGAAATCCGGGCGATCAGGCTGTGCCTCTTCAAATGGTCTCAGAGGCTGCAAGGGCGTCCAGTCAGGATCCAGTCAGACAACGCCACAGCAGTGGCATATGTCAATCATCAAGGAGGAACAAGAAGCTCGCATCCTGAGGTGGGCAGAGAGGAGCGTACCGGCACTGTCGGCCGTGTACATTCCGGGTGTGGAAAACTGGCAGGCGGACTACCTGAGCCGCCAGATGCTGGACCAGGGAGAATGGTCCTTACACCCGGAGGTGTTCCAACTCACCTGCCAAAGATGGGGCACACCAGACGTAGATCTTCTGGCTTCCCGACTCAATCGGAAGGTATTGAGGTTTGTGGCCCGGTCAAGAGACCCATGGGCAGACGCAACGGACGCGTTGGTGGCATCGTGGGGTCAGTATTGGCTAATCTATGCCTTCCCTCCCTTCAGGCTTCTTCCTCTTCTGCTCCGCAGAGTGGAGGCAGAGGGAATTCCAATGATCCTAATCGCTCCAGATTGGCCTCAGCGTCCTTGGTACGCCAATCTAGTATGTCTGGTAGCAGACGTCCCCTGGCGCCTACCACTACGGAAGGACCTGCTATCGCAAGGTCCCATACTCCATCCTGCTTTACAGTCACTGGCTTTAACGGCATGGCTGTTGAGAACCAGGTACTGAGAGACCGGGGCCTATCAGATTCAGTAATCTCTACTATGAGAAGTGCTCGGAAACCGTCCTCTAGGAAGGTTTATCACTGCACTTGGAAGGCCTACATCTCCATGTGTGAGGAAATGAAATGGCATCCGCGTACTTATTTGGTTTCCAGAACCCTGCTGTTTTTACAGCATGGGGTGGACCAAAGGCTTGCCTTAAGTACGATTTAAGGGACAGATATCTGCCCTGGCTGTCTTTTTTTTCAGCGACCCCTGGCGACTCACTCTCTCGTGAGTACATTTGTGCAGGGGGTTCGACATGTGGCCCCTCCGGTCCGTCCCCCACTACCTCCGTGGGACTTGAACCTGGTCCTCTCGGTGCTTCAGAAGGCACAGTTTGAGAATATTAGAGATATTCCCCTGTTGACACTTTCTCATAAAGTGGTCTTTCTGGTGGCTGTTGCGTCAGTTAGACGAGTCTCTGAGCTGGCAGCCTTGTCCTGCAAGGCTCCCTATTTGATTTTTCACAAGGATAAGGTGGTTCTGCGGCCGCAGCCTTCCTTTCTTCCGAAAGTCGTTTCGGCTTTTCATCTCAACGAAGATATTGTACTTCCATCCTTGTGTCCTCACCCGTCGAATCCTAAGGAGTCGGCATTGCATTCCTTGGACGTTGTCCGAGCTTTGAGAGTATACCTATCTGTTACTTCCCTGTTCCGGAAGTCAGACTCACGGTTTGTTTCAGTGGCTGGTCCCAAGAAGGGCCAAGCAGTCTCGTCGGCCACCATCTCTAGGTGGATCCGACAGTAATCCAGGCTTACGCCTTAAAGGGTCAAGCGCCCCCCTTTCCGGTCACGGCGCATTTGACCAGGGCAATAGGTGCCTCTTGGGCTTTCCAACATCAAGCGTCTGTTTCCCAATTATGTAAAGCGGCGACTTGGTCGTCCGCTCACACTTTCACAAAATTCTACAAAGTTGATGTAGGTGCATCTTCGGGTGCCTCTTTCGGCCGCAAGGTTTTGCAAGCGGCTGTTTAGAGTTGCAACTCCTCCGTTGGAGGAGTGCTGTTTTGTGTTTGGGGTGAAGTTTATTTTTATGCTGTTACCACCCCTCGTTTTTTCTCTGACACTGCTTTGGGACGTCCCACTTTGTCAATAGAGAAGCTGTGTCGGTCCATGGACGAAAGAGTAAATAGGATTTTTTACTCACCGTAAAATCCTTTTCTCTGAGTCCATTTACTGACACAGCACCCACCCCTCCTTTTTAAGTTTGTACTGCTTTTTGACAAACTGATCTGCGAGATGCAGACTAAGGTGATATACCCAGAGGGTCCGCCCCCTGGGCGGTACTGTAGAAGGTGTGATGCAACACTTTTTACAAGTTTTCTGCCTAGTCACTCCTAATTAACGGATAATACCCACTTTGTCAATAGAGAAGCTGTGTCGGTCCATGGACTCAGAGAAAAGGATTTTACGGTGAGCTGCTGATCAGTGTATTCTGACATTGTGGCTAAGTACATTTCTGCAAGTTTAGAAAAATACCTGTTGATCCTGCCAGAAATCCAGTATCCCTGTAAAACTAGCCATACAAGTATAGATTTCTGTTTCTCAGCTTGATTGAGGGAAATCAAATACGATTCCTCCTTCCATGCCAAACAGCTTAGACAGAGGATGACAATGCTGCTCCTTCATTGATGAAGTATAGTGAGTGTCTATTTTCATCCGAAGTAGTGATCGACCGAACACCCCTTGGTTTGGTTCGCACCAGAACTCCCGAATATGTAAAAAGTTCTGACCCAAGCCGCAAACTTTAATAAAGTCTATGGGACCTGAACGTGAAATATCAAAAGTCCCCATTTTGAAGGCTTGTATGCAGGTTATTGGCCATAAAAAGGGGTATGCTGGCCCCGGTACTGCCCTGGGGGACATATATCAATGCAAAAAAAAAATTCAGAAAGATCGGTCCTGACCCATACCAGGCCACATACCCACAACTTGGCGATTGGGGTGGAGGATTATTGAAATCTGGAAGCCCCCTTTAGAAGGGGCTCCCCCAGATCTTGCCTCCCTCATGTGAATGAGTATGGGGGGTACATACCCCTACCCATTTACTAAAGTGTCAAAAAAGTAAATAAAACCACAGTTGATTCATAATTAAACTCTTTCCCCCTATGTAGATCCATCATCCATTTCTATACCCGCCGCCACCGCCGGACCCAATAAAAGGAGGAAAAAAAGTTCCACCCACGATGAAGGCTAATTGCAGAAGGCCTGCTTTGCTATCTAACCGTTCTTAAATGGATAAGAGGCGGAGTCACCTGGTGGCGCCGCTCCCGTGTGACATCACTGATTGATGCATGCTGGGTTGGTGACGTCACATGGGGCGGTGCCACCCGGTGGCTCCGCCCTTTACCTATTTAAGAACTGTGAAACTGTGGAGCAGGCATTCGGCAGTTAGCGTTTGTCGCAGGTGGAGTTATTTCAGTTCCGGTGTTGGTGGCGGGCAGCGTGATTAAAGATTACATTGGAGGGCAATGTTTTTGTTTTTATTTTTAAGCTTTGTTCAATCAGGGCTTAAAATGCACTTTGAAGCGCACAATGCATTGTGGGGCACTCGGTGGGCAAACATTTCGCAGAGCGCCCTGCAAATTTGGGCGTTCGCCAAACGGGCGACGCTCGGGCCCAACTTGTGCTCGGTTCGTACCGCTCACCCCACACTAATCCTAGGTATGGAAAAAGGAAAACTTAATGTAGCCCCAATAACTTCAGACTGAAAATCTGTAATGACTGTTTTGTTCATGATTCAATCAACAGTGTAGCTTTAGCTTTAGGCTGGGTATACACATAGTGTGTTTTTTTTTTTTTTTTTCATTTAAAGGAGTAGTAAAGTTACATGTTTTTTCACCTTAATGCATCCTATGCATTAAGGTGAAAAAACATTCGACAATACCGCCCCCCCCCCGAGCCCCCGTTTTTCTTACCTGGCCCCTCGAAAGTCCCATGCTCGTCCCCGTCATCCTCTTCGTTTTTCTGCCTGGCCGCCGATTGGCTACACTGGATAGATTGAAAGCAGCGCAGCCATTGGCTGGCGCTGCTGTCAATCACATCCAATGACGCGGCACGCCGGGGGGCGGGGCCGAGTGATACAGTCGGCGGCTATGGCCGCCGCTGTATCACGGGAGCGCGCCCGCAATCACTCCACACCATGCGAGCTCACTCGCATTAAGGTGTGGAGTCCTTGCGGGGAGGAGCCAAGACAGCCGCCGAGGGACCCCAGAAGACCAGGATCGGGGCCACTGTGTGCAAAACGAGCTGCACAGTGGAGGTAAGTATAACATGTTTGTTATTTTAAAGCAAAAAAAAAAAAAGGTATAGTGCTCCTTTAACCATCCACAGAAGCGTTGTTGATGCAGGAATCTCCCCCACTGTGCTATTGTGTTCTGACATATAATGCATAAATCCATTAAAAATATAAAAATTGTCTGCACAGCTAATGTGCTAAGGAGAGTTTTACCGCATAATAAAGTACCTGAATATTTTGTGCATACATTCTGTTTTAGGTTGCTTTAGATTTCTGCAGACCTCAGTGATTGAAAGTACTGTATGTTTGCTTCTAATATCAGATGGGCACTTTCCCCATTTTCATCAAGCTGTGTTCCTACCACCATCTAGTTAAACAGGCACTTCCGGTCAGTATGGCAGCTGTTTACCACAATATTTTTTATGAGATTGAGAAAAGCTCTGAAAAGACACTGCGTATTGTGTCTGTCTTTTTTTTTTTTTTTACCGAGTAATCAGCTGGAAGATTACATTGTAACAAAATTAGGCACATTTGTTACAATTTAATTGCTATGCTTCTAATTAAGTCAGATATTGAGCTGAAAACAGCCCATCTGACATCAGCTAAACAGTGTGAATGTTTTTGGTCTTTTAGCAACCAATACTAAGCTGCTGAACAATACAGGCCTGTAAGCAATATTGTTGCTACTGCTAAAGAAACATTATAAATATTAAAAAAATATTTTTCAGCTGTTTTTAACAACATCAGAGGAGTTTAGTAAAGCTGTTTGAGGCCAAAATGTTCTCTTGAGTACGTAAAAACAAACAAGAAAAATGCAGTAAAAAAAAAAAGCTGGTTTCTAAGGGAAGCAGTACCACACAAAGTTTCACCAACCTAGTCCAAGTACAGATATCCACATAGCAGTGGCGGAACTACCGCCATAGCGACACACGCGGCCGCTATGGGGCCCGCAACCGAGAGGGGCCCGTGGGCTGCTGCGCTCCCTGTCCCCTCTCTCCTGCTCCTGTGCATTACGGAGCTGGCAGGGTCTGTGTGTGTTCGGCGGCGGGCGGCACTGTAACGCGGTCCCGCCCCCCCCTAGACTGGCTCGTGTGATAGTAGATGGAATGAGTGTTCAGCCTATCACACAAGCCGGTCTAGGGGGGGCGGGACCGCGTTACAGTGCCGCCCGCCGCCGAACACACACACACTCAGCCAGTTTTGAGGAGATGCCCGCCGGAGTTCAGCCCGCCCTATGTGCCTGGATAGGAGGATCGGATTCGGCAGGCGGGCCGCATATAGAGGAATTGAGCTTTCTACTGTCCTCCATGCAGCCGCTGAATGCTTGCAGGAGGGAGAGGAGCAGAATCAAGCATTCCGCGGCTGTATGGAGGACATTAGAAAGCTCAATTCCTCTATATGTAGCCGCCCTGCTTCTCCTCCTATCCAACTTCTTTTGCTGCCCCCCCCCAGTGCTCTCCCCCCCACCACCCTCTCCAGCCCCCCCCAGAGCTCCCCCCCCTGTTCTTGCTGCCCCCCCTGCTCTCAAGCTCTCCCCATCCTTCTCCAGCCACCATCCCAGTGCTCTCCACTCCCCCCAGACAGTGCTCTCCACCCCTGTCCCCCCCAGTGCTCTCCACCCCTGTCCCCCCCAGTGCTCTCCACCCCTGTCCCCCCCCCAGTGCTCTCCACCCCTGTCCCCCCCCAGTGCTCTCCACCCCTGTCCCCCCCCAGTGCTCTCCACCCCTGTCCCCCCCCAGTGCTCTCCACCCCTGTCCCCCCCAGTGCTCTCCACCCCTGTCCCCCCCCAGTGCTCTCCACCCCTGTCCCCCCCCCAGTGCTCTCCACCCCTGTCCCCCCCCCAGTGCTCTCCACCCCTGTCCCCCCCCCAGTGCTCTCCACCCCTGTCCCCCCCCAGTGCTCTCCACCCCTGTCCCCCCTCCCAGTGCTCTCCACCCCTGTCCCCCCTCCCAGTGTCCCAGTGCTCTCCACCCCTGTCCCCCCTCCCAGTGCTCTCCACACCTGTCCCCCCTCCCAGTGCTCTCCACACCTGTCCCCCTCCCAGTGCTCTCCACACCTGTCCCCCTCCCAGTGCTCTCCACCCCTGTCCCCCCCGTGCTCTCCACCCCTGTCCCCCCCAGTGCTCTCCACCCCTGTCCCCCCCAGTGCTCTCCACCCCTGTCCCCCCCCCAGTGCTCTCCACCCCTGTCCCCCCCAGTGCTCTCCACCCCTGTCCCCCCCAGTGCTCTCCACCCCTGTCCCCCCCCAGTGCTCTCCACCCCTGTCCCCCCCCAGTGCTCTCCACCCCTGTCCCCCCCCAGTGCTCTCCACCCCTGTCCCCCCCCAGTGCTCTCCACCCCTGTCCCCCCCAGTGCTCTCCACCCCTGTCCCCCCCAGTGCTCTCCACCCCTGTCCCCCCCAGTGCTCTCCACCCCTGTCCCCCCCAGTGCTCTCCACCCCTGTCCCCCCAGTGCTCTCCACCCCTGTCCCCCCCAGTGCTCTCCACCCCTGTCCCCCCCAGTGCTCTCCACCCCTGTCCCCCCCCAGTGCTCTCCACCCCTGTCCCCCCCCAGTGCTCTCCACCCCTGTCCCCCCCCAGTGCTCTCCACCCCTGTCCCCCCCCCCAGTGCTCTCCACCCCTGTCCCCCCCCCCAGTGCTCTCCACCCCTGTCCCCCCCCCAGTGCTCTCCACCCCTGTCCCCCCCCCCAGTGCTCTCCACCCCTGTCCCCCCCAGTGCTCTCCACCCCTGTCCCCCCCAGTGCTCTCCACCCCTGTTATCCCCCCCCCCCAGTGCTCTCCACCCCTGTTTTCCCCCCCAGTGCTCTCCACCCCTGTTTTCCCCCCAGTGCTCTCCACCCCTGTTTTCCCCCCCAGTGCTCTCCACCCCTGTTTTCCCCCCCAGTGCTCTCCACCCCTGTTTTCCCCCCCAGTGCTCTCCACCCCTGTTTTCCCCCCCAGTGCTCTCCACCCCTGTTATCCCCCCCCAGTGCTCTCCACCCCTGTTATCCCCCCCCAGTGCTCTCCACCCCTGTTATCCCCCCCCAGTGCTCTCCACCCCTGTTATCCCCCCCCCCCGTGCTCTCCACCCCTGTTATCCCCCCCAGTGCTCTCCACCCCTGTTATCCCCCCCAGTGCTCTCCACCCCTGTTATCCCCCCCCAGTGCTCTCCACCCCTGTTATCCCCCCCCAGTGCTCTCCACCCCTGTTATCCCCCCCCCGTGCTCTCCACCCCTGTTATCCCCCCCAGTGCTCTCCACCCCTGTTATCCCCCCCCAGTGCTCTCCACCCCTGTTATCCCCCCCAGTGCTCTCCACCCCTGTTATCCCCACCCCCAGTGCTCTCCACCCCTGTTATCCCCCCCCCAGTGCTCTCCACCCCTGTTATCCCCCCCAGTGCTCTCCACCCCTGTTATCCCCCCCCAGTGCTCTCCACCCCTGTTATCCCCCCCCAGTGCTCTCCACCCCTGTTATCCCCCCCCAGTGCTCTCCACCCCTGTTCTCCCCCCCCCAGTGCTCTCCACCCCTGTTCTCCCCCCCCCAGTGCTCTCCATCCCTGTTCTTTCCCCCAGTGCTCTCCACCCCTGTTCTCCACCCCTGTTCTCCCCCCCAGTGCTCTCCACCCCTGTTCTCCCCCCCAGTGCTCTCCACCCCTGTTCTCCACCCCTGTTCTCCACCCCTGTTCTCCCCCCCAGTGCTCTCCACCCCTGTTCTCCCCCCCCAGTGCTCTCCACCCCTGTTCTCCCCCCCAGTGCTCTCCACCCCTGTTCTCCCCCCCCAGTGCTCTCCACCCCTGTTCTCCCCCCCAGTGCTCTCCACCTCTGTTATCCCCCCCAGTGCTCTCCACCCCTGTTCTCCCCCCCCCCCAGTGCTCTCCACCCCTGTTCTCCCCCCCCAGTGCTCTCCACCCCTGTTCTCCCCCCCCAGTGCTCTCCACCCCTGTTATCCCCCCCCAGTGCTCTCCACCCCTGTTATCCCCCCCCCAGTGCTCTCCACCCCTGTTATCCCCCCCCAGTGCTCTCCACCCCTGTTATCCCCCCCCCAGTGCTCTCCACCCCTGTTATCCCCCCCCCAGTGCTCTCCACCCCTGTTATCCCCCCCCCAGTGCTCTCCACCCCTGTTATCCCCCCCCCCAGTGCTCTCCACCCCTGTTCTCCCCCCCAGTGCTCTCCACCCCTGTTCTCCCCCCCAGTGCTCTCCACCCCTGTTCTCCCCCCCAGTGCTCTCCACCCCTGTTCTCCCCCCCCAGTGCTCTCCACCCCTGTTCTTCCCCCCAGTGCTCTCCACCCCTGTTCTCCCCCCCCCCCAGTGCTCTCAAGCTCCACCCATCGCTCTCCACCCCCGTTCTTTTTGGCTCCCCCTCCATTGCTCTCAAGCTCCCCCCCAGCACTCTCCGCTCCCCACCCCTGTACTACTCTCCACTCCCCCCTGCCTTTTGCCCCCACCCACATGCTCTCCAACCACGCCAGTGCTCTCTCCGCTCCCCCCTGTATTTTGCCCCCCCCCAGTGCTCTCCACCCCTGTTATCCCCCCCCCAGTGCTCTCCACCCCTGTTATCCCCCCCCCAGTGCTCTCCACCCCTGTTATCCCCCCCCAGTGCTCTCCACCCCTGTTCTCCCCCCCAGTGCTCTCCACCCCTGTTCTCCCCCCCAGTGCTCTCCACCCCTGTTCTCCCCCCCAGTGCTCTCCATCCCTGTTCTCCCCCCCCCAGTGCTCTCCATCCCTGTTCTCCCCCCCCCAGTGCTCTCCATCCCTGTTCTCCCCCCCAGTGCTCTCCATCCCTGTTCTCCCCCCCCAGTGCTCTCCACCCCTGTTCTCCCCCCCCAGTGCTCTCCACCCCTGTTCTCCCCCCCCAGTGCTCTCCACCCCTGTTCTCCCCCCCCCAGTGCTCTCCACCCCTGTTCTCCCCCCCCCAGTGCTCTCCACCCCTGTTCTCCCCCCCCAGTGCTCTCCATCCCTGTTCTCCCCCCAGTGCTCTCCACCCCTGTTCTCCCCCCCAGTGCTCTCCACCCCTGTTCTCCCCCCCAGTGCTCTCCACCCCCTGTTATCCCCCCCAGTGCTCTCCACCCCTGTTATCCCCCCAGTGCTCTCCACCCCTGTTATCCCCCCAGTGCTCTCCACCCCTGTTATCCCCCCCAGTGCTCTCCACCCCTGTTATCCCCCCCAGTGCTCTCCACCCCTGTTATCCCCCCCAGTGCTCTCCACCCCTGTTATCCCCCCAGTGCTCTCCACCCCTGTTATCCCCCCCAGTGCTCTCCACCCCTGTTATCCCCCCCAGTGCTCTCCACCCCTGTTATCCCCCCCAGTGCTCTCCACCCCTGTTATCCCCCCCAGTGCTCTCCACCCCTGTTATCCCCCCCCAGTGCTCTCCACCCCTGTTATCCCCCCCCAGTGATCTCCACCCCTGTTATCCCCCCCCAGTGATCTCCACCCCTGTTATCCCCCCCAGTGATCTCCACCCCTGTTATCCCCCCCCAGTGATCTCCACCCCTGTTATCCCCCCCCAGTGCTCTCCACCCCTGTTATCCCCCCCCAGTGCTCTCCACCCCTGTTATCCCCCCCCCAGTGCTCTCCACCCCTGTTCTCCCCCCCCCAGTGCTCTCCACCCCTGTTCTCCCCCCCAGTGCTCTCCACCCCTGTTCTCCACCCCTGTTCTCCCCCCCAGTGCTCTCCACCCCTGTTATCCCCCCCAGTGCTCTCCACCCCTGTTATCCCCCCCAGTGCTCTCCACCCCTGTTATCCCCCCCCAGTGCTCTCCACCCCTGTTATCCCCCCCCAGTGCTCTCCACCCCTGTTATCCCCCCCAGTGCTCTCCACCCCTGTTATCCCCCCCCAGTGCTCTCCACCCCTGTTATCCCCCCCCAGTGCTCTCCACCCCTGTTATCCCCCCCCAGTGCTCTCCACCCCTGTTCTCCACCCCTGTTCTCCACCCCTGTTCTCCCCCCCAGTGCTCTCCACCCCTGTTCTTCCCCCCAGTGCTCTCCACCCCTGTTCTTCCCCCCAGTGCTCTCCACCCCTGTTCTTCCCCCCAGTGCTCTCCACCCCTGTTCTCCCCCCCCCAGTGCTCTCAAGCTCCACCCATCGCTCTCCAGCCCCCCTGTGCTCTCCACCCCCGTTCTTTTTGGCTCCCCCTCCATTGCTCTCAAGCTCCCCCCCAGCACTCTCCGCTCCCCACCCCTGTACTACTCTCCACTCCCCCCTGCCTTTTGCCCCCACCCACATGCTCTCCAACCCCGCCAGTGCTCTCTCCGCTCCCCCCTGTATTTTGCCCCCCCCCAGTGCTCTCCACCCCTGTTATCCCCCCCCCCCAGTGCTCTCCACCCCTGTTATCCCCCCCCCCAGTGCTCTCCACCCCTGTTATCCCCCCCCCCCCCAGTGCTCTCCACCCCTGTTATCCCCCCCCCAGTGCTCTCCACCCCTGTTATCCCCCCCCCCAGTGCTCTCCACCCCTGTTCTCCCCCCCCAGTGCTCTCCATCCCTGTTCTCCCCCCCAGTGCTCTCCACCCCTGTTCTCCCCCCCCCAGTGCTCTCCACCCCTGTTCTCCCCCCCAGTGCTCTCCACCCCTGTTCTCCCCCCCCCAGTGCTCTCCACCCCTGTTCTCCCCCCCCCAGTGCTCTCCACCCCTGTTCTCCCCCCCCAGTGCTCTCCACCCCTGTTCTCCCCCCCCAGTGCTCTCCACCCCTGTTCTCCCCCCCAGTGCTCTCCATCCCTGTTCTCCCCCCCAGTGCTCTCCATCCCTGTTCTCCCCCCCCAGTGCTCTCCACCCCTGTTCTCCCCCCCAGTGCTCTCCACCCCTGTTATCCCCCCCAGTGTTCTCCACCCCTGTTATCCCCCCCAGTGCTCTCCACCCCTGTTATCCCCCCCAGTGCTCTCCACCCCTGTTATCCCCCCCAGTGCTCTCCACCCCTGTTATCCCCCCCAGTGCTCTCCACCCCTGTTATCCCCCCCAGTGCTCTCCACCCCTGTTATCCCCCCCAGTGCTCTCCACCCCTGTTATCCCCCCCAGTGCTCTCCACCCCTGTTATCCCCCCCAGTGCTCTCCACCCCTGTTATCCCCCCCAGTGCTCTCCACCCCTGTTATCCCCCCCAGTGCTCTCCACCCCTGTTATCCCCCCCAGTGCTCTCCACCCCTGTTATCCCCCCCCCCAGTGCTCTCCACCCCTGTTATCCCCCCCCCCAGTGCTCTCCACCCCTGTTATCCCCCCCCCCAGTGCTCTCCACCCCTGTTATCCCCCCCCAGTGCTCTCCACCCCTGTTATCCCCCCCCAGTGCTCTCCACCCCTGTTATCCCCCCCCAGTGCTCTCCACCCCTGTTATCCCCCCCCAGTGCTCTCCACCCCTGTTATCCCCCCCCCAGTGCTCTCCACCCCTGTTATCCCCCCCCAGTGCTCTCCACCCCTGTTATCCCCCCCCCAGTGCTCTCCACCCCTGTTATCCCCCCCCCAGTGCTCTCCACCCCTGTTATCCCCCCCCCAGTGCTCTCCACCCCTGTTATCCCCCCCCCAGTGCTCTCCACCCCTGTTCTTCCCCCCAGTGCTCTCCACCCCTGTTCTTCCCCCCAGTGCTCTCCACCCCTGTTCTCCCCCCCCCCAGTGCTCTCAAGCTCCACCCATCGCTCTCCAGCCCCCCTGTGCTCTCCACCCCCGTTCTTTTTGGCTCCCCCTCCATTGCTCTCAAGCTCCCCCCCAGCACTCTCCGCTCCCCACCCCTGTGCTACTCTCCACTCCCCCCTGCCTTTTGCCCCCACCCACATGCTCTCCAACCCCGCCAGTGCTCTCTCCGCTCCCCCCTGTATTTTGCCCCACCCATGTGCTCTCCAACCCCGCCAGTGCTCTCCAGCCCCCCGTACTTTCCACCCCTTTTTTTCTGGCCCCCACTGGTGCTCTCAAGCTCCCCCATTGCTCTCCCCCCCCAGTGCTCTCCACTCCCCCCCCCCCCCCCAGTGCTCTCCACTCCCCCCCCCCAGTGCTTTCCACTCCCCCCTGCTCTTTGTACCCCCCAGTGCTCTCCAGCCCCGTGCTCTCCACCCCTGCTCTTTCTGCCCCCCCCAGTGCTCTCAAGATCCCCCAGTGATCTTTACCCCCCACGCTCTTAGCCCCTTCAGTGCTCTCCAGCCCCCTCTCTGCCTCCCATGCTCTCCACCCCTGTTCTTTTTGGCTCTCCCCCAGTGCTCTCAAGCCCCCCCCCCAGCGATCTCCGCTCCCCACCCCTGTGATCTCCACTTCCCCTGCTCTTTGCCCCCACCCATGTGCTCTCCAACCCCGCCAGTGCTCTCTGCTCCCCCTTCTCTTCAGCTCCCACCCAGTGCTCTCACTTCCCCAGGACCAGAGGACAGGCTGTCTGGGGGCAGAAAATGAGGACAGCTGAAGGTGCAGGTGGCCAGGGACCACTCCATCTCACAGCAAACAGATCCTCTGGAAGGAGCACCGTCCCCATCCAAAACTAGAACAGACCCTGCCTGCTGATGGCGATCATGGATATCCTGCTGGCATAGAAGGTACTGTACCGAGCATCAACAGCACACCTACCCACAGACAGGGACTGCAGACTGGGACATGGGGCATAGGAGGGGCTGCAATGATGGGCACAGTGAGGCTGAATTTGTGAGTAAAGTGAGACTGCATTCATGGGCACAGTAAAGCTGCATTTGATGGGCACAGTAAAGCTGCATTTGATGGGCACAGTGATGCTGCATTGATGGGCACAGTGATGCTGCATTGATGGGCACAGTGAGGCTGCATTGATGGGCACAGTGAGGCTGCAATGATGGGCACAGTGAGGCTGCAATGATGGGCACAGTGAGGCTGCAATGATGGGCACAGTGAGGCTGCAATGATGGGCACAGTGAGGCTGCAATGATGGGCACAGTGAGGCTGCAATGATGGGCACAGTGAGGCTGCAATGGTGGGCACAGTGAGGCTGCAATGGTGGGCACAGTGAGGCTGCAATGGTGGGCGCAGTGAGGCTGCATTGATGGGCGCAGTGAGGCTGCATTGATGGGCGCAGTGAGGCTGCATTGATGGGCGCAGTGAGGCTGCATTGATGGGCGCAGTGAGGCTGCATTGATGGGCGCAGTGAGGCTGCATTGATGGGCGCAGTGAGGCTGCATTGATGGGCGCAGTGAGGCTGCATTGATGGGCGCAGTGAGGCTGCATTGATGGGCGCAGTGAGGCTGCATTTGATGGGCACTGGTGAGGCTGCATTGAGCTCTTGTGTCTGCAGCCTCTGACCATCTCCTGTATCATGTCTGCAGTCTCTGAGGGAGTCTGGAGAGGAGTCAAGAGTGGGAGCACTGTCGGGATGGGGGTCATGGGAGAAGTCAGATGTGTGTGGACTGTAGAGACTATATAGGATAAAACCAGAGCCACCGAGCTGGAGCCGACTGACTGAGCCATGCACAGCGCACCTGAGAGGGGGTCAGTGATGTAAGGGGGGAGTGAATACGATAATGTAAGGGGGCACTTGATGATTGACCACTTTTAACTGGAATTTGCGTTCATATATATGAAGCCCTATGCGATTTCATATCTGTCTTATCTATATATAATACACTTTTCAAATGTGCTTTAAAATATATAGTTTTCCCTTTCATGAACAAGAAAATAATGACGTTATGCTGTTACGCTGGTATTAAAATGCTGTGGGGCTGGTATGAAATTTTTTCCAGGGCTGGATTTTATTCCCAGTCCGGCCCTGCCCGTGGGGAAGAGGAGGAATGCATACTGCCGGGGGGCGAGCACCGCCCGCACGGTCCCCCAGCCAGGGGAAGTGAGGAGAAGAAGAGGCGAGCTGTCCTTACAAGCAGAGAGCTGTTATAGATTTCATCTGAATGTCCCTTTCCTGTGTTCCCGGGGCTCACCGTCACATAGCCCCACCTCTTGGCCCGGCGCCTTTGATAGACAGAACGCCGGTCCAATGCGGGACATGTGACGTCATCAAAGGCGCCGGGCCAAGAGGTGGGGCTATGTGACGGTGAGCCCTAGGAACGCAGGACATTCAAATGAAAGCTATTACTGCTTGTACGCACAGTGCGCCTCTTCCTCTCCTCACTTCCCCCGACTGGGGGACCGTGTGGGCGGTGCTTGCCCCCCCCCCCACTCTGAGGCAGCCCCATGCTCGCCAATAGCCATTTGAGGGCTGCAGTATGCATTCCTCATCCTCCCCGGTAGTTCCGCCACTGGCTCGCCTCTTCCACTGCACAGGTGAGGCTACATTGTGCACGGGTCATGCTGCATTGGGCACAGGTGAGGCTGTATTGGGCACGGGTCACGCTGTATTGGGCACGGGTCACGCTGTATTGGGCACGGGTCACGCTGTATTGGGCACGGGTCACGCTGCATTGGGCCCAGGTGAGGCTGCATTGGGCACAGGTGAGGCTGCATTGGGCACTGGACACGCTGCATTGGGCACTGGACACGCTGCATTGGGCACTGGACGCGCTGCATTGGGCACTGGACACGCTGCATTGGGCACAGGTGAGGCTGCATTGGGCACAGGCCACACTGCATTGGGCACAGGTGAGGCAGTATTGGGCACGGGCAGACCACGCTGCATTGGGCACAGGTGAGGATTATTGAAGCGCTAACACCAGGTGTTTGGAGTATCTTTATCTGTTGATTAAACTTTCTGGAATACATATATTGCTATTGTGGTGTAGGATCTGGGTTCTTTCTTTTCTTTTCTTTTCTTTTCTTTTCTTTTCTTTTCTTTTCTTTTCTTTTCTTTCTTTTCTTTCTTTCTTTCATCTCCGACTTGAACCACACGCCCACTATTTAATTGAAGTCCGCCATTTTTTTGTGGGGGGGGGGCCATACAACATTTTGCTATGGGGCCCTGTGATTTCTAGTTACGCCCCTGCCACATAGGACAATAAAGCAACGCTGTCCCTAAAATGAATATGGAAAATAAAAGTGTACCTGTAAAGAAAAGTTTAAGAACTTTTCCTGCTACATGAGTTGCCAAACCCTGCTCTGATTAAGAGAAATCGCAGACGGAAGTCTATGCAAAATTCCTCCACCCACCTTCCTTGTTTGGATGGAGGAATCGGTTTGGCTGAAAAAAAAATGACTCTTCTATGGCCAATTTTAGGGCTCTTGGTAGAGTGTGGTGCCCTCTGAAAAGCAATCCCCCCTACAGATTGAGAAGGCATTAGATCACCTCCGCTCCGAATGATTTAACCCTTTAATGCCACACTTCCATGCCACAATCGCTTGCATTGGACACGGAGCTCCCCAGTGGTACCTAAATGGCAATAAAACTGATGGGTTATAACACCAGGTTCAGGTTGAACTGAATGGACTTGTAAGTCTTTATTCAACCTTACTAACTATGCAACTGTGTAAGGGGAGTTTTGCCATTTTTTAGTTCTACTTTAGGCATCAGAGCTTGCACACCTCCTTGCCCCTAGCCTGTGATTGGACCGTGAAGGAGCAGCAACAGCCTGATTATTTGTCGGCATTTTGTTGGCCAGTAGGGATGAGCTCAAGCATGTGGACTCGAGTCCTAACCTGCAGGAACTATCCCACCAGGAAGCTGTCACTGCAGGCAGCCATTCATATGTGGCCAAGGCATTCCCACCCCATGTATATAAGGGGCATGTATATGTGGGGAAGGACAGGATTTGGCCACTTATGATGGGCTGTCTGCAGCGAGAACTTTCTGGCTGGATAGTTCTTGTGGGTTCGGACTTGTGCCTGAACAGACCTGAGCTCATCCCTGCTGGCCAGTACATGTGATTGCAGGACATCTGATCAACCCCAGGTACTGTCCCATCCCTATCCCTGTCTGTGTGCTGCTGTAATGAGGCTTGCAGGAAGATGAAATAAAATCCAGGCATTTATACTAGTTAAATTTAAAATGCATTTGATTTTGAGTATTTGTTTTAATATATTGCTGTATTCCTTTTTTTTTTTTTTATGTATTTGTTTAAATATCTGCCTGGAGATCGGCTTTTGTGCAAATGGCAGACATACCAAAAGTTAGTACATTTTGGTTGTCCGGAAACACACATATTTGCTTTATTTAGGTGAAATGTTACATAATGTTATGCAACATATATCTTTGTCAAAAGTTTGATTTATTTACTAATAATAAACAGAATTCTTGGTGTTGGATGTAACTTTTTACTGTGTCTTTTATATGTGTCACTTCTTGATAAAACATTGGATTGCGAGCATAATTAGTTCGGAAACGTGCTTGTAATCCAGAGCACTCGTATATCAAAGCGAATTTCCCCACAAGAAATAATGGAAACTTGGATGATTCGTTCCACAACCAATTTATTCACATAAAAAACAGTAAAAAAAAAAAGAGAAGAAAGGCAGTTCACACTGCCGTGACCTGAGTCCCGGTTCACAATGGTGCGATGCGGGAAACCCTGCGATTCAGTACCGGTTCCTGAAACGCACACTGGTTCACAGACATCTGCGAACCGCTGGGGGTGTCAATGTAAAGTTAATGATGTCTCCAAATAGCTTTGTACATCACTGTGTGAACTGTGAACTCGCACAGAAATCGGATCGCATGGGTGTGAACACCCATGCAATTAGATTCCAGTGTGGACCAAAAAAAGGGTCCTTCTCCATTTTGGTGCGAATGCAATGCGATTTTATCCATACAGTTTTGTACTGCTGAATTAGCATCTCAGACATCGCATGTGATCTGCACAGCAATGCGGCGCGAATCTTATGTGATGTCTGCGATCGCACGAGTGTGAACCCAGGCTGAAAGTCGGTACGGCTTTGCGAGACAACTTTGAAGCAACTTCAGGGAATGCCTGGGTAATCTTCCTGTAATGTCGGATCCAAATCACATCAATTAAGAGGAGGAGCCGACTTGGAGGCGACTTCCACTAAAGTCTATGGGCACAAGTCTGGTAGAAGTCACCATGAAGTAGTACAGGAACCTTTTCTAAAGTTCGAGCGACTTCAGTAGTGCTAATTAAGACGGCTCTCATTGACTAACATGGGATTTCACATGTTACATGACTTGGGAGTCTCACAAGTCGGATCCCAAGTCGCAGCAGTGGGAACTGAGCCTTATACTCAGTTGTGATGTAATGCTACTCCTTTTGCAAGACCTTGTTCGTTTTATCAAGCTAAAATTTATAAAAAAAAATTTGGTCATTTATGTAAACCACTCGCAATCCAAGGTTTTACTGTATAGACATATAATGTTACTTGTTGATATGCCTTTTCCTTACATGTACATACGTTGCACAGTCTAATGCCTGGTACACACAATGAGAAAATCGCACAAATGTAACCGCTTTCCGCGAGGTCGTTCGGTCATTTAATCATTAGTACATGGCTTCCGACATCCCATTATTGCTGGTCTCTCACAATGAGCCTTCAGATACCACTTTTATTTATACAGACACCATTAATCAACAAATGGCTGCAAAAAATAAATAAAAAATATTGTTCTACTTCAATTTTACGGTCATGTATATAATGTACTGTATGTGTATAGTGGTTGTTATAAACATACACTAGGCATTAGATTTAATTCCATTTTCACTCATTTTCTTCAGAACATTATGACAACAGTTTTCCGTTGCTGTTTGTATTCTGTTGTCATTCTGTTCCTCCTTTTAATTAATATTTAATGAGATATTTTATGTGCAGAAGTCTGATCGCTAAGCTTATTTGTTAAATAATGTGTCTGCAATCGCATGGTTATTACCATTCTGCGCAGTGTCGATTGTCAGCTTTATATGACAGGGATTCCCCATCTTCTTGTCAATTGCTGTCACTTGTACTTAAGTATTGTACAAATGTTTGATTCCCCTGTCGAACTAGCATTGTGTCTCAATTAGCACTGTGGTTCTAGAGACCTGGCATCTTCTAACAATATGTAATGAATGTTGTATGCGTGTGTTCTGTGAGTACAAGTTAACGCTTTTCCTACTTGCCATCTAAATTTGTGAAAATGTGGAAGCTGGCGTAGAGAAATGTTTTGATCTACTGCAGTGTCAAAATACCAGTAACTTGTGATATCCAATTGACACAAAATAGAGTACAATTGTTTAAAAATGTTGTCTAAACCACCATTTTACATTTTCATAGATGCCCAGATCTGTGCATTTAATGATAGAGACAACATTCTGTCTAATTTAAAGTAAACTTGTCATCGGTGGTTATTTAATAAACTACTAGTAAAATTGAAAGCCGGCCTTTGCTAACACATACGGTACTATGTGGGATGCCTCAGAAGCTCAAAGGACAGAAACATTTGTTGAAAGTTTTTTTTCTTAGGAAGCAGTATGAACAGGTGTGTGCTGGAACACAGTATATTAATTTGATCAGTACTTTCATAAAACGAGGGGAAGGAAAAAAAGGTGATAAAGAAGCAAATCATAAGTAAAAAACAATATATAGCAAAACACAGAAGCCTGATAATACAGATTGAATGTAGATAGACAACAAAGAAAGTGTCTGCGTCAAGGTCTGGCATGCACATCCAGTGATGATTTTACAGGGTAGAAAGTGAATTTAGGACATAGGTGGTCCAAAGCTTTTGTGACTTGGTTGAAAACTGGTCCACAGAAGATGTAACTTTAACTGCTGTAGTTTAGCCTGCAGCGTTCCTTATGTCCAGAATTTGGAGAATGGCAGAGTACTTGGTTTTGGGCACATTGTGGCATGATTCTGTGCTTCTTCCTGGGGCACCTTTTTTTTCTGGTATATCCTTGGTCACATTGTATTGTATGGATAAGGTGAATTATTGGAAAAATTAAAAATGTTGTGAGAAAAAAGCAGCTGCACAAGAATGTGACAAAATTTCAAAACAAGTGGAGATAAATATGCAGCGATTTTAATTTTATTGTAAAATCCTGTAACCTGGGCTTCTGAAGTCACAAATGCCTAAACCTTCAAGATCAAAATGACTAACTCCCATTCCAATCTCTCTGGAGTTCAGTAAGGAAAACCCCCAGTCATTCAGAAGGAAAATATTCACATCTCCTTCCCAACTAAATTCTACTGGAAACGAAAAGCTTGCAGCCTGCTAGCAGGCTTTCAACAAGCGTCATTACAGTTTGAAACCCGTTGAAGACCTGCTAGCGCTTCTATTAAAGTGACAGTGCATCTGTAATGATCTGTGTTTAAAATATACAAAGTGAAGCTGAATGTTTAAATTTAAAGTCTAAAGTTTGGATCTCTAATAGGTTTAAACAAAGTAATGTTCTAAAGCAATCAGTCAAAAATGTACTTTTAACCCGTAGTTTATGCTCAAGTAGAACCATCGATTTTTTTTTGCACATGTGACAATGCTTAGACGCCCTCCGTTACTTAAACTTTATGAAAGGCATATTTCACCCATTCCTGATTCTGGTTACTGTATTGCATTAATGTCTTCCTCAGGTTAGGGGGTCTATGAACAGGAAGAGCTGCCTGTTGATGGCTTCCACTTCCCCCGACATGGTGGCCGCCTCAAAGCCACACAATACAAACTTGAGCCTAAACTTAATTCTACCTACAATGTGGGAGTCAGAAGTATGTAATGTAAGTAGAAAGTTTAGGGGTCAGGTGTGTGTAAGGTACAAAGGTTAGGAGTCAGAAGTATATACAGCCCAGTACACAGTGCCCCCTTTGATTCTTTTCACCATCAGCTTAATATGCTAAGCAGAACAGTACTACGACCTGTGCACACACATACATACAACATGCATATACTCTGCCTACACATGCATGCAACATATGTACATACAACATACATGCATAGGCATGCACATTCAAACACCTTTGTTGATTTTTCTGGCATCTTCAGTTCCCTGATATAAACAAGACCAAGGATAAATCCAAGGAAAGATCCAAGTTCCTTGCATCCCTGCTCCTGCCAGTAAAAGAGCTTCTACTGATGGGGGGGGGGGGTCACCCTCTGCTTAGTTACTTTGCTTCTGCATAGCTCCTTTTCCTCCCTCCTCTCCTGGCGGCCGATAAATGCAGCATGCATGACTCTGAGAAATAACATTATTCAGGGTTCTCTTTGTTTACATCTCCAGGATAGAAATTCTGGAAATGTAATGGTTCCAGTAATGACTTGGCAACTGGAGATTTAGTTCCAGTAGTGCCGGGTCAAATCCAGTAGGTTTCCAGGTATGACAATTCCTCCTAAACTTCATTTGGTTTAGGTCCGTTGAGTAAAATACAAATGTTTACATGTGTTTGCTATCATGACGTGTTTAGTAAAATAGGACTTTACTGCTTGTGATAGAACTATGCAATTCTACTCAACATCTTTGTAAGGCCTCTTTCACATGGGCGGCTGTCCTGCTGCTGTTATAAGCATGTTTTGTTATTTTGAAATTCTAAGACTTCAGGCACAGCGATCACTTGCAGTTGTACATTGCGATTCACAGCAATTACATGCAGCTGCAGTGAAACATTCTTGCCATTTCTGATGTGCTTCCTACTTTTCTTTCCTTGTTGACGCTGCTATCCACAGGTGAAATAGTACACTGCGATTACCTGCGGTTATGTACTGATAGCTGCGATAAATCGGTCCTGGACACAGTCAAATTTTTTCTAACTGCACAAAACCCCATGTAATGAAACCGTCACTAAATGCAGTGTGTGAATGGGGCCATAGGAAAGCATTGTCTGAGTTTAGGTGCAGTAGATAACTTCATCTATCTGCAGCTAAAAGCTGAAATATATCCGCCCGTCTGAAATGGGCCTTAGGCTTAATATACACGGGATGGTTACAACCTCTCCTGAACAATTTAACTTCACAGATAGTAACCGACCGTTAAAAACGTCCGTTTTGCCACATTTACAAGCACTTTATTTTTTAAATAGTCAAAAATTAGGAACGCCTGTAAATGAAATGCGAGTTACCGCTTTTACAAGCTATTGCAGGCATTTGGCGTTTCAAATGCCTCTGAACATCCGTCCTGAATGCATTGTTTTTGCACCAAAAAAATGCTTCTAATCTCAACTGCCTAGAAACGACCCTGTGTACTGATAAGATATCATAGAGGAGAGTTCAGGGGCAGCTGAAAAAAAACACCCAACTGCGCCTAAACATCCGTTTTACCAGCAGCAGTGTACGTGAAGCCTAAAGCTATTCGTAAAATAATCTTTGCACAATTTCAAAGATGAGGATCAATTCTTGATAGGTCTAAACTGTGTAATGTAAGAAATACCCAAGTCACACTCTTGGAACTTTTCATTAAAATAAAGATTTGTTTAATGATACTGTAAAGGTACTCTTGGTATATCCTATTCTATTGGACGAGAAATAGTAAAGTACCTAAATGTCAGAACTGACATTTCAAAAATAAGCCAAAGAATACTGATCATTTATTGCATTGATATATCCGTCATGATACTGACATTGATAACCGTATTGCTAGCAGGGCCACCTTGTTGCTGTTTAAAGGTACTTCACACTTTGCAGTGCCACACTCTGCCAGCAGAACACACAAGAGTTAATCTCTGTCTCTCCCCCTCATTTATTCAGCTGTTTTTCAATGCACCATTGCCTCAAGCCCTTGAGTCCTTTCATCAAGGCTCTTGCCATTCTGTGATCTGCAGAGCTGTATATCAAGCTACTATTAAACGCAGGCTGGTTAGTGGTTGGAACCTGGCAGTGCTCCTTCCCTCTCCAAGGAAGAGTGGGGGCTGCAGACACACAGAACAATGCATCACCTAACAGATGCCATCTTGTACTCACCTGGGTCTAGTAAGATAATGGCTGTTATTTCTTTGCCTTCTTTTTGCCCTTTTTGAGTGGCCTCATAGTGTATTTGTATGTATACGTTCCAGGCTGACTGGGGGGCGGAGAAAGAGAGAGAGAATCTTTGGCTTATAAAATAAAATCACCCAGTTGCTTTTTGAAGTTTTTTTGGAGGACAGTTACATCTTTTACATGGGCATTCTCTGCCTCCCCTGTCAGTATGATGAGTAGCAGTGACTTGTCATAGAGAATAGTGACGTCACTGCTACTCATCATGCTGACAGGGGAGCCAGTGACTTTTCACTGTTCTCTATGACAAGTCACTGCTACTCATCATACTGACAGTAGTCAGTATGATTGAGTAGCAGTGACTTGTCATAGAGAATAGTGAAGTCACTAGCTCTCCTGTCGGTATGATGAGTAGCAGTGACTTGTCATAGAGAATAGTGACGTCACTGCTACTCATACTGACAGGGGATCCAGTGACTTCACTATTCTCTGACAAGTCACTGCTACTCGTCATACTGACAATAGTCAGTATGATGAGTAGCAGTGACCTGTCATAGAGAATAGTGGCGTCACTGGCTCTCCTGTCATTATGATGAGTAGCAGTGACTTGTGAACAAACAGTGCATTCACTGCCTCTTGTGTCAATCGATTCCTGCGTAGCAGTGACTTTCCCGTATGATTAAACATTTAGGTTTATATGGCTTAATTGACCATACAGTAAACAGTTATACTTGGTAACTGCTGTTACTTTATAGTATTCCCGCAAATCACTGTCATTCCCATCTTCCTTAACCACTTCGCATCCGGGCCAATTCTGACACTTCGCTCCTACAGAAAATTACATATAACCCCCAAACACTATATATGTTTTTTTAGCAAAGACCCTAGAGAATACAATGGCGGTCATTGCAACTTTTTATCTCGCACGGTATTTGCGCAATAATTTTTCAAACGCATTTTTTTTGGGGAAAAAAAACTGTTTCATGAATTAAAGAATATTAAAACATTAAAGTTAGCCCAATTTTTTTGCATAATGTGAAAGATGAAGTTACGCCGAGTAAATGGATATCTAACATGTCACCCTTCAAAATTGCACACGCTCGTGGAATGGCGCCAAACGTCGGTACTTAAACATCCTCATGGGCGACGCTTTAATTTTTTTTACTGGTCGCATGTTTTGAGTTACAGAGGAGGTCTAGGGCTAGAATTATTGCTCTCGCTCGAACGTTCGCTGCGATACCTCAGATGTGGGTTCTGAACACCGTTTTCATATGTGGGCGGGACTTGCGTATGCATTCGCTTCTGCGTACACGCATAACGGGGACAGGGGCACTTTACATTTTTTTTTATTTTTTTATTTATTGTTAATTTTACTTTAAACTTTTTACTTTGACACTTTAAAAAAATTAAATAAAAAAATGATCACTTTTATTCCTATTACAAGGAATGTAAACATCCCTTGTAATAGGAATAAGCATGACAGGTCCTCTTTACAGTGAGATATGGGGTCAATAAGACCCCACATCTCACCTCTAGGCTGGGAAGCCTGAAATAAAAGAAAAAAAAGATCACTGCTTCCTAGCCAAAGCGGCGCCGTTTTTTTTTAATGCAGAGGCCGGGCGTGATGTCATAACAACGCGCCCGGCCTCCGAACAATCATAGAGACTCCGGCGACCATCTGGTCCACCGGAAATCTCTATGGTAAGAAGCTAGGGCCGGCGGATCCTGTCACCGACTCACCGATTGCACAGGTGAGTCGGTAGAAGGGCCGCGGGAGGGGGGGGCGTCCCCTCTCGCCGCCTGTAAGAATGATCAAGCGGTGGAACAGCCGCTATGATCATTCTTACGGTGCACAGAATCGCCGGCTCTAAAAAACGATATCTGAATGATGCCTGTAGCTGCAGGCATCATTCAGATATCCCGGCTCAAAGTCCAGGACGTCCATGGATGCGAAGTGGTTAATATTTATAAGCATTACTCCCTGAATGTTTTATTTGCCTAGTTTATTGGGATACAAATGCAAATTATGTGAAACCATCTTGATACTTGAATACTCAATTTGAAATTGATCTGATTTTCTCTTGTCATTTCTGTTACGTTATTTATTTTTCCTCTCTATTTTTGGGTAAGATCAATTTTCTTATGTTGACATCTGAGCAAGCATGTATTTGGAGGCTGATTTTTTGCAAATGACTTTGGCTGCTGTTGCAGATTTTGTTTTCGGAAGCTCATTATCTGAAATGCTTTTTCTCATACTAACTTTACAATTAAAATAGCAACTTTAAGCAGACTGCTAAATACACAATAAAATACTGTACATTTACATACATGGTTTTCCTAGCAAAGTGTTCAGCCACACTGCATAGCTTGTTGTACAAAGAACTTAGAAGTGTGATGGTGCTAATTCAAGGTCCAGTCAGGCAGAGAGGCAACACAAGCTAAAAAAAAAAGCAGAATCAGCTGATCACCAGAGATATGTGTAGCACATGGACCTTTTTCTCACCTGGCTCACTTGTAAGATAAGGCACACGGTGCTATATGCCCGTACCCTCCTGTTTAAAGAGGTTAAGCGGTGTTCACAATTTGTTGGGTTCCGCAGCGAGTTAACCTTCCTAGGCTGGTACCTTTCTCTAGAGTGTAGAGAAAAGTCTGTTGTTTGTGTATCAATAAGGCCAATGTCCAGACAAAGTTAAACCTCAATGACTGAAGGTTTATTTTCTTTATGCTTGAAACCAGACAGGAAAGTTGAAAGTGAAGAATAGAATAACAGGGAGGCAGGTTCAGGCACTTAATATCACCATTCAATCCTAAGGGGACTCCGCTCACCCGGATAGTTCCCTCTCACGGTCCCAGCAGCCGGAGTGATGCACGAACTTTACTTTTCTTTCCTAGGGATACGATCGGAACCCATTTGTCTAGTTCCAAACTTCCCAGCACTTGTAGCATAAGGACCTAGGTGCAAGTTGAAGCACGCTACAATGCCTATGGCAGACTTGCGGAATCCCTCTGTAGGTGATCAGGCCTCATTCAAGGCGGTGACTTCCTTCACCAGTAACCCTGGCTCCCTCTCTAGAACAGGTCACCCTCGAGTGCCCTGGAATTCCTCTTTAGATGGTAGGCCAGCTAAAGGTGCTGGGCCTACATGAAGAGTTGCAGCCCCAGGCTAAAGGTGCCTGAGACTGATCCATCCAAGTGCACCCCCATGGCCTGGAGGGTCACGAGGTGCAGACGGACTGCTCCTCAGTACTGCTCCTCAGTACCCCTCCTCCTCCTCTCTAAGATGGCATCTGCCCCTTATGTATCCTCTCCCATCATGCGCAGCGGGCCGACCACGCCCCCGCACAGCTACCTTGAGAGGACACCCAAAGGTACAGCAATGTCACTAGCGGTTCAACCCTGACCTGTTATGGCAGCGCCACCTACAAGCCACAGGGAACTGTACACCAGCAACACCACTTGGCAAAAGCAGAAGAACAAAACCTAACAATTGAAGCGATCTGGGTCTGGCTACTGACCCAGATCAACCCCTAAATTTAGGTACCTAGCTCCCCTAAAAGTAAAGGGGCGCTACATATGTAAAACACAAAAGATTGGTTCAATAGAATTGAAAATAATTACTAGGTAAAGCAATTCACATATATGATTCTGGTGTCATGATTCCAGGACCTGCTTGAGTACCAGCACAGGATGAGGTAAGAGTACTACCACTCACCCAACGAATTAAATTCAAAATACTAACGACCACCTACAAAGCCATCCACAACACTGCCCCCAGCTACATCACTGACCTAGTCTCTAAATACCAACCTAATCGTTCTCTTCGTTCTTCTCAAGACCTCCTGCTCTCTAGCTCGCTCATCACCTCCTCCCATGCTCGACTCCAGGACTTTTCCAGAGTCTCCCCAAGCCTATGGAACTCCTTACCCCAATCGGTCCGTCTATCTCCTTCTCTATTAGCTTTTAGAGGATCCCTAAAAACCCTCCTCTTCAGAGAAGCCTATCCCACCCACACCTAATAACTATATTTCCATTCTGTCCACCTGATCATCCCCCACAGCCAATACCCTTTGTTTCACGTGACCCTCCCTTCTAGACTGTAAGCTCTATCGAGCAGGGCCCTCTGATCCCTCTGTATTGAATTGTATTGTGATTGTACTGTCTTCCCTGATGTTGTAAAGCGCTGCGCAAACTGTTGGCGCTATATAAATCCTGTATAATAATAATAATACTACACAAGAGGGGGTTACTGACGCTTAAAGGGCTTGGGTTAAGGGCTTGTTCACCCTGCACAAAAATTAGCTTCCTTTTGCAGATGTATGCGGATGCCATTAATGGTACCCCCCACCATCTTGCTAACACATGCCCACCAAAACGCATGGTACCACAAAAAAACAAAACAAACACACACTTCCTGGAGTTGGGGGTGGTTTAGGTCTCATTCACAATAGCGCTCCTGCACTTAACTTAGTTTTCAAAACCCAGGAGAAGTCATCTTGAAAGTATACACAAATTTGAAGCATTCCCAGATCACTTTTCCTAGATATAACTTCTTTGAAGCAAGTTCATCCTTGTTTGGTCACATTTAGTTGCATGCGTATAAACAATTTTGTAAATGAGGTCTTCAGGGAAATTCTTTTTTATTAAATCTTAGAACCAAAAGCCCCACACCAAAAATTACCAGCACCAGAGATATATATATATATAATATATTGTGAGGGGGTTAACTCAGCAGCGGGTGTGTGTGACCCCCTGGATGGGTTCACCACACAAAAACAGGCACAGCAGACAGTGGAAGGAGAAAACAAAAGGGTGTGGTTTTATTCGAACTATATACAGACAAAAAAATACAGCAAAAACAAAAGAAACAGGAAAATAAATCCCGGTCAACTTGACCGCTCACTACACACATTGGTGTCCCTAACAACTGGGTACAGCCTTGTGCTGTCCCAGTCCCTAGCTCCCTGCTTTTTAGAAATTCTTAGCAATAACCACACAGGCTTTGGCTCACCGCACAGAGATCATACTCCCCAGACTATCCACACAGATCTGGTTCTAGGTTGGAGCATCTCCCTTAGCATGCTGGGAGTTCTTGTAGAGGCCCTAATGAGCCCACTTACTTTAGCTGGGCTCATTAACTCTTCCCCTGCAAGACTCCCAGCACTCCCCCTAGTGGTATAAATCGGTATAAGGCCTGAATCTAGGACATATATACCTTCCATCCTGGATGCAACCTGGTGATTTTACCTGCCTGCTGTCACAATATATATATAATATATTTATTTTCAACTGGATTGGTGATTGGACACTGGCAAGCTTTCTAAGACACACCCCCTAGGTACATGTGCAGAATCCTGTGGCTCAAAGTCTGGTCAGCTGGAACTGCCTGCTAAGAGATGTCTCATACGTAGTATGCCCTCCTAAGGAGTCTCTCCTAATGAAGCACTTGAAACATTTTCAAAGATATCACAAAAAGCAAATGTTCTTCCACGGCAGAAAGTTCCAAAATACCCTTTTTCAGGAGTCTCTACCTCCTAAAAACGCAGAGCACTTTAACACTCTACCTAGGCTTCAGATTGTAAGCCCACGTTCAGACGTTCAGATCTTACTTTCAGTGCAAGATTTGGCCAGCAAAGCCCATCGAGTCTTCCCCAAAGCCTTGTTCAAGAGTCTGTTACAGTTTGCATATGTCTGGGTCACAGACCTCTCAGGGAGTAGTTGTGCCAGTCTCGCCAAGACAGGTTTAAAGGTTTATATTCAAACTTGTTCACGCTACCTTAACCAAGTTAGACCTAGGCTCCCAAAACAAATAACTTTAAATTCCAAAATTTCACATGGAATCTGCTAGGTTAGTTATTACCTTTTTTTGAGAAGACGGGAAAACTTTGTAGACATCCAAGGTGCCTACCCGCAAATTCCCCTTAACTCCACCTGATTAGCGGTTTTCAAACTTTGCAGTAAGAGACCGTCACTTCTAATTTGTTGCACTGCTTTTTAGCCTGTCCTCTGAATGTCTGAGATCAAGAAGAGGTGCGAGGACCTTTGTGAATACTCAGATTACAGGTTATCTAGACAACCTTCCTATGAAGGATTATTTTTCCCTTCCATATATCTGCAAACATCCACAGGACAATTCAGATGTTTCTGGCTGGGTGATGAACATCCATACAAAATATTAACTCCACCATTTTCTTTGCCGGAAAATTCCCTCTCTCTCCCTCTCTCTCCCTCTCTCTCCCTCTCTCTCCCTCTCTCTCCCTCTCTCTCCCTCTCTCTCCCTCTCTCTCCCTCTCTCTCCCTCTCTCTCCCTCTCTCTCCCTCTCTCTCCCTCTCTCTCCCCTCTCTCCCCTCTCTCCCCCTCTCTCCCCCTCTCTCCCTCCCCCTCCCTCCCCCTCCCATCCTCTCTCTCTCTCTCTCTCTCTCTCCCCTCTCTCCCCCACCCCTCTCTCTCCCCTCTCTCCCCCACCCCTCTCTCTCCCCTCTCTCCCCCACCCCTCTCTCTCTCTCTCACTCACCCCTCTCTCTCTCTCTCCGTCACCCTCTCTCTCTCTCTCTCTCCGTCACCCTCTCTCTCTCTCTCTCTCCGTCACCCTCTCTCTCTCCCTCTCCGTCACCCTCTCTCTGTCACCCTCTCTCGCTCTCCCCTCTCTCTCGCTCTCTCCCCCACCCCTCTCCCCCACCCCTCTCTCTCCCCTCTCTCCCCCACCCCTCTCTCTCCCCTCTCTCCCCCACCCCTCTCTCTCTCTCACTCACCCCTCTCTCTCTCTCTCTCTCACTCACCCCTCTCTCTCTCTCTCTCTCTCACTCACCCCTCTCTCTCTCTCACTCACCCCTCTCTCTCTCTCTCCCTCACCCCCCCCTCTCTCTCTCTCTCTCTCTCTCTCCCTCACCCCCCCTCTCTCTCTCTCTCTCTCCGTCACCCTCTCTCTCTCTCTCCGTCACCCTCTCTCTCCGTCACCCTCTCTCTCTCTCTCTCTCTCTCCGTCACCCTCTCTCTCTCTCTCTCTCCGTCACCCTCTCTCTCTCTCTCCGTCACCCTCTCTCTCCGTCACCCTCTCTCTCTCTCTCTCTCTCTCTCCGTCACCCTCTCTCTCTCTCTCTCTCCGTCACCCTCTCTCTCTCTCTCTCCGTCACCCTCTCTCTCTCTCTCTCTCTCTCCGTCACCCTCTCCCTCTCCGTCACCCTCTCTCTCTCGCTCTCTCTCGCGCTCTCCCCTCTCTCGCGCTCTCCCCTCTCTCGCGCTCTCCCCTCTCTCGCGCTCTCCCCTCTCTCGCGCTCTCCGCGCTCTCCCCGCTCTCCGCGCTCTCCCCGCTCTCGCGCGCGCTCTCTCTCTCTCTCTCTCTCTTCCAATCTGTCACACTTCAGGGAACATGGTCATCGATGGAAGCCAAGATCCCCTTAAACATCCGGGAGCTCAGAACAACGAGTATGCTTCTGCAAGGACATCCAATCAGACAGTGCCACAGCTGTGGACTACATAAGTCACCAAGGAGGCACCAGGAGTTGTGCAGCCTTGAATAAAGCAAGCCAGATCATCTCATTGACAGAGAAACACTGTCCAGCAATCTTTGCATCTTAGGAGTGGACTACTGGAAGGTAGATTTACCTTAGCCATCACAGTCTGGACCAAGGAGAAATTGGCCTTGACCACAACATATTAAACCTACCGGTAATATCTGAGATGGGGGACCCTGGACGTGGATATCAGGACCTCCAGATTCAACAAGGTTCCTCCCATTTCTGGTCAGGACCAAGGATCCTCTAGCACTAACCTTGGACAAAGCTCCCTGGTCTCAATCCAGGCTATGCCGTCCCTCCAGTGCAAATTCTGCCTTATCTGCTCCGCAACATAGAGCAAGAGAAGAAACTTGTGATTCCCATTGCACCAAACTGGCCCTGAAGAACCTGGTAAACGGACCTACTCAGACAACTAGGAGATGACCCCTGACTAGAGTTGAGCGGACACCTGGATGTTCGGGTTCGACGGGTTCGGCCGAATTTCGGAAAAAAGTTCGGGTTCGGGACCGAACTTTAACCCGAACCCCATTGAAGTCGATGGGGACCCGGACTTCTAAGGACTAAAAAGGTAATGGAAAGGGCTAGAGGGCTGCAAATGGCAGCAAAATGTTGTTAAGAGCATGGCAAGTGCTCTGCAAAAAAATGTGGATAGGGAAATAACTTAAAACAACATAAAAAATAAAATTAAAAAATAATAATCTTGACCTAGGAGGACGAGGTCCATATGGAGTAGGAGGTTGAGGTGGCGGTGGATGTGGCTGTGTAGGTGGAAGCGGCGGTGGAGGAGGACGAGGTAGCCAACACTGATTCAAAAATACAACAATGGCTGGGTAAGGCCGGTGATGTGTCGAATTCTGTCCCCCGTCAAATAGTGTCCACCCTGTACTGCGCTTGCTCAGTATGTAGGACAAGGGGATTTCGAAAATCTCCCAAGACGAACCGCGCCTGCGTGGTGAGTTCAGGTGAAGGCCACACCATCCGTGGTTCAAGCCGAGCCAAGTGAGGCCGTGCCCGAAGCGTGGCGATCGAACCGAGCCCGTGAGGGGCCCTGTTACTATGTGCTACCGTATGTCCACTTGGATGGTGGGGCTTGAACCTGCACTCACAGCGCAGGCGCCGTTCATCTTCGGAGATTTTGTGAATCTCCTTGTCCTCTGTACTGCGCAAGCGCTGCGCCTTCGCAGTATGGGCCGGACACAATCCGATGGCCGGACAGTTTTTGTCACAACACCGGTATACATGTCTATTCTGCACAAGGTACGGACAAGTCCTGTGGGATCCATGCCTGGTTCATTTTAATGAACGTGAGCTTGTCCACATTGGCTCTGGACAGGCGGCTGCGCTTGTCTGTGATAACGCCCCCTGCCGTGCTAAATACACATTCAGATAATACACTGGCTGCAGGGCAGGCCAACACCTCCAAGGCATAAAGGCCAAGCTCAGGCCATGTGCCCAATTTGGAGACCCAGAAGTTAAAGGGGGCAGACCCGTCATCCAGTACGTGTAGGCCTGTGGACACATACTGCTCAACCATGTTGGTGAAATGCTGCCTCCTGCTAAGACGTTCCATCTCAGCTGGTGGTGCTGGTTGTTGTGGCGTGCTGACAAAGCTTTTCCACATTTCAGCCATGCTAACCCTGCCTTCTGAGGTGCTGCCGGTGCCCCGGCTGCGTTGGCGACCTCTTCCTCCTCCTCTGCCTTCGCCTTGTGCTTCCACCGTACGCCCGCTGTCAGGTGGGAATGCCACCAGCAGCGCGTCTACCAGCGTGCGCTTGTACTCGCACATCTTACGATCCCGCTCCAGTGAGGGAATTAAGGATGGTACGTTGTCCTTGTAACGGGGATCCAGCAGGGTGGCCACCCAGTAATCAGCACCAGTTAAAATGTGGGCAACTCGGCGGTCATTGCGGAAACACTGCAGCATGTAATCGCTCATGTGTGCCAGGCTGCCCAGAGGCAAAGAAAAGCTGTCCTCTGTGGGAGGTGTATCGTCTGTGTCCTCTGTATCCCCCCAGCCACGCACCAGTGATGGCCACGAGCTGGTCTGGGTGCCACCCTGCTGTGAAAATGGCTCCTCCTACTCCTCCTCCTCCTCCATCTCCTCCTCCACCTCGTCATCCTCCAGAACTGTGCCCTTTCTGCCGGACAATTGTGTACCCTGGCGTTTGTTGGTGCAGGAACCCACCCTCGTAGCGACTTGTGAAAGACTGCCCTGAAAGCCTTTGAAATGATCCCGCTTCCTCCTCCTCCTCCTCCTGTGCCACATCCTCTTCCATCATCGCCCAAAGCGTTTTTTCAAGGAGGCATAGAACTGGGATAGTAACGCTAAGAACGGCGTCATTGGCACTGGACATGTTGGTGGAGTACTCGAAACAGCGCAACAAGGCACACAGGTCTCGCATGGAGGCCCAGTTATTGGTGGTGAAGTGGTGCTGTTCCGCAGAGCGACTCACGCGTGATTGCTGCAGCTGAAACTCCACTATCGCCTGCTGCTGCTCGCACAGTCTGGCCAGCATGTGCAAGGTGGAGTTCCACCTTGTGGGCACGTCACATATGAGGCGGTGAGCGGGAAGGCCGAAGTTACGCTGCAGCGCTGACAGGCGAGCAGCAGCAGGGTGAGAACGCCGAAAGTGCGCACACACAGCCCGCACTTTCTGCAGCAGCTCTGGCATATTGGGGTAATTTTTAAGGAACCTCTGGACCACCAAGTTCAGCACATGCGCCAGGCAAGGGATGTGCGTCAAACCGGCTAGGCCCAGAGCTGCTACGAGATTTCGCCCATTATCGCACACCACCAGGCCGGGCTGTTGTTCCATGTCCCTCCACAACTCCTGCGCGGTGTGGGGTTTTTCCCCCAAACAGGAAAGTTTTAAAACTGCCTGCTGTCGTTTACCCCTGGCTGTGCTGAAGTTGGTGGTGAAGGTGTTACGCTGACCGGATGAGGAGGCGGTAGAGGATGAGGAAGCGGAGTAGGAGGAGTTAGCAACAGGAGGCAAACTGAAGCGCCCTGCAATCCTCGGTGGTGGAAGGACATGCGCCAAACTGCTATCTGCCTCAGGCCCAGCCGCCACTGCATTTACCCAGTGTGCTGTTAGGGAGATATAACGTCCCTGACCGTGCTTACTGGTCCACGCATCCGTAGTTAGGTGGACCTTGCCACAGATGGCGTTGCGCATTGCACACCTGATTTTGTCCCCCACTTGGTTGTGCAGGGAAGGGATGGCTCGCCTGGAAAAATAGTGGCGGCTGGGCACGACGTACTGTGAGACAGCCAATGCCATCAGGCTTTTAAAACTCTGCGTCTCCACCAGACGGAATGACAGCATTTCAAAGGCCAGGAGTTTTGAAATGCTGGCATTCAGGGCCAGGGATCGCGGGTGGCTAGGCGGGTACTTCCTCTTCCGCTTCAATGTTTGGGAGATAGAGAGCTGAACGCTTCCATGGGACATTGTGGAGATGGTTGGTGACCCAGGTGGTAGTGTTGCTGGCAGATCCTCTGTTTGCGGGGTGGCAGGTGCCACTGTCACTACAGAGGTGGATGAAGAGGCCGAGACTGCAGCAGAAGAGGAAGCAGGAGGAGCCAGAGACCTTTCTTGGTTTTTGAGGTGTCTACTCCACTGCAGCTCGTGCTTTGCACTTAGATGCCTGGTCATGCAGGTTGTGCTCAGGTTGAGAACGTTTATGCCTCGCTTCAGGCTCTGATTGCACAGCGTGCAAACCACTCGTGTCTTGTCATCAGCACATTGTGTGAAGAACTGCCACGCTAGGGAACTCCTTGGACCTGGCTTTGGTGTGCTCGGTCCCTTTCTGCGTTGGGCAGTAGCAGACATACTGTCTAGCTGACAGACGCTCCGCTTTTGCACCCTGCTCCCTTTTCTGCTGTGCTGGTGGCTCTGTGCGACCACTGCCTCTTCCTCCAAACTACACTGGTCACCTGCATAACGTTGATTCCATGTGGGGTCGAGGACCTCATCGTCCTCCACATCATCTTCCACCCAGTCTTCACCCCTGCCCTCTTGTCTGTCTGCACAATTGCGAAAGCAGCAGCAGTTGGCACCTGTGTTTCGTCATCATCCGAGACGTACTGCGATGGTCCTCCCATGTACTCATCATGAAACATAAGTGGTTGGGCATCGGTGCACTCAATCTCTTCCACTTCTGGGGCAGGGCTAGGTGGATGGCCCTGGGAAACCCTGCTAACAGAGTCATTGAAAAGCAGAAGAGACTGCTGCATGATTTGGGGCTCAGACTGCTTGGCTGATTTGCAAGGGGGTGAGGTGAAAGACTGATGGACATGGGTTTCAGGTGCCAACTCTGTTCTTTCATCAGAAGAGTGGGTGGGAGACAATGTGAAGGAACCCGAGGCACTGTCAGCAACCCAATCTACTATCGCCTGTACTTGTCCTGGCCTAAACATTCGTTCAGCCTCATTAGGCGCGACAAAATACCGCCGCAGGCTCGGTCGCCTACTCGCACCTGAGGAAGGTGTTTCAATTGTGCGTGTATCTGGCACAGATCCACCACGTCCTCTCCCTGCAACAGGAGCTCCACCAGCAGCACCACGACCGGGGCCACCACGTCCCTTTGACCTTCTCATATTTTCAAAATTTAGGATCTTGCCCTAAATGGGTGTTTTTGGAAGCGCAGAACACAACCAAAGTATGTAACCGCTGAATCGCACAGCTACAGAACTGCAGAAAATGCTATTAAAAAAAAAAGGGATTTTTATAACAGCTTACCTGTAAAATCCTTTTCTTAGAGTACATCACGGGACACAGAGCGACTTAGTCATTACTAATGGGTTATATAGTTTACCTTCAGGTGCTGGCACTGGCAACTTCCAAACCGGAAGTACCCTCCCCTATATAAGCCCCTCCCATCCGGGAGTACCTCAGTTTTGTAGCAAAGCAATAAGTGTCCCAAAAAGAGGGGTGGGAGCTCTGTGTCCCATGATGTACTCCAAGAAAAGGATTTTACAGGTAAGCTGTTATAAAAATCCCTTTTTCTTTTTCGTACATCACGGGACACAGAGCGACTTAGTCATTACTAATGGGACGTCCCAAAGCAATGCCAAATGAGGGGAGGGATACACTATACATAAGCTGGGCGCCATCAGGCATGAGGCTCTTTTGCGGCCTGCAACACACTGCGCCCAAAGGCGACCTCCTCCTGACTTCTAACGTCTACCTGGTAGAATCTAGTAAACGTGTGTACTAAGGACCATGTTGTGGCCTTACAGACTTGAGCCAGGGAGGCTTGGTGATGCACTGCCCATGAAGTTCCAACTGCTCTTGTGGAGTGCGCCCTAACTTTGAACGGAGGCGGTCTCCTTTTCAAGCCATAGGCTTGTATTATGACCTGTCGAATCCACTTGGCTAAAGTAGATTTTTGATGCTGCCTGACCCTTTCTGGGGCCTTCCGGCAGAACAAACAAAGTATCCGTTCTGCGAATCTGAGCAGTGGCTTTTAGATAAGCTTTAACTGCTCTTACTACATCCAAAGAATGCAATAACTTTTCCTCTACCGAGCTAGGTTTGGGGAAAAAGGAAGGAAGAACCACATCTTGGTTCAAATGGAACCTCCATACCACCTTAAGAAGAAAGGCTGGATGAGGACGTAATACTACTCTGTCCTTATGGACAACCAGATATGGCTCCTTACAGGACAAGGCGGCTAATTCCGATACTCTTTTAGCCGAACAAATGGCTACTAAGAAAATCAATTTCCTGGTGAGAAGAACCAAGGAAATGTGCCGCAATGGTTCAAATGGTTGTTTCTGTAGAACCGACAGAACCAGGTTTAAGTCCCATGGACATATGGGAATACTAACCGGAGGGCTAATACGCATCACTCCTTGTATGAAAGCTTTGACTAATGAATGCAAAGCCAAGGGCCTTTGTAAAAATATTGACAAGGCCGTCTGACCCTTGATAGTACTCAAGGCAAGCTTCCTATGTACAGCCCACTGTAGGAAGTCCAGAATCCTACCTATTACGTACTTACGTGGATGCCATTTCTTGGCCTCACACCACGTGATGTACGCCTTCTAGACCCTATAATAGATCTGCCTGGATACCGGCTTCCTGGCATTGATCATGGTAGATACCACAGGATTAGAGAGCCCTCTCTTTTTTAGAATGTGGCCTTCAATAGCCAGGCCGTCAAACCTAGGGCTGGTAAGGAAGGGTAGTATATCGGTCCTTGCGAAAGCAGGTCCGGACGATGTGGGAGGGTCCCAGGACTTCCCACTGACATTTTTACAATCTCCGCGTACCATACCCTTCGGGGCCACGCTGGAGCCACCAGAATCACTGGTTTCTTTTCTACCCTGATTCTGCGGATTAATCGCGGTGGGAATGCATATATCAGCTTGAACTGATCCCAAGGGAACACTAGGGCATCGGAACCGCAAGCTAGGGGATCCCTTGTGCGAGACACAAATCTGTCCACCTTTGCGTTGAATCTGGATGCTAGCAGATCTACATCCGGTGTTCCCCACCGCTGGCATATTGCCTGGAAAACCTCGGGGTGAAGAGACCATTCCCCCGGGCATAATTGCTGGCGACTTAAAAAGTCCGCTTTCCAATTTTCCACTCCTGGGATGAAAACCGCGGATATGGCTGGGACATATCTTTCTGCCCATTCCAGGATGCAATTCGCTTCCCTCTGGGCTGCACGTCTCCTGGTGCCACCCTGGTGATTGATATATGCCACTGCTGTGGCATTGTCTGATTGAATTCTGACAGGGGACCCTTGGAGTTTGGATGTCCATGCTACTAGGGCATACCGGGCTGCTCGTATCTCTAAGAGATTGATGGGCAGGGCCTTCTCTGCTTCTGACCACTTGCCCTGGAGAGACCATTGCTCCAGTACTGCCCCCCAGCCTATGAGGCTGGCATCTGTAGTGACCACCTTCCAAGAAACCGGACTGAAGGGTTTCCCTTTTTCCAGATTCTGGGGCACCAACCACCAATGGAGGCTCTTGCGAACGGAAGGGGACAGGGACATTGGTAAGTCTTAAGCCTGAACTTTTTTGTTCCAGGCTGACAGTATGGCCCTCTGCAAGTTCCTTGAATGGAATTGACCGTAGGGTACTGCTTCGAATGAAGCCACCATTTTTCCCAGCAGCCTCATACACAGGCGTATGGATGGTTTTCTTTTTTTTGTACCCACTAAGTGGGTCAAATCTTTCAAAGACGACACCTTCTCTGGAGGTAAGAAAATCTTTCTCTGATTTGAATCCAGTCTTAGCCCCCAAGTATTCCAGACTTTTGACTGGTTTTAGGGCTGACTTGTCTCGGTTGATAATGCAACCGTGAGATTCCAGATACTTGATTGTCTTGTGAACGACCACTTCTAGTTTTTTTCACTGAGTGGTCTATCAGCAACAAGTCGTCTAGATATGCCATTATCGTTACACCTTGTGTTCCTAGTTTGGCCAATCGTAGGGCCAGAATTTTTGTGAACACTCGTGGTGCTGTGGCCAGACCGAAAGGTAAGGCTCTGAACTGAAAATGGCGCCCTTCTACTGCAAAGCGTAGAAATTTCTGGTGGGCCGGACAGATGGGAATATGCAAATAAGTATCCCTTATGTCGATCGAGGCTAACCATTCCTGCCCTTGTAGGGCGGTGTCCACCGATCGGATCGACTCCATCCGAAAAAGTCCTGATATGTAGGAACTTGTTTAGCCCTTTTATATTTAATATGGGCCTCACGTCCCCATTTGGTTTGGGGACTGTGACAAGGTTCGAGTAAAACCCGAACCCGCTTTCTTCCAAGGGAACCCTCATGATTACCCTTGGAGCAATAGTTGTTCTAGTGCCAGAAGGAGGGATCCTCTCTTCTGGGGATCGCTTGGCACGTTTGACCTCATAAAATGGGCAGGAGGAATGTCTTTTAACTCCAGCCTGTATCCCAGACTTACTGCGGAGATCACCCATCTGTCTCTGATGGTGTTCCGCCAGGTCTCTGAACAACTGAAGTCTTCCCCTCACCCGATTGAGTGGGGGCAACCCTTCATGACTTGGGGGGAGGTTTTGTACCTCTCTTGACCCAGGGTTTCTTGTTACCCTGTGATTGTCCCTGATTTCTGCCCCCTGGATTTGACCGCGGAGGCCGTCGGAACTGTTTCACAGCCGATGTGCCAGGGACTGGAGAAGTAGGCCTCTTAAAAGAAGGACTTCTACCCTTGTTCTTAACCGGCAAGAGTGTACCTTTACCGGCAGAAGTTTTCTGGATATATTTGTCCAGATCTTCTCCAGATAAGCATTCTCCATGAAATGGGAAGCTAATCAGCAATTTCTTACAGGGAGCTTCAGCAGACCAGTTTTTGAGCCATAGAAGTCTACGCATATGTCTACAGACAGCGTAAAGCGGGAGGCCTGTTGGATTGTATCCTTTATGGCGTCCACCGCAACACAAAGCTCTAGGTAGGTCAGCTAGGGCAAGAGCCTGCTGATCTGGTAAGTCCTTTAAGACTTGTTTCAACTGATCTTTCATTGCTTGGCAGACTCCAATCGCTGCTACTGCAGGTTGTGTCACCATGCTTGCTGTAGAGAAAGCAGATTTTAGTAAAGACTCCAATTTTTTATCTATTGGGTCTTTGAACATTGGAACATTATCTACTGGACCTGTCAGTGATTTATTTACACAAGAGATGGCTGTGTCCACTGTAGGGACCCTCCATTTTTTTATGAACTTATCCTCCATGGGATAGATCACTGGAAATCTCTTGGGGGGAGTAAATATTTTGTCAGGATGCTCCCAATCCTGGTAAATAAGCCCTTCCAATAAAGGGTGGATTGGGAAGGAACAGACAGTCTGGGGAGCTTTCAGCGACCCCAGGCGAGGAAACAGTAGTGGTTGATGGTTCCGCCAGAGGCATTTAAAATGCTGCTCGGACCATGTTAGTCAGAGACTGAACCCATAATCTTTCAGCCTGATATGCTGAGAAAGGTTCTTCCACTGTTGATACCTCTAGAACTGAATCAACCTCACCTGATCCCCTTCAGGTAGGTCGATCTCTGGGACTGTTCCTCCACTAACAGGCACTCTGCAGGAGGAGACGGAGATCGGACGCGCTTTTCCTGTGACAGGGAAGCAGCGATCAATGCTGTTAATCTCTCTTCCAATCCTCCCAGAGTTGAGGATAAAACCTCCTCTGTTATATATACAGGAGCAGGTGGACTGGGGACACCCGCAGTACCAGGTACTCCTGCGGGGTTTCCTACGGCTACTGACCTCTGAAATTTCAGGGGAGATTGGCGCAGTACAGCATGCCCAAAATCCTCAGAGCCCGATGGAGACCCCTTTCGCTTCTTGGAAGATTTATTTCCAGAGCGTCTGGACGACATATCCATAAGCACAAAGCTGAGGTATTCCCGTCGTCATACACCAATTTTTCTGGTAATAGTCTAACACAGTTGCTGCTATATACCAGCTGGTGTCCACTAAAGTGTCTTTCTATGGGGATGCCTGCATCAACCGCCTCTGTGTGCCACCGTTTTGTTGCTAGCTCTGCTTGCATCCAGCTGACACTTGTACTGTGTCTTTTACACATGCTGAGACGCCTGCACATGCGCAGAAGCGCCGCGGCGCGCATCGAGCATCATCCACCCGCCCCACCCCTTTTTTTTTCATAGGAGGCGCGTGCGTGCGCCATTGGCGCCCTTTTCGAAACCAAGCAGGGACTAGGAGCCAGGGCCCTTTTTGCCGGAGGGCCTGTGCGGTGGATGAGTGCAGCAACAGGGCAGAGGAAGTGGATTCCCACAGAGAACTTACCAACTGCCTGGATCTTTTGACTTGAGAAAACCAAAGATCCACATGACAAGAAAAAATGGACCACAGCGGCCTCTAGTGGTTTAACACAGGTACCGCGGTAATCTTTTTTCTCTTGTCATCCATGGACTGACACAGCGTGTCTTATACACCTTTACACGTGGGTTATGTCCCTGCTTGCAGGAGAAGACCTAGGCAGAATGTGAGATGTTATACATACATTCTAAACAGCCAGAGCTGAACAGCACCGCCCAGGGGGGCGGTCCCTCCGGCATAACCCTCCCACTGCAGTCAGCAGACCTCAGTTTTTTTCTGCCTAGCAGAAGGAGAAGACGTGGCTCTTTCAGGAGCCAGTCTCCTGACCTATTTTTATTCCTTTTGGAATTTTTTCCTAGGGGGGCTCATGCTGCTCTGCATTTCGCTGGGGCTGTTTATTTGAGAGTGAGGGGCCTGGGCGCCGTTCGGCGCCATGTTTGGTGACTGTGCTGTTTTTTACATTGGCGGCCATCTTGCCGTGGCCGCCAGAGCACATTGCGGCGGCCATTTTCTTGTAGCCGCACCTTCTTTTAGCTCTAGTTTGGCCTCTAGCGCCGCTCAGGAACGGCGCGAATCTCCTCAGTCTCTCTCCTCTCAGCTCACTCACGCTGAGCAGCGCGGCGCGGAGAGACAGGGCGGCGGAACCGAGATGTCCTTGGATCTTCAGATCCAGGTGAGTCACCTGGTCAGGGCGTCCCTGACGTGGTGGTTGAGGTCCCCGGCTCTTCGGTCCGGGAAGTCGTTCCTCCCCATCCAATGGATGGTGATCACGACGGACACCAGCCTGACGGGCTGGGGGGGAGTCTGGGGAGTCCTGTCGGCCCAAGGGCTTTGGACTCCGGACGTAGCCCTCTTACCGGTCAATGTGCTGGAGATACGGGCAATCAGACTGTGCCTCTCCTCATGGTCGGAGAAACTACAGGGTCACTCCATCAGGATCCAATCGGACAACGCCACAGCAGTGGCGTATGTCAACCATCAAGGGGGGACTCGGAGCTCAGCTGTGGCTTCCGAGGTCGCCCGCATCCTGAGGTGGGCCGAAAGAAGCGTGCCGGCTCTGTCGGCCGTCTACATTCCGGGCGTAGACAATTGGCAGGCGGACTATCTAAGTCGCCAGACGCTGGACCAGGGAGAGTGGTCCTTGCACCCGGATGTCTTTCAACTCCTTTGCAGACGGTGGGGCACGCCGGATGTGGACCTGATGGCCTCTCGACTCAATCGCAAGGGGTCGAGGTTTGTGGGCGGATGCCTCGGATGCGTTGGTGGCCCCATGGGGTCAGTATCACCTGATATAGGTTTATCCTCCGCTGCAGTTGCTGCCTCACCTGCTCCGCAGGGTAGCGACCGAGGGAATTCCGGTGATCCTCGTTGCTCCGGATTGGCCTCGGCGTCACTGGTACGCCGATCTGGTACGTCTCGTCGCAGACGTTCCCTGGCGGTTACCAATACGGGGGGACCTTCTGTCTCAGGGTCCTATATTTCATCCTGCTTTACAATCTCTGGCTTTAACGGCATGGTTATTGAAAGCCAGGTGCTGAGAGACCGAGGTCTCTCGGATTTGGTCATTTCGACCATGTTAAGGGCACGGAAGTCTTCCTCCAGAAAGATCTATCACCGTACTTGGAGAGCTTACATCGCCATGTGCGAAGAGCTGGACTGGCGCCCACGAACGTATTCCGTTCCCAGAATCCTGCATTTTCTGCAGCGTGGCGTGACCCAAAAGCTCGCTTTGAGTACCATTAAGGGTCAGATTTCGGCCTTGGCCATCTTCTTTCAGCGACCCCTGGCGGGTCATCCCTTGGTTAGCACCTTTGTGCAGGGGGTTCGCCATGTGCTCCCCCCTGTCAAGCCTCCTCTCCCCCTGTGGGATCTGAATTTGGTGCTCTCGGTTCTCCAGGAACCTCCCTTTGAGAATATTAGAGATATTCCCCTCTTGACTTTGTCTCAGAAGGTGGCCTTCTTGGTGGCCATTACTTCCATTAGACGAGTGTCTGAGTTGGCGGCCTTGTCCTGCAAGTCTCCCTTTTTGGTCATCCATAAGGATAAGGCGGTGTTACGTCCGCGACCTTCTTTTCTGCCAAAGGTGGTCTCGGCCTTCCACTTAAATGAGGACATTGTCCTCCCGTCCTTGTGTCCTCACCCATCGCATCCCAGAGAGTTTGCGCTTCACACTTTGGATGTGGTACGAGCCTTGCGGGTGTACCTGTCTGCTACTGCCTCTATTCGGAAGTCTTACTCACTATTTGTGTCTGTCTCTGGTCCAAAACAGGGCCAAGCGGTTTCGTCTGCCACCATTTCTAGGTGGATCAGACAAACCGTCATTCAAGCTTATGCTCTCAAGGGGCGGGCGCCTCCCTTTCCGGTTACGGCACATTCCACCAGGGCAATTGGTGCTTCCTGGGCTTTCCGACATCAAGCGTCGGTTGCACAAGTGTGCAAGGCGGCGACCTGGTCGTCTGTTCATACCTTTTCTAAGTTTTATAAGGTTGATGTGGCTGCATCTTCAGGTGCTTCCTTCGGCCGCAAGGTGTTGCAGGCCGCTGTTTGATGTTGCAACTCCTCCGTTGAGGAGCTCTGCCTTGTTTGGAGTGAAGTTTTTGGTTTTCCATTTATACTGCTCCCATCCCTCTTGACACTGCTTTGGGACATCCCACGTGTAAAGGTGTATAAGACACGCTGTGTCAGTCCATGGATGACAAGAGAAAATAGTATTTTTGTACTCACCGTAAAATCCGTTTCTCTGGCATCCATGGACTGACACAGCACCCACCCTTCTTTTCGAGTTTGTACTGCTTTGTTACGAACTGAGGTCTGCTGACTGCAGTGGGAGGGTTATGCCGGAGGGACCGCCCCCCTGGGCGGGGCTGTTCAGCTCTGGCTGTTTAGAATGTATGTATAACATCTCACATTCTGCCTAGGTCTTCTCCTGCAAGCAGGGACATAACCCACGTGTAAAGGTGTATAAGACACGCTGTGTCAGTCCATGGATGCCAGAGAAACGGATTTTACGGTGAGTACAAAAATCCTATTTTATTTTTTTTTCTACTATTAAAATTTTACATTTTCCAGTAGTTACAGGCATACACAGATATTAGCGGGAATACCGTTAGGTAACAGACAGACAAATTAGGCTTGGGGGTCCCCCAATAGAACCAAGTTCCTGGGAGCCCCCACTTACCTGTTCCCCGCCGCAGGACTCTGTTTGGTCCACAGAAGCCCAAACTTCACCTATCACGGCAGGCATTGTAATTAAACCTTCAGGGACCGGGTTCCCAAGGATTCCACTCCCCTGGACCTGTATAGCACCCTGCACAGAAAACATCTTGGTCGTGGGTATGACCAGAGCTCTGGATCCCAGGGTCCAGCCCTCCTAAGAGAGGCATTACAGGCAAAACCTTGCTCTTCTGCTGCAAGGCCCGGGTACCGACCGTTTAGCTATGAAGCTTTTTTGGTGGGATCCGGAACAGCTTACTAAGGCCCGTAAAAGAACCTGTACGCAAGCCCAGTGAAAACACATGTTACTCTTTGGCCAACACCTTAGACACTGGCAAAAAACTGAGGTGCTCCCGGATGGGAGGAGCTTATATAGGGGAGGGTACTTCCGGTTTGGAAGTTGCCAGTGCCAGTGCCAGCACCTGATGGTAAACTATATAACCCATTAGTAATGACTAAGTCGCTCTGTGTCCCGTGATGTACGAAAAAGAAAATGTTTTTTTAGTATAGCACAGTAGGAGAAAACTATATTGAAATTTGTTTATTTCACACACCTCAAAATATGTATAACACACTGCAAACTTTTTTTTGTGCCCCTAAACGGCGTTTTTTGCAAGCGTACATTAAAGTGCAAATTTTTATTTATTTATTTTTTTGCCCTAAACGGGTCTTTTTTTGCACGAGTAAAATAAAATGATTTTTTTTTTTTGCCCTATGGGTCTTTTGGAAAAGAGCACAATAAAGTGCCTTTTTTTTTTCCCCCTAAAAGTTAGATTTTCTCTGACACTGGGCTCATGGCAGTGTAAAAAGACTGCACTGCAACACAAATAGGTAAACCTATGCAGATCGCTGATTTTAATCTCTGAATCTGGACTCCTATATAATATTCTCTCTCCCTGAAAGCACCAACACAGGAACCTGGCCCTACACTACACTATCTCTCTATCTTTTCCCTCAGATTGTAGAATCAGGACTACCTCATCTATCTTTCTATCTCTCCCTAAAAGCAGCAGCAGCAGACTAGATCCTCTCCCTATCTATTCTGAAGCAGAGTGACATGTGTGCTGTGTGCCTCTAGCTTATATAGAAGCTGGGTCACATGTTGCACTGACCAATCACAGCCATGCCATTAGTAGGCATGGCTATGATGGCTTCTAAGGGCACACCAGCTAATCAAAAGGTGATTGGCTGGCCCCTGAAGCATTTCTAAATGCGTAATTAGATTGCCGAACCCGGACTTTTGGGCAAAGTTCGGGTTCGGGAAAAAGCTAAAGTTCGGTACGGACCCGAACTTTACAGTTCGGGTTCGCTCAACACTACCCCTGACCTCCCAACAGGCCAGACCTGTTGTCTCGGAGACCCACTATTGCCTCCTGCTTCTAAGTCACTGGTTTTAATGGCATGGCTGTTGAAGCCCAGGTCTTAAAGGACAGAGGGGTCACTGAGTCTGGCTTAAAGACCAAACACCGCTCAGGGATGGATCATGCAGTCTGAAGGAATGCTACAGACTGCATGATTCACCTGAGAGGCATTTGGTCTTTAAGCAGCTGCAGTGGGAAGGCATGTGAGAGCAGCAGCAAGTCCAATTGGATGCGCTTTTTATTAATCCATGGGAGTGCATTTGCATTTTTTAATCCATTTATCATAGAGCGCTGCAGATTGTCCTTTGTTTTATTGAGTTTAAGATCTGGACATCCCAACTGTGACCTTTCCTCTATTGATTGGATCTGTCTGGTTGACCAGTGTATGGGCTATATTATGCAAAATTACCTTTGTGGTGAGGGTCATATGGTCAGGTTAGAGCACACCTTTGGGGGACCTGATGGAGACTAAATTGTGTTTTATGGTCTTTGAGCACATTTTATACCCATCCAGTTTTTTTTATTTTGTGGTAAGTGGGTATTGTTTTGGAACATTGACACTTTTTGATAATATTGATACTTTGTGTATTTGTAAATTTTGATCACACTATTACATTTTTCATCATTGATTGTTAATAACACATGGAGTCGCTGGCGTTAATTTCACAATATATTTCATATTAATTGAATAATTAATTTGCCATAATGAGCACAGCACCTTTTTTATATACAATTTTCAGTTTTCACCATTTGTGCTAGCAGTTAATTGTATTGTTCCTGTAGTGTAACCCACATTTATATACTGTATTTATTCACTCTAAAATAGGTTTTGGCCTTGTCCTATAGCACCCTGTGCTTCCTTGGAAGCACAGAGATGCGCAGCGCAGCGATTGTGGCAGCGCCATGTACCTAGGACACGGCGTGACCCAGATCTCGGTAAAGAGCCAATGACATGGCTCTTTACCCATGTGATCGGCTGTGTCTAATCACAGCTGGTCACATGTAAACAAGGAAGTGCCGTTTATCGTCTCACACTGACGGAGTATGTGGAGAGGAGAGCCGATCAGCAGCATCTCTTCGCAGGGGAGACCTGTACAGATAATCAGGGCACTGATTATCAGTGCTCTGGATACAGTTCAGCCCCAGCAGTGCCCATCAGTGACACCAATGAGTGCCCATTAGTGATGCCAGTCAGTGCTGCCTTTCAGTGCGGCATATTAGTGCTGCCTCATCAGCGCACATCAGTGAAGGATAAAAATTACTTCTTTACAAAATTTACTGACAAACAATTAGACTTTTGTTTTTTCGAAAAAAAAGAAAAGAAAACGGTGATTAAAACCATCAAAAGAAAGCTCTATTTTGTGTGTTTCATTACTGCGCAATTGTCATTCAAAGTGTGACAGTACTAAAAGCTGAAAATTGGCCTACACAGGAAGGGGGTAATAGTGTCCAGTAGGCAAGTGATTAAAGTTCTTGTAGCAGCATTCTGCAGTTCGTTGACCCTTGTTGTTTTTGGACCTGTTGGCACAGTTTTTTGCCTTGTTGTGTCCCACCCTTACATTCACAGCTTGGAAGCCTCTAAAGTCTATAAATGCTCAGCCTTTATTGTATGATTAAAGTGACACAAAACATATAAAAAAAATTCAAATTCATACACTGCCTAAAGGGATTTTAACGGTAAGCGTTTTTTTTTTTTTTTTCGTTTTTTTTTTTTTTTTTTTTTACCTTAACCACTTGAGCCCCGGACCAATACGCAGCATAAAGACCAGGCCCCTTTTTGCGATTCGGCACTGCGTCGCTTTAACTGACAATTGCGCGGTCGTGCGACGTGGCTCCCAAACAAAATTGGCGTCCTTTTTTTCCCACAAATAGAGCTTTCTTTTGGTGGTATTTGATCACCTCTGCGTTTTTTTTTTTTTTCTTTTGCGCTATAAACAATAATAGAGCGACAATTTTGAAAAAAATGAAATTTTTTACTTTTTGCTATAATAAATATCCCCCAAAAAATATATAAAAAAACATTTTTCCAAAACGTCTTTCAGGACAGCACCCGAGAGATCATGGCTTTTCCTCCTACAGGAAACACCTCATCAATTAAGTCTTTAATTGGAGGCCTCCACGTTGCTTCCATCAGTTTTTTGTGTTTCCTCCAGCCGGAGGAACACCTCTGGTGAGAGCCACGATCTATCAGGGCTTTCCTGGGAGACAAAGGTTCTCAGTCAGTCTTTTTTCTTAGGAGAGTGATCCTCCCACTTACCTCCTAGCATGGATGGTCCCGTGGGCTCCCTCTCCCTCTTCCGTGCTCGGGGAGAGCCTGTACAGCCCGGGAGGGCTGCCTCCCTTTTTTTCTACAGAGCGGTGGTTTGCTGTGTTCTTGCCGGCCGCTTGCGAATAGCGGCGTGGAGCTTTACAGCGGCCGCCATTGTTCTGGTGGCCGAGGAGAGCCTCGGCCGCATCCTGTATGGGAAGAGGCAGCACTTCCGGTTCGGCGTGCGTGTCATTTCCGGCCGCAAAGCACAGAGGGAGAGGGCAGGGTCACCTGGTGCCTTTAAAGTTCTGGTTCCAGGTCAGCGCGGCGGCGTTTTCGAATCTGGAACCGGCGTTTTCTTCACCACGCGTCCGCAGACAGCTATGGATAGCGATGCAGCGGATAAGGGGGCAAGCCAAGGCACCAGCAAGACTAAGGTAAGGGACTGTGTCCTATTTACACTGGGCCGTTTTCTCCTGTGGGGGGGGGGGTTATTCACCCTTCCCCCCCACCCCCCATCTCCCTGGTGGTGCAGTGGCTGGTGATTTAGCATGTCTGCATAATATCTAGGGGTCTTGTAAAAGGTGGTGGTGGTGCATGGCTTGCGGGGCACAAGGAAGCGAAGGTGTGTTTTTCCTATGTGCACCTGGGTGTATTGATTTGTACTGTGTAACAGTTTTTCTTAGCGTGGTCCCTGTTTTTTTCTTTTCTGTTTGTGCAGGCCAAAAGTTCTGCTCAACCAGTGAAGAGAAGGTGCCCTGTCTGCAAGGAAAAGTTAAGCGAGGCTTGGACCAAGTCGCTTTGTGCAGATTGCACTGCAAATGTAGTCAGGGAAGAGTCTCCATCCTTTTGTGGCGATCTAGTATCTACAATTAAGGATGAACTCCGTGCAACCTTTCAAGCTTTTCGGTCAAACCTAAGAGAAGAACCAGGCCCCTCAAGGGAACCTAGGGCTCCGCAGCCTTCTTCAGAACCCCAAGACGGCTCTCAAATATTATTAGGAGGTCCGATAGACGCTTCCCAAGAATCTGCTTCCCTTGCTCCAGATGGAACAGACTCTGAGGAGGAAGAAAATGAAGCAGAGAGCGCTTCTAAGTACAAAATGTCGCTTGAAGAAGTCGCAGGACTTTTAAAAGTAATCCATGCGACTTTGGGGATTGAAGAGGAAAAGAAGGAGCTCTCCCTACATGACCACATGTATGCAGGTTTGGGTGATCCAAAAAGCCGTGTTTTTCCAGTCCATTCAATAATCTCGGACATGATTAAAAAAGAGTGGTTGGAACCTGAGAAAAAGCCATTTTTTTTCCCGGTCTCATAAGAGAAGATTTCCATTTGAGGACAACCCGGATTCCATCTGGAACAAGGTTCCAAAACTGGACTCTGCTTTTTCACAGGTCTCAAAATCAACTGACCTTGCCTTTGAGGACATGGGCATGTTAAAGGAGCCCATGGACAAAAGAATGGATTTGCTTCTTAAAAGGGCCTGGCAGTCCGTGATGAACAATCTAAAACCAGCAATGGCAACAACCTGTGTCGCTAGGAATTTAGAAAACTGGATTAACCAGATGAAGGCCCATGTTACGGCGGATTCCCCAAAACAGGAGATTCTGGACTCATTTACAACGCTTTCTGCAGCAGTATCGTATATTGCGGCTGCTTCAGCAGAATCCATTCGTATGTCAGCCAGGTCAGCGACTTTGACCAATTCTGCTAGGAGAGCCTTGTGGCTTAAAACTTGGCCAGGAGATGCTGCATCTAAAAACAGACTGTAGCATTCCCTTTGCAGGGGATTTGCTATTTGGTTCTGAGCTGGAGTCCATTCTTGATCGTACGGCTGACAAAAAGAAGGCGTTTCCGGTCAAAAAACAACAGGTACAGACCCGTAAGCGTCTTTTTCGTCCCCAAAAAGGACAACAGGAAGGAAAAACGCAAACCAAAAGGAAGCAGTGGTCTTCCCAGAAACCAAAAGGTAGGAGTGGAGTGCTCTTCAATCCTCCTGCGACCTCCGGAAAGCCGCAGTGACAATCCACCCCAAGTAGGTGGAAGACTCCAGGAATTCATTCCCCAGTGGAGAGACATCACTACAAATCAGTATATTGTAAACATGCTCTCCCAAGGATACGTGGTGGAATTCACGGAAGAACCCCCAAAGAGATTCCTAGTGACAAACGTCCCGAGGGATCCGGTCAAGGCACTCGCCATGAAGTCCCTAATTCAGGAATTGATAACCCAGAGAGTCATTGTTCCGGTTCCAACAAAGGAGTTCTTCCAGGGGTTCTATTCTCACGTTTTCCTTGTACAGAAACCTTCAGGAAAGTACCGCCTCATCCTAAATCTAAAAATGCTGAATTTGTCAGTAGAATACAAAAGATTTCGGATGGATTCCATTTTCTCAGTAAGAAGCCTCCTGAGTCAAGGATGCTTCATGGCGTCAATAGATTTGCAGGACACATACCTCCACATTCCTATTGCTGCCAGATCTCAGAGATATCTGAGGTTAGCACTGAGAGAAGGGAAGAAGGTGGTACACCTGCAATTCAGAGCTCTTCCATTCGGCCTGTCATCTTTTCCAAGGGTGTTCACGAAGGTAATGGCCGAAGCTCTAGCACCCTTGCGTCTAGAGGGAATTTCAGTGATTCCTTATCTAGACGACCTGCTACTGTTTGCCCAAACCAGAGATGGACTTCAGAGAAACTTGGACAGAGCACGTGCTCACTTAGAATCCATCGGATGGATACTAAACCTCCAAAAGTCCAATCTGATTCCCTCTCAGGAGGTGTTATTCCTGGGTTTCCGTATCAACTCTGTGGAGCAAAAGATTTTTCTCCCAGAAGAAAAACAGGAAAAGCTGTTGGAGGTTGTGTCACTCTTACAATCCAGTCAGCTTCTTTCCATCAGGAGGGTCATGTCAGCATTAGGAACCCTGACCTCTTCCATACCCGGCAGTACAGTGGGCAAAGCTCCATTTCAGAACGCTGCAAAAGTTTCTGTTAAAAATCTGGGATCGCCAGCAAAATTCACTGGATTCACTGGTGAAGATCTCCACCAAAGTAAAGAGGAGTCTCTGGTGGTGGAAGAACCAGGCAAGACTCTCAGCAGGCCTGTTATGGTCCTTTCCAACCCAGGTAAGGCTAACAACCGATGCCAGCTCCTGAGGTTGGGGGGCTCACATGAGCGGTCATTGGGCTCAGGGATCTTGGTCCACAAGGGAAGCACTGAGATCTTCAAACTGGAGGGAACTAAAGGCGATAGAAATGGCCTTATTGTTCTTTGCAGAAGAAGTCCAAGGGCGACATACACAAATCCTGTCGGACAACGCCACGGCGGTGGCTTACATAAACCGACAAGGGGGCACCAGAAGCAGAATACTTCAAGGCCTAGCAGAGAGCATTCTAAATTGGGCAGAGCTCCATACTCAATCCTTGTCCACGGTCCACCTAAAAGGGACCCTAAACAGGATAGCGGATTTCCTCAGCAGGAACCAGGTGTACGAAGCGGAGTGGCAATTGAATCCAGATGTCTTCAATCTAATAGTGAAGAAATGGGGACAGCCAAGAGTGGATCTCTTAGCGACTCAGGAAAATACACAAATATCCCTCTTTTTTTCCCTGAACAGGAACGAGTCATCTCTGGGGGTAGATGCTCTGGCGCACAGTTGGAATTTTCACCTCCGCTACGCCTTCCCTCCATTTCAGCTGATTCCGCAGGTCATAACAAAAATCCGGAAAGAGGATATGACAGTAATCCTCATCACTCCCTTCTGGCCCAAAAGGCCTTGGTTTTCCGCTCTTCTACAGATGCAGATCAAACCATACTGGCACCTTCCATTGAGTCAAGACCTTCTGTTACAAGGTCCTCTTTTTCACCAAGAAGTAAAAAAGCTAAAACTCACAGCTTGGCTTCTGAGGAGCAGCTCTTAAGGAGAAAAGGATTCTCGGATAGGTTGGTAGCTACCCTCCTATCTAGCAGAAAGAATGTTACCAGAGCAATATATCACAAAGTCTGGAAAGTCTTTAACTCCTGGTGCACTACATCCGGCAGACCATTAAAGCAGATTTCTTCTATCCTGGAATTCCTACAAGAAGGAGCAGACAAGGGCCTAGCGGTCAGTACCCTAAAAGTTCAGGTGGCCGCACTGGGGGTATATTTTGAGAAATCTATTTCATCAGAACCCCTAGTAATCAGATTCTTTAAAGCCCTCACTCGGGCTAGACCGATAGTGATCAAAAACTGTCTGTCATGGGACTTGTCAGTCGTTCTACAGGCCCTGACCAGGGAACCTTTCGAACCTCTTAATTTAACCTCCCTGAAACTAATTACTTTGAAAACAATTTTTCTAGTAGCTATTACAACAGCTCGAAGAATCAGTGAGCTGCAAGCTTTATCTATCAGGGAGCCATTTTTTTCTATTCTTTCAGACAGGATTGTGCTGAAGACGGATCCTAATTTTTTACCAAAGGTTGCTTCAGTTCAAAATAGAACCCAGGAGATAATACTTCCTACGTTTTGTTCTAATCCGTCAGATAAGAAGGAAGAAGCATTCCATACCCTGGATGTTAAAAGAGCAGTCTTAAGTTACCTGGAAGCTACTAAAGACTTTAGGCGTTCAGACGCACTATTCATTTTATTTTCCGGAAATAAATAAAAAAGGAAGACAAGCTTCTAGAGGAACCATTGCCAGATGGTTGAGAATGGCCATCTCGGACGCCTATTCCCTTACAGGCCAGGAGAGTCCAGTAAGTATCCGGGCTCATTCTACTAGAGCTTCGGCGGTGAGTTGGGCAGAAAAAGCTGGTGCCACCCCCGAACAAATCTGTAAGGCAGCTACATGGACAAGTCTGACGACCTTTGCCCGTCATTATAGATTAGATCTCATGACGGCTGGGGACCAGGCTTTCTGAAGGAAAGTCTTACAGGCTGTTGTCCCACCCTAAATGGGGTAAGTCTCGATTATCCTCTCGGGTGCTGTCCTGAAAGACGTTTTGGAAAAAATGCAAGTTAGACTTACCGGTAACTTGTTTTCCAATAGGCTTTCAGGACAGCAGGATCCCGCCCTTTTTTATGCTGTTGCTGTAATATTATGTAATAACTGTCGCTTATGTGTTGCAGCTGGGGCTGGAGGTTCTCTACAAACAACTGATGGAAGCAACGTGGAGACCTCCAATTAAAGACTTAATTGATGAGGTGTTTCCTGTAGGAGGAGGAGCCATGATCTCTCGGTTGCTGTCCTGAAAGCCTATTGGAAAACAAGTTACCGGTAAGTCTAACTTGCATTTTTTTCCCTCGGTTTAGGCCGACACGTATTCTTCTACATATTTTTGGTAAAAAAAATCGCAATCAGCGTTTATTGATTGGTTTGTGCAAAATTATAGCGTTTACAAAATAGGGGATAGTTTTAAGTGTGCCTAGGGGCGTGTTTCGAACTGAGGGGGGGCGTGGCTACTAGTGACACGTCACCGATCTCCGCTCTAATTACACAGAGCGGAGATCGCTGATATTGTCAGTAGGGGAGCGGGGAGATGTTGTGTTTACACTAACATCTCCCCGCTCCATGCCTCCGTGAGACGATCGCGGGGATCCCCACGGCGATCGAGTCCGAGGGACCCGCGGTCCGACTCACAGGAAAGGCAGGGGGGTCGCGAGCGCGCCACTGGCGGAGCGCGCACGACCCCGACGTCGGCAGTTAAAGGGCCACGTACAGGTACGTGATTGTGCCTGTACGAGCCATTCTGCCGACGTATATATACAGTGAGGGGTCTTTAAGTGGTTAATGCATTCTCTTAAGGTAAACCCCCCCCAATATTTACCTAAGCCCGATCTTGATCCAGCACATCTGCAGCAGTGCTGCTTTTCACTCCCCTCTCTCACAGGAGGCTTGGTAACAGCGGGAGCCATTGGCTCTTGCTGCTGTCAATCAAACCCTGTGAGAAGGGCTATGGCTGAGCAGCTTGTTATGTGGGCACTCAGAAGTGGAGGAGCCAAGACTGCTGGCTGGGGACCCCAGAAGAGGAGGATCAGGGCTTCCCCGTGAAAAACCATTGCACAGAGCAGGCAAGTATGTCATGTTTGCGATTTTAGAATTTTTTTTTACCTTTACAATCACTATAAAGGTCCTGTTTTTGTTCCTTCTAGTAATGTCCTCCGTGAGCTCCCGACCCCTCATTTTCCCCTTTACATCCATTTGGAATGGGCAGTGTGCATTAGTTGTGTCCATTTGGACTGTTATATGCACACTACACCTTCTCCTAGTCCATAATCCATAGTCCCTGGTACATCTTAGGTTACATTCCTACATACAATGGTACCATGTAGAACGGTTGTAGCCACCCTCTAACGCAGGGTTCTCAAACTGGCGGCCCTCCAGTTGTTGCGAAACTACAAGTCCCATCATGCCACCGCCTGGGGGAGTCATGCTTGTAACTGTCAGCCTTGCAATGCCTCATGGGACTTGTAGTTTTGCAACAGCTGGAGGGCCGCCAGTTTGAGACCCCTGCTCTAACATAAAGTCAGATCACAGCAGCAAAATCAAAGAAATGGACTTGCCTGTAAACTCCATATCTTGGAATACAATACAGGGCTTCTATTCCTGGTTTACTCTGCACTGCTTGCTACACGAGTGCTCACATGGACTCGCAAGTAAGGTAGGCTGGTCAGGAAATGTTTCCTCAAAAGCTTGCCAGTGTCCAATCACCTGGACTTCTAACCCAGGAACTATGAATATTCAGCCTATACTGTACTCCAAAATATCCAATTTACAGGCAAGTCAAAATTCCTTGTTTGGCTAACCTTCAGTTGTCTACTTCAAAGTAATAGTTTCTCGGATGGCAGGATGAAAGGACCTGAGCCTATTTGTTGTGCCTCCTGCACACAGGCACTTGAGGCTGTACAATGTAAATTGTGGGCATATTTTCACACCCTAGAGTCACAGCTGCTGCATACAGTCACTCATAGTAATGAATGTCTGTACCTAAGCTGCTAGCTATACGCGGGTAAACGCGTGCACAGGTGTAAATCCCTGAAAACATTCTGTGTGCCTTGAAGGATTTATGACCATGTGTGAGTTTACGCAATGATGACTTATCACTGTTGTACAGCCATTCTTTACTATGGGCGACTGTATGCTGCAACTGTATCTCTTGAGTGAGGAAATATGTTCATGTGCCTGGGGTCTTAAGAAATATATACATATAGGTTTCCTTCACTGCTTTAGTAGTATTTTGGTGTGGTTGGCCCCAAAACATACATTTTTGGGGGTTTTAAATAATGTCACATTTACAGTAAATTGATATAGAAATTGCTGCCTTTTAAGATCCACATTATTGCATAAAATCCTGTCATTGCCTATTGTAATTCCATAAGCATAAGGCTTTCACCCTTCCTGAACTCTTCCAATTCTCTCAGACTTCTGCAACCTTCTACTTCTAAAGCCGTGACTTTGTAGACATTGCTGTTCACCTTGCTCTTTCTTCAGGTTTCACAGATGAGGAGTAAGGTGGTGTTTTTTGTTGCTGTTTTAGCTGCTACATTTGCCAAGAAAATATATAATTTTTTTTCCTCCCACCCAGTGCATAGAAATGTGATTCATGCCTGCAGTGGCCCATTGTTGTTTATTTATTTTTAATACTTTCCCCGGCATGCAACATAATAGCTGAGCTGCATGGTGGAAGTGGAGCAGGCATTAATGATTGATAAAAGCTGAGAGCTGTTAAAAAAATCCTGTTTAATGCTGATGAATAATTTAATGCACTCTGTATGTTTTTAAGAAATGATGTCCCTTTTCTAGCTTGTGTCTTGAGAAGAACAAGCTTCTGAAAGCAAAAGTCTTTGTGTTTTAGTACTTTTTGCTCATGAACTGCTTTGTACACTCTGCTGCTTTGGGTTAAGGGTTAATAAAATACATTGCTGAAATGAGTTGAGCTCTTCGTTGGCTTGTTTAAAAGGGAAATTTGCAGTAACTCCTAGTAACCAGCAAACCATTCTTTTACATTCACTGTTCTAAATGGACGAAAGATATTGTGAACTATTGCTCTTCATTTTAATTAACCATCATACTACAATACTTAAGTAGACATTTCACGGATAACGGGTTATTGATCATGCAACCTTATATACACAAATGCTCTGTGGGGCTCTGAAAAAATATAACATATCAATGATAAAGTGGGTGTCTGGGCCCCCAGAAATGGGGTGTAGTTATGGGCACTGGGAGGGTCATAGCCAATCTGCTAAATTGGGGACTGTCCCAAAATCCACCAAGCCTGTGTGGGACTTGCAGAGACCACCTTACAGATGCCCTGACATTGGTCACATGAAAGACTTCTGGATGGGAAGCCTCCTGGGATGCACAAGCTAAGTATTTCAGGAGGCTTTGCTTTGGTAAGAAACATAGGATGCGCTCCATTAGAAAATGTTTCCCTATTACTTTTCTGAAGGGGGGGGGGGTTAAGTAAACATGTAGATGGGAGTTAGGGCCTGCTTTTAAGGATAATATGCAGCAACAAAAAATATTATATTGTCTTGTGTAGCCCATAATGAAGTAATCTCATCTTAGAGTACCAAAAAATAAATAAAAAAAATTATACAAAACAGATTACATATGTGTCCAATGTTTTTTTTTGTTTTTTTTATGGTTTGATGGCTTCCTTCTTTATGTCCCAGGTTGATTTTGGATTTGCAGTTGTGTGTCAATGTCATATAAAACACCTAGTGCCATTTCTGGAACTTGTTTCTAAATCCATTGTTGCCAGCTCTGCATTTTCTCACAGTATTCTGACCTCCATGTTCTTGATGCATTAATAATAAATTCTGATACTTAGGCCAAAAAAAAGTGTGTGTGTGTGTGTGTTTTGACTGGGAACCAGGCACCATTTGTCTTGAATATGAATTTTATTTTCGTCCCCTCATACTCTTACTCGTTGCCAGCTCCTCTGCTTTGGCTGTCAGCCAGTATTGATTGGCGCCCACCCCGCTGGAGTTAACAGATGTCAGGAGTGATAGATTACGGGTCGTTCCTTTTAATTTCACTGCTCCCGGATCACAGCTTTGAGCCTAATTCTTTTCAGTGTCAGGATCACTCTCCTGTCACCCACCTCTTCCTTTAACTCTTGTGCTGCCAGTAGCCTTTGAAAGATATAAAAATTAACAAGAAGTGAAAGCAACATCTGGATCCAGGCCTATTTTTCCTCTCCCTTTATTATCCTTGTCAGTTCTAAGTTCTTGTGCTGCCACTGGCCTAACTTCACACCAGTGTCCATGTGTTACCCTTCTGAATAACGAGAAGTGTGCGTGTGTCATTTTTTCTGTCTTGTCAGTATTTTTCAGTATCCTGTATCATATGTATATGTAGCCCCTTAGTTGAATATCTTGTATAGAACCAGCCTAACCAAATGAAGGATAAATCATGTCCTTTATCAGCTACCAACATTGTGATCCAATTTTAGAAAGGCAGTCTTCTATCTTCCTTTTTTGTGTAGTTGTATGTCTTGAGGATTAACACTTCTATTTGTGCATCACTCCAGGCAGATACAAGCTTTGCTTTCCCTAACTTGTTTAAAAAAAAATTGGGTTCCGCCATGTAGTCCCAAGTTTAGATTGTGTTTCCCAAAAAAAGCAGAGAATATGAATATACCATTTATTCCTTATGTTTTGTGTGTGTTATGTATATATTTATGATATATCTACAGATCTATATAGATGGATAGATAGATAATAAAATAATACACTTTTTGTGCAGTTGTACAGTTTTCTTGCAGCACTCTCCATATTCTGACAGCTGCAGTAAGCAGCTGACTCTTGCACCACAGGGCCAAAAGGGGAAAGCCCCATGTGTCTTGGCACAAGAATATATCCAAGAGCTTCTTAGCCCTGGTATTAACATGACTTTCCTATTATAGCCAAGGCATTGCCTAGGTAGGGACTCTTACGTGATTCTGATTTTATAAAAAAAAAAAAAGTGTAGTCCATTCCGCTTTATGGTATTTACTTTGCTACTTTTAAAACGCATTCTATTTTTGTCTTTCAGCTTAAGCCAGGGGTAGGCAACCTCGGCCCTCCAGCTGTTTTGAAACTACAAGTCCCAGGGGACCTTGCAAGACCCTGACAATCACAGGCATGACTCTTAGCGGCAGAGGCATTATGGGATTTGTTGTTTCACCACAGCTGGAGGGCCGAGGTTGCCTACCCCTGGCTTAAGCCGTAGACAGAGAGTAGACCCTGGCAGCAAAGTGCTTGAAGTCTCTTTCTCTCCTGATCTGTTTGTATCAGAATAGAATGCCCTCCTCAGTTGCTATTTGATTTACTTCTAATGTGTCTGTTTGTGGCCTCACATTGCACAGTGCAAACATTTTTTTTTTCTTTCTCCTGATAACATTTCCCTTTGCTTCTTCTCTGAGAGTTTACAGCATTTGTTGTAGCTTTTTATTTTCGCCTTTGTTCTTGCTTTTACCACAAGCTTTACTTTTCCTTGCCAAATGACTAATAATGCGTTATTCTTATTGCAGTGGTCCAAAGAAGAATTCCGCTTTCATATTCCTTCCTTTTCATTTTAACTCTAATCTGTCCTCCTTGCTCTGAATCTCCTCTCATCACATTTCCTTTTTTTGTAAACATTATTTATTCTTCTGTTTTCTTAACATTTTAAGGCCCAAAAGCAATAGCACCCTCCCCCCACAGGGCAGCGCACAATACAAAATGCACTGCAAATGCACAGAGTGGGATGGTGTGAAGTATAAAGTTTACAGCACAGCGTACAGAGTGAGGTAATGTGGAGTATGGAATGTAAAGCACTACATATACAGTAAAATGGGGGCATGTGAAAAATGCAATATACAGCACACCATGCATCATGAGGTAGTGTGGGTTAGGGAATAAGGCAGCACGATGTACAGAATGAGCAGTATGGCATAGGGAATGTACAGCACAGTATACAGAATGAAAAAGTGTAGAATAGGGAAAATACAGCATGGCATACATGGTAAGGTGGAATGTACAGCAAGAGAGTACAGAATAAGTCAGTGTGGCATAGAGAGTATACAGCATGATGTACAGAAAAGGCTATGTACAAAAAACACGTACGGTACATGAGTTATCCTGTAAAGGAATCATTATAGGTAACATTTAATTTTAGTGCAACAATAACAAACCTAGCCACCAGCACTCCAGGCATGCGTTTGCAGAATTTATTGCAAACACATCATTTCACATAGGTCAAATAGGGTATTTGACCTCTGTGACATGATGTGCTTACAATAAAGTCCTGCAAATGCATGCCTGGAGTGCTGGTGACTTTGTTCCTTATTGCTAGTTTTGCATGGCACCATCTATTGTCGTTACAAGCACCCTCTCTCTATTTGATCCAGCACCATCTGGATGGTGCATCCCTGTACAAGATCTACACATATTATGGTGCAGTTATTATTTTTTTATTTTTTTTACGACTAAGTGGCATAGTTCGCTAGACTCACGTATTTTAAAGATTAAAAAAACGCCATGTTGGCAACTCTGCCACTACTGATTACTGCTCCACAATCCCTGCGTGCATGTACGTGCAGCCAGAATGTATTCTGTTCTGGGGGTTCAGGAGAGTAAGTTACATAATTATACTTTCAAGGAGGAGGTCTTCTGGCTCTTCATTCAAGACTGCTTACTGGCCACAGTATCTGAGATCTGATTTACAGGTTGTGGGAGAGTGGCAGCTGGCTATGGCATACTATTGTAACAGAGCCACAGTCACACTTGGGCCACATGGCTGAATAACTAGGCAGCCAGGCTGTGGCTGGCGAATGTCCTAGCTGGCTGACTCCACACCACTCGGATGATGGTGTGAAGTTTAGTGAGGAGAAACAGGAAGTGAGAAATTCAGACAAAGAAAAAAAATATTTAGAAGGGAAATCTAAGGAAAAGGTAAGTGAACCAACAATGCACTAGCTTAAAGGAACCTATTTAGAAAATAAAAAACGAACCTTTACAACCCTTTTAAGCCATTTATTCTTAGTTACACTGTTCAATAGTCATTTTTTGTATTTAACTTTTGTTAAACTGTTATCATCTGCATTTATTTTGTACACCTGTTGTGCTGCCCATTTTCTTTATAAATTGCTTTTTGTAAAGTTGAATTACTATTGCCATTAAATGTTATGACCTTTTTGATATGTTTGCGTATGAAGAATTGGCTATTAAGAATTTTTATATGTCTCTTTTTAGGACAAAACAAGTGTTTCCCATTCTTTGGTTGCAAGACTCCCAAAACCATCCATGTAGGGCAAGACGGATACCCTTCTTGATTGGATCTCCTTATCCTGTCCAACACTGGTAAGGACAGCTTTTATTGATTTAGCCACATATCATGGATAAGAGACTTCTGTCTTAAACTAGCCTAAAATTTTAGATCAGCTTCACCCAATCTGGTTGATTTCAGTCTGATCCAGCCTAATTTCACGTCTATGGTCATTAAGACTGGCTGAGCAGTCTTGGAGCATTGATTGGATGGATTTCTTGTCAGATAAGCCAGAAGGTTTCTGGCGGCGCTTGCTTTTCCTTATGGTTGCCAAATCTAATCAGTATGTCCAAAGGTGCCAGGAAAGATTTCTCCTGATGACCAGATAATGCCTTCACATCTGACCATCATCTTTGGTCAGATGAGGGTCTGTGATCTCTTTTATGTATCACAGTTTATTCATTAATTGACTAGAACTGTGCTCTGTTCTTCATTGGTATAGACGTCTGTATTTACAGTCTCAAAAAAGTGAGCAGAAAGTATTCAACACTTCGCTTGAACTGTTGGCACCATAAAATTATTTCTTCCTGTGTGACTCAACATAGAGATTTTTAACCTTCTTGTTTTGTAATATCCTGGCAGCTGTATAATCTTGCCTTATTTTGTATGTGTTTCATTCTGTGCCACCTTGCCATACCTGCTTCTCTGCTCTGTTATTAACTTTGAAAGGATGTAATCGTATAGAGTGCTTTTGCACCTCGAAAGAGTCTGAATTCCTTGGTGCCAGAATCTTTTCAGTAGGCAGCTTCTTTTTCTGCTGCTTGTCCCTGTCAGAGAAGGGAGGCCCTTTTATATGGGGAGTACAATCTGTTTTCAGCCGGTGAAGAGGTGGTGATCTTAAGTCATTGTGTAATGATAGTATCTTTTACATTGGGCCTATAATACAGCTGTAGCTTTCTAAAAATAAAAGCATTGTACATGTCAACATTAATACCATAAATTTCTCAATGCTTTACTGGTGGGGAAGGTAAAGAGGAACTTCACCCTACTCATAAAAATTCCAAAAAAGACACCTTTACAAACGTTTGGTAATGTCGATCTACAAACAGATACTTATAAATAATTGCAGGTTTTTATATTTTGCATACCGTATATTTATTTTCCTCCCGCTTGGGCTGGTGGCCATTTTTACTAAGGGCAGATGAATCCATCTACCTATATTTTGCCTAGAACTTTGGGTCTGCCTCCTGGATCAAGGCTCATGAACTTCCCAGGATGCAGCTATAAGGCCAGGATTACATCACCTGTGCCTCACTTAACCAAGATAGAGGAAAAAAAAACAGTAATTTTGAGTAAAAGTAAAAAACGAATCAATGCAAGATTATTTCTTATCCACATGCAGAGCTGTATGCTGCTGTAAATGTTTGGTGAAAGTGGGGGCGGTCCACTTTAATTATGTTTGGTAGTTGGTCTACAGAAAATGGTTATCATGTTGACTGTTACAGCTAAGATAAAAAAGAACAGAACAGTATAAATATTAGTGGAAACCTTGTGCCAAAATGGTTCTACTGTTGAAGAGTGTATACGTGCTTTGTTGAATAGATGCAATTTGGAATTGCGTTCTTTCAATTGAAATGCATATGTGATGATTTGAGTCATGTGGGATCCAACTTTTTATTCTAACTTTAAAAGTACTCACCCACTGACATCCTACAACTCTCTCAGGCTGTATTTCTCTGTCATTAATGGGACTCACTTGCGTGTGTGTGTGTGTGTGTGTGTGTGTGTGTACATATGTGTATGTGTATGTATGTATGTATATATATATATGTGTGTACCGTATATATAATACTCGAGTATAAGCAGAGGTCCTAATTTTACCACAAAAAAACTGGGAAAACTTATTGACTCGAGTTTAAGCCGAGGGTAAAAATGCAGCAGCTACTGTAAGCGGAAAAGAGGGTCAACATTGCCCATTCTCACGTTGCCCATTCTCACGTTGCCCATTCTCACGTTGCCCATTCTCACGTTGCCCATATCCACACTGTGCCCATTTGCATGCCTCACTGTGCCCATTACCTCACTGTGCCCATTATCCACGCTCACCTTCTGCTTGCTACAGCGAAGGAAAGATCACCTGCCATGTCCATCGTGCTGCGGGCATCCATTTTTTAAAATTCGCGGCCTCCTCCTGGTCCCGTGCGGTTCCGTGATAGGCGTGTTCAGTGTTCCGCCTATCACGGCCATCTTCTCATCCTCAGACTTTCCCAGCAGACACTGTGTTTAGTGATCCACCAATCACAGACGTTCTTTCATCCTCGAACAAGAGGAGAAGGTCCGTGATTGGCGGATCACTAAACACAGTGTAAATCGCATATCGCGGAACTGCACGGGACCAGGAGGGAGCGCAAATTTAAAAAAATGGACGCCCAAGGTACACTGACTCAAGTATAAGCCGAGGGGGGGGACTTTCAGCCCAAAAAAAGGGCTGAAAATCTCGGCTTATACTTGAGTATATACTGTGTGTGTGTGTGTGTGTGTGTGTGTGTGTGTGTGTGTGTGTATATAACCAACTACCAAGCATTTATCAAAAACTTAAATATCTGCTTTAGGTAGACTGACCTTTTGAAGAGATGGGTATTACAAAGAACAATATTGCCTTGCGCATTACATTGTAGTCCTGGCCTTTTTTAATTTTAAAAAATAAAAATAAATTTGGCGCATTAAGGGGCAGTCTTAAATCGGCATGCCTTAAAGCAAACACAGCGCATAGTCTGAATAGGCCCATGTTTTATTCACCATGTATTCAGAACATTCTGAGAATCGACAGGTTAAAACACATTGACCTCCAGAGTTCACCAATAACTAAAAAGGCAGAGTCAAGAAATCAGATTTTAGTATTTCTTAGGAACACCTGTATTAAAACGCACTCCAACTGCTTAGATCTCTTGTAGGGTTTAACGGAAACATGTCACCTGTGGGATTTCCGTCTGGATCACCATTGATGCTATTATCACCTACTCGAAGCATGTACCAGGGAGTGTTATAAGGATCCTCACCCTACATATCATAAAGTGTAGAGTCCTGCTATATGCAGTGATGATGTTGTTCACATTTAAGATGTGAGTTCAGCCAAAACTACACACGTGCTGAAAGGATAGCATACTTTTTTTAATTTCAGCAGAGGTGAAGGACTATTGGGATTTTTTTTTACACTATCCCAGAGTTCAGCTTTAAAATGTGAACAATGAAAGTGGTTATTTTTTCTCTCTTGGAAACTTTAGCCAACTTTTATATCTGTTTGTCAGACAACGTTTTCCTGCATTTGATGTGGGTTTCAAACACACTTCAAATGGAAGTCTGCGAAATCTCTTTTGACTTTAGTGGAGTAGTGTAGATGGCCAAGGGCTGTTTTGACCTTAACTTGTGTTCTATTTTTTTCAGATGCAACATGTCCCGTTGAGGTGCATTTTTAAGACAAATCTGGATAGACTGCCTAATGCTGGCCTTACACTATACGAAAAATCGCCCGAACGAACTTTCGAAAAACGAATGTTCGGTCGTGAGCGCAAACGATAGTGCCATCATGTAATGACCGATAAATCGTTCAGTGGACATAAAAAAATTTTTTTTTTTTTTTTTTTCATATACCTAGTGCAGAAAGTTCGGACGGGAAACACATTAACCTTCCGATTTATCGTTCGTTCGGCAGAAAATTTCCAAACTTGTCCTTCGTTTTTTCGGCTCAAAAACGTCCCAAAGATTATCGATTTTATGCCCATTAACTTCGAAAAACGAAAGAACTGTCTGAACGACCGATTTTCGCCCGAATTTTCGTATAGTGTATGGCCAGCAATAGACCTTAAAGTATAGAGATGTAGAAGTGCATCATAACAGGGTTTACAGACCGTTTATTAAGAGTTGATTGAGGTCTGTACTAACCAGGTGAGAAGTATTGACACAATTTACCTCCCACTGAGTGTTTTTCATTGGAAGTGTAGGTCTAAAGAGATAGAAAGGTACATTAGGGATGTAAGCAGTTGATGAGATGACTGGCTTATTACAAATAAGTGTACGCGGTTTCTTAAAGAGGGAGTGCAGACTATAATGCAAGAATCTTTTCTGGCTGCAGCCACATATGCCAGGTTTATAGCCCAGGCCTGTAGGTAGCAAACTCTTATTTTTGTTTGTTCAAATACTACAATTAACTTTCACAGATAATGGTTGGTTTTTAAGGATTTGCCGTTGTCGGTGCTAAAATACTTGCATATAAAATAACAGACTAGATATCATTGCTGCCATGAGTAACAAGGGCAAAGGGGTCATGTTTTTAATTTCTGTCAAGAACTCAAGTGACCAGATCATATGTGTGTACTACATCTGACTTGTTCTACTTTCTTAAATATATTCACTTTATTCCAATCTAGTTTGGCAACACACACGTTAAAGTATCTTAGAAGCTTCTGCCCTATTTGTTTATCCACCCTCAAAAAATCATGGTAAAGGAGCCCAGGGGTGCAGCTCTAGTCATTGGCTGTCTGCAACTGGCAGGGGCTGTGACAGCGTGTTCTTTCCTCAGGAAAATAATTCTGTCATAAGAACATTCCCCTGACGGGAACATTCTGTTTTTCTGCTGCTCTCTATGCGTGCATGTGTTTGTGTACAGAACTCATGGCATATGCTTTTGTAAGAAAACGAAACGTACAGGGATTACTGATTGCAATTATAAATGTATTAAATTAGGTGTTCATGCTTGTGTGTGCTTATTTCTATAATAAGCATGCTTATATAGCCCATATTGTGGTTCTGTTTGACAATTAGTAAGCGACAATTAATTTTAATTTCACCATCAACGTTTCTGTTTTAGTTGGAACTGCAGTTTCCAGCCAGATCACTTTACATTGTAATATGAATGCAGCCATTCTGTGATTTCCCCAAGTATATTTGGTTGGCGCTTCAACATTAATCTCACTGTACTGGCCAAGCACAAAAAAAAACCAAGTGGAACCGAGGATTCTCTTTACTGATCTAATTGTGTGTTTAAAAACAAAATGTCTTGATGGCCAAGGAAATACCTAGGTAGCAGATCAACCGCATTCTCTTCCCTGTGTCATTGGCTAATTGGGAATCTGTGGCAGAATCCTTTGGTGTTTATAGTAGAAGGCTGATTAAAGAACCACTTTGATAATATTTCTAGAAGACAACTACATGTGTGTCGTATCCTCTAGTACAGTAGCAAAAAAAAAATATCACAATTTAGTTACAAAGATTTAAAGCTAAACCCCCAGACAAATATATAAAAATGCAAATTCAGTTGTGTTAATGAGGAAAATACTTGAGTAGTTTTTAAGACCTTAATTTTTGTGTGCCGTATTGCACCTGCACTTCCTATAATGTGCTGTCTGAAAGGTGTACCTGGATCACGTAAGTAGCTTTATAGAATTAGAATTCTTTGGGTAAAAGGTTTCCATGAATGTATTTCAGCTGTGTAATTACCGTAGCTGCTTCTCTTGAGTTCAGTGAGTGAACCAGTGAATCCAGACCTTGCATGTAATGCAGTCAGCAGTGGTAAGCTTTCTGTTCTTGAAACTACAAAACATTAGTTTTAAACATTTGCAAAATAAAAAATGGTCATACCCCTGTAGTTCAAAGTACAGCACATTGTAAAAGTACCTGCCAATAAAACAGTGCCCAATAAAGCATTATAATAGAGGAGCAATGGTATGATACTTCAGCTTTTTGCCTACAAAGAAACTGCTTAGCTTTAATTATTAGCCTGGATTCATATCTATGCATTTTTAGTGCTTTTTGCATTTTGCATGCAGATTTGCACTACAGAATGTGATCCATAGGAAACCATGGTAAATGGACTTTAGTGCAAATCTGCAAAATGCAAAAAGCACTAAAAATGCATCGGTGTGAATCCAGCCTAATAGAGGGGCAATGAATGGTGTACTATAGCATTCTGCCAAGGAGGAAACTGCCCAGCTGTAGTTATAACAGAGTGGCAATGTATGATATACCATACCATCCTGTCAAGCAGTAGTTATAATGCAGGGACAATATATGGTACTATAACATCTCACCAAGGAGGAAACTGCCCAGCTGTAGTTATTATAGAGAGGCAATGTATGGTACTATAACATCCTGCCCAATAGTAGTTATAATACACGGGCAATGTATGATGCTATAGCATTCTGGCCAGGACAATGTGTGATATATAGTATCTTGTCCCAACAGTAGTTATAATAGAATGGCAGTCTATGGTACTATGGCATCCTATACAGTAGTAATTAAAATGGAGGGGCAATGTATGGTTACTATAGCATCCTACCTAGAAGAAAACTAACCACCTGGCATAGATGAATCTACAAGAGAATAACAATTCAGTTAGGTAAACTTAACTGAAATCCAGAAACTGTGAGAATTATAACGAAGTGCAGTAGTTTACTGTGTATATATAGAGAGAATGCTAGACATGCTACTTCTGTGACATCCTGAGAAATGGCAGTTATATACACCCCCCCCCCTTTATTTTCTTAAAAGACGATGCTTTGAAATAATTTGAATTGTAGTATGTGAGGTGAAGGAAAAAAAAATACTCTCTAGGCGTGGAGAAGATTGTCATATCAAGCTGTTAATGAGAATGCATAAACGATCTGTCAAAAATATCATTCTACATCTGAACAACCCTTTTAGTACACATGTGCCTCCTAGTGTCATGATGGTGCTAGTGCACATGTGTTGGGTGAAGAGTTGGCTTCTATAGAAACATCCAGATCACCGTAGGTTTTATAGGGGAGATGCTTTGGTAAGAATTTCTATATTGGGATATCCACTCATGTCAAGTGAAAAAAAGCTACCTCATTGAGCATACTTGGAAGTATGCAGCATAATAGACTTGCAATTCCATCCCTGCTTTATTTATTATACATATTTTTGTTATGGCTGATAATATTGCACAAACCACAATACTTCATATTTGAGCCTGTCTTTGCAGAATTGCTTGCTTTTGGTTCACATGTGCCTTTGCGGCCTGTTTTGTTGCCATTTCTTGGTTTGTGTAATGAGGGGAATGGTGAAAGTTGGAGGATCACATCTCTCCTAAATAACTTCTTAAACATAACCTATGTAAATGTACAAGTCATATATGCCATTTCAGAAGTTAATAAGAAGGGAAATTATTTCCTGATTAGGTGTTGCGCAATAGCAGTGGTTCATACAGGGCATTCAGTACTTGCTGCCCCCACCTTCATGAGTACTTTAGAAATTGGTATTCATGAAGTGTAACACGTTTCCTTGTAATGGCCTCTCCTGCAGACAATTATTATTGTGTTATCCTTACGGTTTTATTTTTATTAGTATTTGGTTCTCATGCAGCTTTGTCTGTGTACGTAGCACTTGTTCAGCATGCAAATGCCGCCAGGATCAATGCACAGGAATGAAATCAATCGAGCAACTGCTGGCACATGGGAATGGGGGCTGGGGGCTATAACCATTGGATACTATAATACATATTAACTCTCACCTTGCAGTGTAATAGGGAGGCGGAAGCGATTACATATATCCATTGCAATGTACATGGTTACACGCTGCCTCCTTCCTTGCATCTTCTTTAATGCTTATGCCTGTATTTAATGAAAGATTTTTATTTGGGTTTTGGTCATATAATAAAACAGGTTACTGATATCCACATCAGGTGTTAATTAGATTCATGTATACGCAGTGCAAATCTATGCGGATCATGTTTTTATCTACTATCCTAATTGGTGTTGAATTATTACCCTTTTTAGCTTGGAATGCTCTGGTCAAAATGTATACGAAATTCTAATCTAGATGTATTTAAAGAGTTGATCTTCTCCCCTGTGGTTATGGAGTCCCGGAGGACTGAGTGTCACATGCAGTGAAGGCTGATCGCCAAAGGCCCAGGACACAGCTCCATGTTATTTCTGCTGGCCGTTTTGCAGTCTGCATTGTGTCACCTCATATAATGTAAGATTCATCTCTCCTGGCCCACCGCACGTTACATTTCTATCACATTTTGCCCTGGAACTCTGAGAAAGATTTTTAGTGTTGGATGTTGAATTCTAGAACAAGTCAAGGCTTTTTATTTTTACTGATTCGTCCAAATGTAATTGCCTAAATATTATAATCAAATAAACTGGTAGGTTTAACACATACCCAAGCACTGCAGGCTGTTGGTATGTAGTGTAATATTTTAATGAGACTGTCTGCTTAGTTCTATATTTCACCAAGCTTTGGCCTAAACCTCCAAATGCGTGAGTAAATTCAAAGGAGACTTTTTTTAGTGTTGGAAATCCTGTTCTGGTAACCCCATTCACGTTCTAAACTAGTTGAAGAGTTTGTAGAGGCGAAGTGGTTATGTGGGTATGTTCAAGGAAAATACAGATAGCATGACCTGCATGCATGTCAGTTCAGTGCTTTGTGATTAAACGGGCATCCCTAAATCTGTGCCTTGGGGCTTGGCGGAAATCCACATCTGATACTGTCTGAAAAAATAACACGTGTCTCTTATTAGGGTGTCCACAATGCTCCTCACCCTCTCTCCATGTATTATATTTTTATGGCGCATGACAAAGCACAGCAGGAATAACAATGCTTTGGGCCCCAGAGAAGTGTAGAAACTCAACAAAAGCTGTTTAAATACAGACAGATCTTTCAGCAGTTAGAGCAAAAGAATAAGAGCAGCCATCAAAGCTGCAATGTCAAATCCATACTGTAACCATTCTCCTTCTAAATGAAATTCCTTTAATGCTTTATTTTATATGTATACTACACAGTGAATCCAATTGACATCCAAAGCTGGGTAAAATATTTGTTTTCTGCACGCCTTGGATCTCATTGCATCATTGTTTTGAAACCACACAGAACCCATTCAGCAGACGTGTGATAAATACAAAGAGAGGCACACAACTATTTCAACCACCAATAGAAAAATTGACCCTGAAGTCATAGTGATATCATAATCTCAACAAAACTACTGTAAACAATCGTAAAAACACATGCAAAATCATAAATCTGTGTCCCCTATATGCATATACAGTGGGCATAGAAAATAATCATATTTTGTTGCTTTGCAGCCTGAAATGAAAATAGACCGTTTTTGTTTTACTTAGCTGCACTCAGTGCAACCTATAACATCCAAGTGAAAGATGTATAAAAAAAAAAGAATCACGGAGTTGGAAAAAGGATCAACTCCTTGTGTCAGTATTTTGTTGAGCCACCTTTTGCTTTAATTATGGCCTTTAGTCAGTTGTGATATGTCTCTACTAACTTTGCACATCTAGACTTTGCAATATTTGCCCACTCTTTTTTGCAGAACTGCTCAAGTTCAGTTAAAGTGGAGTTACACCCCGAAATGTTTTTTTTGTTTTTGTTTTTTTACCAAAAATCCCCCAAAAATTTTTTTTTTTTTTTTTTACTTATCAGAAATAGTGGTTGCTATGCGGAAGTCCCTAATCTGCCTCTTCATCGTCCATGGCTGGTCTTCTTCCTCCGTCCTACTCGCGGTGTCTTCTGGTGAATGGGGCGCGAGAGCAGCCGGCCCATTCACAAAGCGGCGCGCGGCAGAAAACGGAGAGTGAAGCCGCACGGCTTCACTGCCCGTTTCCCTTACTGAGGATGGCGGAACCGGGAGCTGCCAGGATCGAGGGATCGGCCTCGGGGGGGGGGGGGGGCGGGCGACATTGCGGGCGAGTAGAACAGGTATGTGTTCTTATTAAAAGTCAGCAGCTATACAGTGTTTGTAGCTGCTGACTTTAAAAAAATAAAATAAATCGCGGGTGGAATCCCTCTTTAAATTTGGTGACTGTTTGTGGACTGCAGTCTTCAAGTCATTCCACAGATTTTCAATTGGGTCTGACTAGGCCATGCAAGGACATTCACCTTTTTTCTCCAACTACTGTGTGGTCATCTTTGCCTTTGGGTCATTGTCATGTTGGAAGGTGAACCTTCTTCCTATTGACCATTTTGTGGCAGAGGCCAGCAGATTTTCCTCAAGAATTTGATGGTATTTTGCACCATCCATTTTTCCTTCTATCCTGACAAGTGCTCCAGTCCCTGCTACAGAAAAACACCCTCATAACAGGATATTACCACCTCCTTGCTTTACTGTAGGAATGGTGTTATTTGGATGGTGAGCTGTATTGGTTTTCTGCCAGACATATCGTTTGGTGTTGAGGCCAAATACTTCAATTTTGGTCTCATCTGACCAGAACACCCTTTTCCATGTGGCCTCTGAATCTTCAAGGTGTGTTTTGGCAAAGCTCAGTCGTGACTGCACGTGGCCTATTTTTGGAGAGTGGCTTTTTTCTTGCAACCCTCTTACACAAGCCACGTTCTCTGTCACAATTGCACTAATACGGCTACAATTACGTCATGTAGAATTTGTGATATTGTTGTCACATACACACCATGACCACGCTGTCATAAATTCCTGCAACTGCTTCATAGCTGCTGTAGGCCTCTTGGTAATAACCTCTGACCAGTTTCCTTCGGTCTCTTTCATCCAGTTTGGAGCGACGTCCTGATCCATGAAGGGGTCTGTGTTGTACCACATACCTTCCACTTCCTAATAGACTTTACTGTGCTTCTAGGCATTGATGAAGCCTTTGAAATCTTTTTGTATCCATCTCCTGACTGATGCCTGTCCACAACTTTCCCCCAGAGATCTTTTGAAAGTCCTTTGCCACTCATAGTTGATTGCTTGGTTTAGTTAGACTACCAGGGACTAAAATGCTCTAGGAAAGCTCATTTCATGATAAGCTAATCAAAATGACCACAGGTCAAAGTTGAAAGTCAAGTAGCTTTGTGTGCCATTGAGAAGGTGATAAGCTACACGTCATTTACAAGTCATTTATAGGAGGTGGGTAATCCTTTTTCCAACTTGGTGATTCTGTTTTTAAATACAGTGGAAAGTATTCAGACCCCCTTAAATTTTCCACTCTGTTATATTTTTTTCCTCAATGTACACACAGCACCCCATTTTGACAGAAAAACACAGAATTGTTGACATTTTTGCAGATTTATTAAAAAAGAAAAACTGAAATATCACATGGTCCTAAGTATTCAGACCCTTTGCTCAGAATTTAGTAGAAGCACCCTTTTGATCAAATACAGCCATAAGTCTTTTTGGGAAAGATGCAACAAGTTTTTCACACCTGGATTTGGGGATCCTCTGCCATTCCTCCTTGCAGATCCTCTCCAGTTCTGTCAGGTTGGATGGTAAACGTTGGTGGACAGACATTTTTAGGTCTCTCCAGAGATGCTCAATTGGGTTTAAGTCAGGGCTCTGGCTGGGCCATTCAAGAACAGTCACAGAGTTGTTGTGAAGCCACTCCTTCGTTATTTTAGCTGTGTGCTTAGGGTCATTGTCTTGTTGGAAGGTAAACCTTTCGGCCCAGTCTGAGGTTCTGAGCACTCTGGAGAAGGTTTTCGTCCAGGATATCCCTGTACTTGGCCGCATTTATCTTTCTCTTGATTGCAACCAGTCGTCCTGTCCCTGCAGCTGAAAAACACCCCCACAGCATGATGCTGCCACCACCATGCTTCACTGTTGGGACTGATGTGATGAGCAGTGCCTGGTTTTCTCCACACACACTGCTTAGAATTAAGGCCAAAAAGTTCTATCCTGGTCTCAGACCAAAGAATCTTATTTCTCACCATCTTGGAGTCCTTTGTGTGTTTTTTTTAGCAAACTCCATGCAGGCTTTCATGTGTCTTGCACTGAGGAGAGGCTTCCGTCAGGCCACTCTGCCATAAAGCCCCGACTGATGGAGGGCTGCAGTGATTGACTTTCTACAACTTTCTCCCGACTGCATCTCTGGAGCTCTGCCACAGTGATCTTTGTTTTCTTCTTTGCCACTCTCACCAAGGCTCTTCTCCCCCGATAGCTCAGTTTGGCCGGACGGCCAGCTCTAAGAAGGGTTCTGGTCGTCCCAAGCGTCTTCCATTTAAGGATTACGGAGGCCACTGTGCTCTTAGGAACCTTAAGTGCAGCAGAAGTTTTTTTGTAACCATGGCCAGATCTGTGCCTTGCCACAATTCTGTCTCTAAACTCTTCAGGCAGTTCTTTTGACCTCATGATTCTCATTTGCTCTGACATGCACTATGAGCTGTAAGGTCTTATATAGACAGGTGTGTGGCTTTCCTAATCAACACAGCTGGACTCAAATGAAGGTGTAGAACTAGTGATGAGCCGAACACCCCCGGGTTCGGTTCGCACCAGAACCCGCGAACGGACCGGAAGTTCGAACGAACATTAGAACCCTATTAAATACAATGGATGCGAACGTTCGAATTCTAAAGTGCTAATTATAACAACTATTATGCATGTTATTGTCCTAAAAAGGGTTTGGGAACCCGGGTTCTGCACCAGGGGACATGTATCAATGCAAAAAGAAGTTTTAAAAACGGTCGTTTTTCGGGAGCAGTCATTTTAATGATGCATAAAGTGAAAAAAAAAAAGTCAAATATTCCTTTAAATATCGTACCTGGGGGGTGTCTAAAGTATGCCTGTGAAGTGCCACGTGTTTCCCGTGTTTAGAACTGTCCCTGCACAAAATGACACTTCTAAAGGAAAAAAAAGCCATTTAAAACTGCTTGCGGCTTTAATGTAATGTCTGGTCCCGGTAATATGGATGAAATTCTTTAAGAAAAATGGCATAGCTACCCCATGACCCCCCCCCCTACCCCAGCCCATTACCAGCCCCTTTGGGTCTTGTATGGATATTAAGGGGAACCCCGCACATAAAATAAAAAAGGCCCTATATACTCTGAACAGCCGTATACAGGCGGTGCATACAAGACAGGGACTGTAGGTTTGTTCTTATGTAGAATCTGTTTGTAATTTTGAACAGGTACATTGTTGAAGTGTAGCTCCAGCCCAAAAATCTATTTTTAAACTTTTTGGAAAACATAGGTAAGGGTTATCACCCCTGTAACATTTGTTTTGCTGTCTGTGCCCCTGTTCAGAACATTTCACCTCACTTTCCGTCCCAATGACAACTGTTTTTGAAATGTGGTGTTTTTCTTGAAACAAGGATTGCTGATAAAGCATCAGTACAGAGGAGACACCTTTCTCCCATATTTATTCTTACAGGAGAGAATTTTCCTTCCTAGTGGTAGATTTCCTCTCACTTCCTGTTGTCTTCTTGCGTTTGCAAGTAGGAGTCGTTTGTAAGTTGGATGTTTGAAAGTAGGGACCTGCCGTATATACTCTGCAGAAATAGGCCCCTTAGTTGTTGGTGTTGGCACAACACTGTAAGCACTCACAGTTACTCTTGGTTGGTGCTGGAACGCCCTGCTGTCAACTATTATATCAGGAATTTTAATTACATATAATTGTTGAACAGTGGTAGTAAAAATTGGGCCTTTGATGGTGGTGCTGGTGCCACAACACTGTAAGCCCTGACAGTTACTCTTGGTGGGTGCAGCAATGGGCCCTGCTGTGAATTATTAGATCAAGAATTGTAATTACATGCCCCTGTTGAACAGGGGCTGAAAAATTGGGCCTTAGGCACTGGTGGCACAACACTGCAACCCCTCACAGATACTGTACTTGGAGCACAGCAATGAGCCCTGTTGCAAAGTATTGCTTCAAAAATTGTAATGACACGCCCCTGTTAAACAGGGGCTGAAAAATTGGGCCTTAGGCACTGGTGGCACAACACTGCAACTCCTCACAGATACTGTACTTGGAGCACAGCAATGAGCCCTGTTGCAAAGTATTGCTTCAAAAATTGTAATTACACGCCCCTGTTAAACAGGGGCTGAAAAATTGGGCGTTAGGCACTGGTGGCGGCACCCATAAACAAAAATGATCTTCCAAGCTATCATCATCAATCGTATCATTGAGGACTCGGAGGAGGAGGATAGCCAGTCAACATAACAGCACAGGCACTCAGCATCAGCATCAGTCTTGAAGGGATGTGACATTTTAAAATCAATTAGTCTGTTATATCAGCATCAGGTGTGTGGTAGCTGGTGGTGATCCAAGACTGGTTCATCTTGATGAAAGTCAGTCGATCAACCGAGTCGGTGGACAGGCGCACCCTGTGATCCGTGACAAATCCTCCAGCAGCACTGAATGTGCGTTCCGAAAGAACGCTGGATGCAGGACAGGCCAGTAGCTCAATTGCATACTGTGCAAGCTCTGGCCAGTGATCCATCCTCAAGACCCAGTAAGCCAGAGGATTTTCGGTGGGGAAGGTGTCCAAGTCTGACCTTGCCCCTAGATATTCCTGCACCATGTTTATCAGACGCTGGCGATGGTTGCTGGAACCAATCATACTTTGGGGCTGCGGACTAAAGAATTGTCTGAACGCATCGGTCAGACGGCCACCTTCCCCACCGCTCCTTCTTTGACTGGCCGAAGCCTCAGCAACTCGTTGTCCAGGACCAGGAGTTTGCAACCTCCCAGTCTCTGGGAACGCGTTGCACAGACCTTTCTGCAAGGCCTCCCGGAGTTGTCTCATCCTCTGCTCCCTCTGCGACGGTAACATAAGGTCCGCAACCTTACCCTTGTACCGTGGATCAAGGAGAGTGGCCAGCCAGTAATGGTCCCTCTCCTTGATCCGAAGAATACGAGGATCCTTCCGCAGACTTTGCAGGATCAGGGAGGCCATGCAGCGTAGGTTTGCTGAGGCATTCGCTCCGGAGTCCTCTGGGTCACTAAGGACGACATGATCCGCAGCCACCTCCTCCCAGCCACGTACAAGTCCACTGGTTTCTTGGGACTGTAAATCATCCCTAAAAGACTGCTGCTGATGATGCTGAGTGCCAGCCTCCACCTCCATGCTGACACAATCCTCCTCCTCCTCCTCCTCCTCCTCCTCCTCGTCCTGTGCGATGGGTGGGACAGAAGGAACACTGTCTGGGTAAAGGGGGCCTTGAGAGGCAAGGAAGTCCTCCTCTTCCTGCCTCTGTTCTGCCTCAAGTGCCCTGTCCATTATTCCACGCAGCGTGTGCTCCAACAGGTGGACAAGAGGTACAGTGTCACTGATGCATGCACTGTCACTGCTCACCATCCTCGTGGCCTCCTCAAATGGTGCCAGGACAGTGCATGCATCCCTGATCATGCCCCACTGGCGTGGAGAAAAAAAACCAAGCTCCCCTGACCCTGTCCTGGTGCCGTAGTCGCACAGGTACTCATTGATGGCCCTCTGCTGCGTGTGCAGCCGCTGCAGCATGGCCAACGTTGAGTTCCACCTGGTGGGCATGTCACATATAAGGCGGTTCTTGGGCAGGTTCAACTCCTTTTGCAGCTCAGCCAGGCGAGCACTGGCATTATAAGATCTGCGGAAATGCACACAGACTTTCCTGGCCTGCCTCAGGACATCCTGTAAGCCCGGGTACCTGCCCAAGAACCGCTGCACCACCAGGTTAAGGACGTGAGCCACACAGGGCACATGGGTCAGTTGTCCCTGTCGGAGGGCGGAGAGGAGGTTGGTGCCATTGTCGCAAACCACCATTCCTGGCTTAAGCTGGCGTGGCGTCAACCACCTCTCGGCCTGGCCCTGCAGAGCAGACAGGACCTCTGCCCCAGTGTGGCTTCTGTCCCCCAAACACACCAGCGCAAGCACGGCATGGCATCTTTTTGCCTGCGTACTTGCGTAGCCCCGTGAACGGCTACGGAGCACCGCTGGTTCATAGGACAAACCACAGGAAGAGGCCATGGAGGAAGAAGAAGAGGAGGGGGTGGAGGAGAGAGGTGTGTCACAACCAGTAGTAGCATTTTGGAGGCGTGGCGGTGGGACAACCTCCAACACTACTGCACCTTGTCCTGAATCCTTCCCAGCTGCCAAAAGAGTGACCCAATGGGCCGTGAAAGAAAGGTAACGTCCCTGTCCATGCCTGCTGGACCATGAGTCAGCGGTAATATGCACCTTACCGCTGACCGCCCTGTCCAGCGAGGCCAAGACATTGCCTTCCACATGCCGGTAGAGAGCCGGAATAGCCTTCCGTGAGAAAAAGTGGCGTTTGGGAACCTGCCACTGAGGAACCGCACATTGCACAAACTCACGGAAGGGGGCCGAGTCTACCAACTGAAAAGGCAGCAGTTGAAGCGCTAGCAATTTAGCCAAGCTAGCATTCAACCGCTGGGCATGTGGATGGCTGGGAGTGAACTTCTTTCGACGGTCCAGCAGCTGGGGCAGGGAAATTTGCCTGCTAGAATCGGACGTCGGTGTACTGCTAGCAGAGTGGGCGCAAGTACTTGGCTGTGACACACCTAATTCTACACCTTCATTCCTCTCAGTGCATGTTTCAGAGAGGACTGAAGTTATAGTGGGGTTGGAGATCCCAGCTGATGCGGTGCAAGGAGAGGTCCGCTTTGTTCTTTGGTGTGGGTCTTTGAGGTAGGCTTGCCAACGAGCTGCATGGCAGGTCAACATATGTCTGGTCAGGCATGTGGTACCCAAGCGGCTGATGTTTTGGCCACGCGATATACGCTTGAGACATATGTTGCAAACAGCAGCTGTGCGATCTGATGCACTAGCCTCAAAAAAGGCCCACACCAAAGAACTTTTTGAATGACGGGCAGAGGCAGCGCCCTGCACAGGCGGAGCTCTGCGGTGTGATTCCGTCGGTGTACTGCCCTTACGCTGGCCACCAAAGGGCATCCTGCCTCGTTGGAGATGTGCCTCCTCCTCATCCTCCTCCTCCTCCTCTCTCCTATTAGGCACCCACGTGGAGTCATTGACCTCATCATCCCCTCCCTCCTCATCACTGGAGCCAATCTGGCAGTATGCTGCAGCTGCTGGAACATGACTGCCAGATTGGTGTCCTTCTTGAGCATCCCCTCTGTCTGCTCTCACGCTACTGCCTTCCTCTAGCTGGGTTTCATCATCAGACCCTTCGAAACGCTGGGCATCCTCCTGGAGCATGTACCCAACACTGTGCTGAAACAGTTCGGGGGACTCCTCAGGAGGAGGACATGGTGGGTCTAGGGAAGGAGTGACTGATGATTTGTCTGACATTGATACCAGGGAAGACGACGCTTTGGCAGCTGCTTTTCCAGTACCCTGAGCCTGGGTGAGAGAGGATGAGGAGGAGGAGGAGGGCTTGGTCATCCACTCTACCAAGTCTTCGGCATGATGTGGCTCAACATGTCCAGCTGCCGAAAAGAAGGACAAGCGTGTCCCATGGCCATGTGCTGATGACAATGCACCGCGTCCACGACCAGCACTGTTGCCCCCAGACACAGAGCCTGCTTGCCCTCTTTTATTGCCTCCTGACTGTCTGCCTCTCCTTGTTTGCCTTCCAGACATTCTAATAGATGGCCTGCAGGGAGATGGGAAAAAAGCAATAAGGGCTACCTTCAGGTGTCCTTCTCTGTCCCTGGAAACAAGGACTTGCAGAGTGAAAGAAAAAAAACACTCTCCCTACCTACAGTTTTCTGTCCCTAGAAAAAATGTTTTTTTTAATCACAATATAGCACAAGGAAAATTAACTCACTGTCCTTACAGGTCCCTGGAAACAAGGACTTGCAGAGTGAAAGAAACTGACACTGTCCCTACCTAGAGTTTTCTGTCCCTAGAATAAATGTTTTTTTTAATCACAATATAGCAAAAGGACAATTCACTCACTGTCCTTCCAGGTCCCTGGAAACAAGGACTTGCAGAGTGAAAGAAACTGACACTGTCCCTACCTAGAGTTTTCTGTCCCTAGAATAAATGTTTTTTTTAATCACAATATAGCAAAAGGACAATTCACTCACTGTCCTTCCAGGTCCCTGGAAACAAGGACTTGCAGAGTGAAAGAAACTGACACTGTCCCTACCTAGAGTTTTCTGTCCCTAGAATAAATGTTTTTTTTAATCACAATATAGCAAAAGGACAATTCACTCACTGTCCTTCCAGGTCCCTGGAAACAAGGACTTGCAGAGTGAAAGAAACTGACACTGTCCCTACCTAGAGTTTTCTGTCCCTAGAATAAATGTTTTTTTTAATCACAATATAGCAAAAGGACAATTCACTCACTGTCCTTCCAGGTCCCTGGAAACAAGGACTTGCAGAGTGAAAGAAACTGACACTGTCCCTACCTAGAGTTTTCTGTCCCTAGAATAAATGTTTTTTTTAATCACAATATAGCAAAAGGACAATTCACTCACTGTCCTTCCAGGTCCCTGGAAACAAGGACTTGCAGAGTGAAAGAAACTGACACTGTCCCTACCTAGAGTTTTCTGTCCCTAGAATAAATGTTTTTTTTAATCACAATATAGCAAAAGGACAATTCACTCACTGTCCTTCCAGGTCCCTGGAAACAAGGACTTGCAGAGTGAAAGAAACTGACACTGTCCCTACCTAGAGTTTTCTGTCCCTAGAATAAATGTTTTTTTTAATCACAATATAGCAAAAGGACAATTCACTCACTGTCCTTCCAGGTCCCTGGAAACAAGGACTTGCAGAGTGAAAGAAACTGACACTGTCCCTACCTAGAGTTTTCTGTCCCTAGAATAAATGTTTTTTTTAATCACAATATAGCAAAAGGACAATTCACTCACTGTCCTTCCAGGTCCCTGGAAACAAGGACTTGCAGAGTGAAAGAAACTGACACTGTCCCTACCTAGAGTTTTCTGTCCCTAGAATAAATGTTTTTTTTAATCACAATATAGCAAAAGGACAATTCACTCACTGTCCTTCCAGGTCCCTGGAAACAAGGACTTGCAGAGTGAAAGAAACTGACACTGTCCCTACCTAGAGTTTTCTGTCCCTAGAATAAATGTTTTTTTTAATCACAATATAGCAAAAGGACAATTCACTCACTGTCCTTCCAGGTCCCTGGAAACAAGGACTTGCAGAGTGAAAGAAACTGACACTGTCCCTACCTAGAGTTTTCTGTCCCTAGAATAAATGTTTTTTTTAATCACAATATAGCAAAAGGACAATTCACTCACTGTCCTTCCAGGTCCCTGGAAACAAGGACTTGCAGAGTGAAAGAAACTGACACTGTCCCTACCTAGAGTTTTCTGTCCCTAGAATAAATGTTTTTTTTAATCACAATATAGCAAAAGGACAATTCACTCACTGTCCTTCCAGGTCCCTGGAAACAAGGACTTGCAGAGTGAAAGAAACTGACACTGTCCCTACCTAGAGTTTTCTGTCCCTAGAATAAATGTTTTTTTTAATCACAATATAGCAAAAGGACAATTCACTCACTGTCCTTCCAGGTCCCTGGAAACAAGGACTTGCAGAGTGAAAGAAACTGACACTGTCCCTACCTAGAGTTTTCTGTCCCTAGAATAAATGTTTTTTTTAATCACAATATAGCAAAAGGACAATTCACTCACTGTCCTTCCAGGTCCCTGGAAACAAGGACTTGCAGAGTGAAAGAAACTGACACTGTCCCTACCTAGAGTTTTCTGTCCCTAGAATAAATGTTTTTTTTAATCACAATATAGCAAAAGGACAATTCACTCACTGTCCTTCCAGGTCCCTGGAAACAAGGACTTGCAGAGTGAAAGAAACTGACACTGTCCCTACCTAGAGTTTTCTGTCCCTAGAATAAATGTTTTTTTTAATCACAATATAGCAAAAGGACAATTCACTCACTGTCCTTCCAGGTCCCTGGAAACAAGGACTTGCAGAGTGAAAGAAACTGACACTGTCCCTACCTAGAGTTTTCTGTCCCTAGAATAAATGTTTTTTTTTAAGCACACTATAGCAGAAGCACAAAACACACTGACACTCTCCCTACCTATCCTTCTCTTTCCCTAAACTAAAGGAATCCAGGTTAAGCAAGAAAGAAATAACAGTCACTGTCCCTGCCTATGCTACTCTATCCCTGCTCCGGAACACACTACACTAGGCCGCCGTGCTGGCGGCCTTTTATAGTGTGGGGCGTGTACTAAACACCCTCAGCAATAATTGGCCACAGGCATCCTGCCTGTGGCCAATCATTGCTCTCCTCGCTGCCGGCGCTGTGATTGGCCAAGCATGCGGGGTCACAGTGCATGCTTGGCCAATCACAGCGCCTGGATGACACTGCGATGGCGTAGTGCATTGTGGGCCGTTCGCGTCACTCGAATTTGGCGCGAACGGCCCAAATCGTTCGATCTTCGTCGAACGATCGAACAGCCAATGTTCGAGTCGAACGTATGTTCGACTCGAACACGAAGCTCATCCCTATGTAGAACCATCTCAAGGCTGATCAGAAGAAATGGACAGCACCTGAGTTAAATATGAGTGTCACAGCAAAGGGTCTGAATACTTAGGGCCATGTGATATTTCAGTTTTTCTTTTTTAATAAATCTGCAAAAATGTCAACAATTCTGTGTTTTTCTGTCAATATGGGGTGCTGTGTGTACATTAATGAGGAAAAAAAATGAACTTAAATGATTTTAGCAAATGACTGCAATATAACCAAGAGTGGTGAAATATTTAAGGGGATCTAAATACTTTCTGCACCCACTATATATATATATATATAGATAGATATAGATAGATATAGATATATATAATTTGTTTTCCTGACATGTTGGTGTTACATCCAAATAACCTCATTCCTACAGTAAAGCATGAAGGTGGTAATATCCTGTTATGGGGGTGTTTCTCCACAACAGGGACTGGTGCACATGTCAGGATAGAAGAAAAATTAATGGGGGGCAAAATACTGTCATTCTTGAGGAAAGTCTGCTGCCGTTTTCCAGAAAGTGGTCAATAGGAATGACCCAAAGCACACAGCAAAAATTACCATACAGTAGTTGAAGGAGAAAGAGGTACATGGCCTAGTCAGAGCCTAGGCTTAAAGCCCATTGAAAATCTGTGGAATCACTTGAAGACTGTAGTCCAAAAACGATCACCATTAAATTTAACTGAACTTGAGCATTTCTGCAAAGAGTGGGCAAATTTTGCAAAGTCTAGATGTGCAAAGTTAGTAGAGACATGTAAGGCTGTAATAAAAAAAAAAAGGGTAGTTCATGCCATACATTGTGATAGAACTCACCGTAGCACCACTTCTAGCGTGAGAGAAGAATGATCTTGTGCACAGTGTACCAAAAAAGATATTGCAAATGTGTGAAAAGTGTGCCGTGCATTTGTATTTAGCCCCCCTGAGTCAATACTTTTGTAGAACCACCTTTTTCTACAATTACAGCTGTAAGTCTTTTTGGGGATGTATCTACCAGCTGTGCACATCTAGAGTGATGTTTTTTTCCCATTCTTCTTGGCAAAATAGCTCAAGCTCTCTCAGATTGGATGGAGAGCGTCTATGAACAGCAATTTTCAAGTCTTGCCACAGATTCTCGATTGGATTAAGGGCTGGGCTATGACTGGGCCATTCTAACACATGAATATGCTTTGATCTAAACCATTCCATTGTAGCTCTGGCTGTATTTTTATAGTAGTTGTCTGACTGGAAGGTAAACCTTTTCCCCAGTTAAGTATTTTGCAGACTCTAACATGTTTGCTTCTAAGATTGCCCGGTTTTTGCCTCCATCCATCTTCCCATCAACTCTGACCAGCTTCCTTGTCCCTGCTGAAGAAAATCATCCCCACAACAAGATGCTGCCACCACCATGTTTCACAGTGGGAATTGTGTGTGCAAGGTGATGTGCAGTGTTAGTTTTCCACCCCACATAGCGTTTTAGGCCAAAAAGTAAAAAGTTTAGGTTTCATCTGACCAGAGCACCTTTTTCCACATGTTTGCTTTGTCCCCCCACATGGCTTCTCGCAAACTGCAAACGGTACTTCTTATGGCTTTCTTTCAACAATGGATTTCCTCTTGCCACTCTTCCAATAAAGGCCAGATTTGGGAAAAGCACGACCAATGCCTTGTACACACGATCGGAATTTCCGATGGAAAAAGTCAGATGGACTTTTTCCATCGGATATTCCGACCATGTGTATGCCCCATCGGACTTTTTCCATCGGAAATTCCAAGGAATTACGTCGGAGTTTAGATAGAGAACATTCTCTTTTACTCCAATGGAATTCCGTCGGAATTAGGATGTGATTTTGGCCGGTAAAAAGTCAGACCGTGTGTACGGGGCATTATAGTTGTCCTGTGGACAGATTCTCCCACCTGAGCTGTGGACCTATGCAGCTCCTCTTGGCTACATCTCTGATTAATGCTCTCCTTGCCCGGCCTGTCGGTTTAGGTGGACGGCCATGTCTTGGTAGGTTTGCAGTTGTGCCATACTCTTTCCATTTTCGGATGATAGATTGAACAGTGCTCTGTGAGATGTTCAAAGCCTGGGATTTTTTTTTATAACCTAACCCTTCTTTAAACTTTTCCACAACTTTATCTCTGACCTGTCTGGTGTGTTCCTTCGTGTTGCTGTTTTTTCACTAAGGTTCTCTAACAAACCTTGAAGGGCTTCACAGAACAGCTGTATTTATACTTAGATTAAATTGCACACAGGTGGACTCTATTTACCAATTAGGTGACTTCTGAAGGCAATTGGTTCCACTAGATTTTAGTTGGGGGTATCAGAGTAAAGGGGGCTCAATACAAATGCACGCTACACTTTTCAGATATTTACTTGTAAAAAATCTTGAAAACCATTTATCATTGTCCTTTCACAATTAGGTGCCACTTTGTGTTGGTCTATCACATAAAATCCCAATAAAATACATTTATGTTTTTGCTTGTAACATGACAAAATGTGGAAAATTTCTCTGGTTTCCTCCCTCACTCCAAAGACGTGCCGGTAGGTCAAATGGCTCCTGTCCAAATTGTCCCTAGTACATGTATTAGGGCTGTGGAAATTAACTATTAATTCCTCGATTAATGTTTTTGATTGATCAAAATTCTTTTTATCGGTACTCACCTCTCCGCCGGCTTCCAGGTCTTCAGGGAGTTCCGTCGGAGATCCAGTGACGTCACGGACACCGGCGGGGCTTGCCATGTCCGTCTGAAGGGCTCCTTTGCCTTCATATCTGCATGCTGGCGGAACCTTACTATCTGCCACACGCAAGGGCTGTTACACTTCCCTCTATCAACCTGGGATTCTACAGCCATCCACTTGGAGTTGTGATAGTTCCCTTCACGGGACATCTACATGCCGACGGACTGATGTTAACCCCTCCTCATCTGGATTCAGCAGTGGTATCGTGGTACACATTTTTATACCAGTATCATACTTGGCTACATGTTTTTATGACTGCTTTTGCTACCGTTGGGTATTCCTCGCTTTTTCAGATTTTTTTAGATTTTATCTCCAGTGCAATATTTATTTTGTTACCTACTCGAAGACTATAAAAGTTTTAATGCTATTCCCATTGAGGGCTGCCTTTTGTGTGTTTTTTGTATCCTGCTATCCATTTTTCCAGTGGTTGATAGCTGCACTGGGAATCGACCTGCAAGGAGATCAGCTAAAAGTAGTTGGATCTGTATGTGCGTTATTATTAATCGAAATTAGTCGATTTAATCGATTAAAAAAAAAAAACATTAATCGAACACAAATTTTTTAATAAGTAACAGCCCTAAAATGTATGTATGAATGAATGTGAGTTGGGAACCTTCGATTGTAAGCTCCTTGAGGGCAGGGACTGATGTGAAATGTGGAATAAATATGTAAAGCGCTGCATAAATTGATGTTGCTAGAGAATTACCTGTATTAAATAAAAATAGTTGCTTGTATAATGCACGTGTTTCTCAACATATGCCTTCCACTTGTTGGCTGATGATGAAATTGTAATGTTTCTTGACATTTTTGGGTAATGAAGAGTTTGGTAAAAGATTTACCTTTTGCTAAATGGTGTTTTAAAGCGGGGTTCCACCCGCGTTTTTTTTATATTTTTTTATTTTAAAGTCGGCAGCTACAAACACTGTAGCTGCTGGCTTTTAATAAGGACACTTACCTGTCCTACTTGCCCGCGATGTCGGCCCGCCGAGGCCGATCCCTCGATCCTGGCAGCTCCTGGCGCCGCCATCCTCACTAAGGGAAACAGGCAATGAAGCCTTGCGGCTTCACTGCCCGCTTCCTACTGCGCATGCGTGAGTCTCGCGGCCCTGTATGAATGGGCGGCTGCTCTCTAAGATACACACAGTTCCCAGAAGGCAGCGCGCCCCATTCACCAGAAGTCAACGCGAGGAGGACAAGGAAGAAGACCTGCCGCGGAGGATGAAGAGACAGCTTAGGAACTTCCGCATAGCAACCGCCTTTTCTGGTGAGTAAAAATTTCTCTTGCTGGCTGGCTTGGACTGGGTTTGCCATGCTGAGGTTAGCATTACGCCCGGTAGTGGCTGTGTCTCTGGCGTTCCTGAAGCTCAATGGCTGGGTTGCAGGGTCTCCTTGGGTTTATCCTACCCATCCCGTTGCAGGACGGTCCTGTCGGCCGTGTGCATTCCAGGGGAAGGGTCCTTACGGCCGGAGGTGTTTTTCACCTCCTTTACCGAAGGTGGGGCACCGGATGTGGACCTTTTGGGCTCTCGACTCACTCGCAAGATGTAGAGATTCGTGGCCAGGTCCTGGGATCCCTGGGCAGACGCGTCAGACGCGTTAGTGGCCCATGGGGGCAGTATCGCCTGATGTATGCTTACCCTCCGCTACTGTTGTTGCCTCGCCTGTTTCGCAGAGTAGTGGTCGAGGCTATTCCGGTGATCCTCATTGCTCCGGGACGGCGACCTTGGTATGCCGATCTAGTTCGGCTAGTCGCAGACGTTCCTTGGTGACTGCCTATTTGGGTGGACCTTCTGTCTCATGGTCCCATACCTCATCCTGCTTTACAGTCCTTGGCTTTGGCACGGCTGTTAAAGCCAGGTGCTGAGGGACCGAGGTCTCTCGGATTCGGTCATCTCATCTATGTTGTGTCACGGACATCTTCCTCCAGAAAGATCTATCGCCGTACCTGGAAGGCTTACATCGCTATGTGCGATGAGTTTGATGGCGTCCACGGACGTATTCTGTTCCCAAGATTTTGCTGTTCTTACAGCGTGGTGTGACCCAAAAGCTGGCCTTGCGTACCATCGAGGGTCGGATTTTGGCCTGGGCTGTCTTTTTCAACGACCGCTAGCGTGCCATTCCTTGATTAGCACCTTTTGTGCAGGGGGTTCGCCATGTGATCCCCCCCTGTCAAGCCTCCTCCCCCTCCTTGGGATCTGAATTTGGTGCTCTCGGTTCTCCAAGAACATCCCTTTGAAAATATCAGGGAGATTCCTCTTGACCTTGTCCCAGAAGGTGGCTTTCTTAGTGGCCATTACTTCTGTTCGACGGGTGTCTGAGTTGCCGGCCTTGTCCTGCAAGTCGCCTTACTTGGCCCTTCATAAGGATAAGGCGGTGTTGCGCCCACGACCGTCTTTCCTTTCAAAGGTAATCTCGGCCTTTCACCTTAATGAGGACATTGTTCTTCCGTCCTTGTGTCCTCACCCATCGCATCCCTGAGAGTTTGCGCTTCATACATTGGATGTGGTACAAGCCTTACGGGTGTACCTGTTACTGTTTCCATTCGGAAGTCTGACTCACTGTTTGGCCCTATTTTGGACCAGAGACAGACACAAACTGTGTCGTCTGCCGCTTTTTCTAGGTAGATCAGACAGACCGTTATACAGGCCTATGCCCTTAGGGGCGGGCGCCTCCCTTTCCGGTTACGGCGCTTTCCACCAGGACAATTGGTGCTTCCTGGGCTTTCCGACGTCAAGAGTCGGTTGCACATATGTGCAATGCGGCGACCTGGTCGTCCGTTCATACCTTTTCTAAGTTCTATAAGGTTGATGTGGCTGCATATTCGGATGCTTCCTTCGGCCGCAAGGGTTACAGGCCGCTGTTTTAAAGTTGCAACTCCTCCGTTGCAGAGTTCTGCTTGTTTGGAGTGGAGTTTGGTTTTTCCTTTACTACGGTTCCCACCCTTTTCTGATACTGCTTTGGGACGTCCCACGTGTTTCAGTATTAGAGCTGTGTCAGTCCATGGACGATAAGAGAAAATGGGATTTTTGTACTCACCGTAAAATCCTTTTTTCTGATGACACGGCACCCACCCTTCTTTAAGGTTTGTACTGCTTTGTTACGAAATGGGGCTGCTAGCTGCAGGTAGGAGGGTTATGTCTGGAGGGACCGCCCCCCTGGCCGGGGCTGTTCAGCTCTGTTTTTTTCTAGAATGTATGTTTCTAACATTCTGCCTAGATCTTCTCCTGCGAGCAGGGACATATACCCATGTGTTTCAGTATTAGAGCTGTGTCAGTCCATGGACGTCAGAGAAAAGGGTTTTACGGTGAGTACAAAAATCCAATTTTTCCATTTATTTTTTTTCTTCTATTTTTTTGCAGGTTTTTTGTGAAATTTAGTTTTTTTAGGGTGGAACTCCACTTAAAGTTTTTAGTTTTGAATAGAATGCGTGAGGAATAGAACCCATGTAGGGTTTTTGTTGCTCTGAGGTTAGAAGGGCTATCTGCATTGTGTTGCTCCTGTGTCCTTGTTGCAGATTTTCTGTCCTTTCTGCCTGGTGAAATAGTTGTCACAGAGCTAGTTAATGAGGGGTAATTTTTCTAACAGTCCAATCATTCCCCGCTTTGATTTCGGTTGTAACTGTGATTGAAAATAATAACAAAGTTGCTGCAAACTTTTCCTTCTCTGTTTATTTTGACTATGCAAATAAAATATCAGTCCCCGAAAAATGTGTGATGGCCAAGAAAAGACATCTATGTGTTGTTTATGATGCTCCTTGAAAACTCAGAGAATGGCTGGTATTTTAAAAGATAATTTCATGTATATTGCTATAGTAAACCAAAGTTTTCATTGCTCTTGTTGCCATTTTGCATCCCCCCCCCCCAACATAACAAGGGGTTAATGGGAAGAAAGAAAAGCTCAATGAATTTGTGGGACATATCCTGTTCTGTCTGTGTAACTTCCCTTTTGTGCTTCTGCCCTGGCTACCCCTCCTCTCTTGTGTCTCTTGCCTCCCCCCCCCCCCTTACCCTCCTTGGAGAAATATGTCAAGTCCTGGAAAGAGTTCATTTCAAAGGTTTTTCTTTTAAGCAGAGCATGGGGAAGCTGGCTGCATGTGTAATGTATATCGCCCTCATAACTCGGCTAATAAATTACTAGGAGAGGGAGGCGGTGGGGAGAAACTCCTTGCTTACTCAGTGTGTCACTATTTCTTGCTGTTATGGGTTTGCCAGCCAAAAGTCAGAGCTTGTTAAAGTGGTTACAACTCTTAAGGGTCCAAAGAGTCTGTTTTGTGGGACTTAGGTTAAGGATGTTTCCTGTCCCCCACCCCCTCACCGTCATAGCATTGGTTTAAGCTTTTGTGATTTGAATTAGCTCGTTCCCTGGTCCATCCCAGGAGTATATATGATTTGTTTTATGTATATGAAGAAAACTGCATCTCTACCTAGAAATATTGAGACTTGTCCTCTGTGGCCACCAATGAGTCCAGACGACTACTGCTCTTCTAGAGCCAGGAGAAGCCAGCTGGTCCAACAATATGTTTTGAATTGTAGAAAATTCAGATCAACCATAAAGAATATTCTAAAACAAAGGCAGAACATACCAGCTCATGCTGCAAACACTGAAAATCAATCCAAGGAACCCAGTGCTTCAGGACAATAATAAGCCGATTAGCTACACAGAGCAGTGCATGAACCCCAGTAAATGATTGCCTTTCAATGCATTAGTGATATTCCTTTCTCTTGTAATTTCAGATGTATTGATTTAACTGCCAGTTTCCCTATTAATGAAAGGAAAAGGGTAAAATACAGGTAATGTTGGAAAGTTTTATAGTCAGTTTAGTTGTGATTGGGAAATCTGCTAAATACACAATTATAACACAACCTTTATAGGAGTTTGTCTTTGTAATGGGGTACCAGGTCACTTGTCTTCACTTAAAATAGATGTATCCATTTTTTCCCCGTATTCAGTTCCTGATGGGACAAAGTAGATATAGAACGTTGATTTTCCAAGGTACCCTGTAAAGCTAGCTGCAATGTTGGACAGGGCACTCTCCCCCTGGCACACAGCCACAGTATACCGCAGCTATCAAGGAGATGACCGCTCTGCTAGTGGGTGCTTGTCTCCGTCTCCCAGTACTTGCTTGAGGCAAGTAGTGGCAAAAGGAATTCAGAGGGAGGTTAGGTTAAACAGCTTGGTCTATGAACCGCTCTCATGCTGATGGGGTCATTACTCTGCCCATTTTTCAGGTCAGCAAGCATTTATTGACTTGTGTGCCTCCAAATCCAAGTCCTATACAAAAAGCTAATACTTAAACCCAAGAATTTTAAATGCAGCTCGTTTAGGTGCCTGGATCTGAGCTATTATACAGTTAACTGTATTAATTTGTTGACTTGTAAATTTGCATTATTTTTTTAATGTGTTGACCTGGAAATCTATAGATATGCTTATGATCCCATTGACATTGTGAGACATGTCTGTTGGCACATGTACCTATATCAACAAATTGTGAAATATTCAAGCTGCATAATGTATCTAAAGATCAAACCAGTATTAATATTGTACATTGATGCTGCTTTGAGTAGAAGGGAGAATGACATTATTCTGATTAGCGTGCATGAACTGCAAGTTGTGATTTACATGCCATTGTGTGATAAATATGTGCCGTGAATATATAGCACTGAATTGTTTGAAATTTGCCTTTATTGCTAGTCCCTCTGCAGATGTACTTTTGTTCTTTTATCTCGATCTATCATAAAATATTTGGAGGTTTAATTGTTATGTTTTATCTCGTGGTTATGTTGAAGTTATGACAATATGTGTTGCTTTGATTCTATTAGATATGATTTTTACAGTTTGTGGCTAGTTAGTAATTTTTATCAGGTACTGTATATTTTGTTTGACTGTTCCTTAACTAACATGTTTTTCCTTAACTTTATTATTATTAATATTATTAATTTTATTATTGGAACTTCTATAGTGCTGTCAATTTATGCAGTGCTTTACATATATATTATAAATTAACATCAGTCCCTGTCCTCAAGGAGCTTACAATTCTATGGTCCCTTTCTCACATTTATACGTACATATTCTAGGGTCAATTTAGACAGGTGCCAATTAACCACTTCCCTACCCGCCCATAGTAATATGACGTCCACAGATGGGATCTCACATGACGTCCTGGGCTATGTGGGGGGATATCTGAATGATGCCTGCAGCTAGAGGCATCATTCAGATATCCTTCTATTCTGCTGGCGATTCTGCACACCATAAGAATGATCATAGCGGCGGTTCCACCGCTTGATCATTCCTATAGGTGGCAGGAGGGGACATCCCCCCCCCCCGCCACCATCCGGTGCTTCTCCGGGCTCTCTCATGCCATCGGGGGCCCGGAGAATGAATCGTCCGGCGCCGGAGGTGAACCATAGAGATGACTGGTGACCAGATGGTCACCAGTCATCTATATGACCGTCGGAGGCCCGGGCGCGATGTGATGACGTCACGCCCGGGTCCTCAGAAGTAAACAAAGCCGCCATTGCGGCTACTAAGCTTGAGATCGGTGAATTTTTTTTTCACAATCTCATGCTTTCCAGCCCGGAGGAGAGATGTGGGGTATTATTGACCCTGCATCTCTCCATAAAGAGGACCTGTCACACACCATTCCTATTACAAGGGATGTTTACATTCCTTGTAATAGGAATAAAAGTGAGCAAAAAAAAATATATAAAAAAAAGGGTAAAAAAAATTTAAATAAAAATTAAGTAAAAAAAAAAGTAAAATGCCTCTGTCCCCGGTAGCTCGCGATCAGAAGCGAACACACACGTAAGTCCCGCCCACATATGTAAACGGCGTTCAAACCACATATGTGAGGTATCGTCGCGTGCGTTAGAGCGCGTGCAACAATTCTAGCACTAGACCTCCTCTAACTCTAACCTGGTAACCTGTAAACATTTTCAAAGCGTCGCCTATGGGGATTTTTAAGTACCGAAGTTTGGCGACATTCCATGAGTGTGCGCAATTTTAAAGCGTGACATGTTAGGTATCTATTTACTCGGCGTAACATCATCTTTTACAAAAAAATTGGGCTAACTTTACTGTTTTGTTATTTTTTAATTCATGAAACCATTTTTTTCCCCAAAAAAAGGCGTTTGAAAAATTATTGCGCAAATACCGTGCAAGAAAAAAAGTTGCAATGGCTGTCATTTTATTCCCTAGGGTGTCTGCTAAAAAAAACATATATAATGTTTGGGGGTTCCGAGTAATTTTCTAGCAAAAGAATGATGATTTGTACATGTATGAGAGAAGTGCCAGAATAGGCCCAGTATTGAGGTGGTAAAAAAAGCCCGGTGTTTAAGTGGTTAACCTACCAGCATGTCTTTTGAGCGTGGGAGAAAACCAGAGAAAGTACATGGAGGAAATCCACTTATGCACAGACAAACTCCATGCAGGGTAGTGTCATGGTTGGGATTCCAACCAATTATACCCTAGTGCTGCTAGGTGGAACCACTTGGTTACTGTGCTGCCCACTGTTAACTATTTCTTACATAACTTAAACACCCTGTAAATGTTGTGTCTAAAATGGCCACAGCTATGATTGAGACAAACTTGAAAATGTATGTAGCAATACCCCCTAGAGGGCCGCTGGTTAATTTTGGGTTTTACACGTTACCTCTTCAGCTGCGTTGTCCGGGTAGGAAAGTCTGTAGTAATGCAATGTCCACACAGATGTAAAACCTCAAACAGTTAAGCCCCGTACACACGATCCGAATATCGTACGAAAAATGTCGTCCGAGGAAGAATCGTACGATAATCGGATCGTTGCTTTGAGATCCGATCATGACAGTTCATCCGATATTATTTTATCGGACATGCACGAAAATTTTCCTCATACGATAACAAATCGTACGATTTTCGTTTAGTCAGTACAGTTGTCGTCCGAAAATACATTACAACACATGACATCACTTCCGATTTTTGTTTTTTTGTCGTACGAGAATTTTCGTGACTTTAATAACCTATTTAATTTTACTTGCGTCTATTAAGCGAAAAAAGTCGTACGATCTGTCATACGATATTCGGATCGGGTGTACGGGGCATTAGGCTCTATTTTTCTTATGCAGTTAACGTTGAGAAGTAGAAGGTATAGAAGAGTAGGGGAAGTTTCAGGCACTTGCCACAACATATAACAGTCTCAGATCAAAATCACTCACCACTCTGTGTTTAGAGTGGGTATTGGTCACCCGGATAGACCTCTCTCACATGGCCTAGCAGCCGGCCGGGATGATTCACGAACCAGCAACAGGGCAGTCTCTGCCACAGACTGCCCAGATGAAGTAGGTCTCTGCCACAGACCTTTTAAAGTTTGAGCAAAATGGATAGTCCAGGAATCCTCTGCCACAGGATTTCAAAGTCCCAAAATTCCAGCCGTACAGTTAAAGAGCCTTTAAGCCAATCCGGCGAACTGCAGGGCTTGTAGTATAGCGGGTCCCTCCTTGATAAAGTTGCCAGGCCTCACCCGAGACAGCAGCACTTTGCCGGTCTCCTCAAGGGCAGTTCCTCCCCTGGTCTCCTTCATCAAGATAGCTTCCTCCCCATTTGGGTGGACAGCTTGGGATCCCTTCTCCGAACGTAGGCCCCAGCCAGACTAGCTGGGCCTACAGGATAGCGATACAGCTTCGGGCCAACGTGGCCCCGAGACCAGGACCACGCACACATACCTCGCGCCCGGAGGGCTGCGGGGCGAGAACAGACCCCAATCAATGGCGTCTGCCCCTTTAAGTATCCCTTCACAGCGGGTTGACCACTCCCACTGTACCGCTGCCGAGAAGGGCCACTCTATGCACCATGGTTTCCAACAGGTGCCTGAGGTGGTAACGCCACCTACAAGCGATAAGGGAAAATGCTATTGGGCAAGCCACAGCTAGAGCAGAGGCAAACTTACGTGCAATTCAACCGTCCGAGCCCAACTACTGGCTTCAGACATCCCTCTAAATTTAAATAGCATCCCAACCTTTTGGGGTGGGCGCTACATGTATTTATAGAAAATACCTTTTTATGTCCTTGTGTGACATGCAGAAATTCAGGGTTTTTTCCCCAAACTGAGGCCAAATTTGCTCATCAGCTTGTCGTAGACATAACCCTGATAGACAAAAAAAATCAGAAAGCAAGATAGAAAAGACCTTCTTCCTTTTCTTCATAAATCATGCTACCAGTATGTAAGATGTAATGGAAGAGGTGTAACACAGTTTTTGATGCTGTAAGTATCTGGATATGCATATTCGCTGAAGTCTAATATGAAAACAGGTAAAAAGTTAAAGTGTCAGTGCCCTGTTCTTTAAAGCTGAGCTCAGGAATTATATTTTTTTTCTTATTTTATTTTTTTGGGCCAGCTTATGTAGGTATGTGTACAGTGCATCCGGAAAGTACTCACAGCACTTTTTCCACATTTTGTTATGTTACGGCCATATTCCAAAATGGATTAAATTCATTATTTTCCTCAAAATTTTACAAACAATACCCCATAATGACAGTGAAAGAAGTTGTTTGAAATCTTTGCAAATTTCTTAAAATTAAAAAAACGAAAAAAGCACCTGCACATAAATAAGTATTTACAGCCTTTGCTCAATACTTTGTTGAAGCACCTTTGGCACCAATTACAGACTGAAGTCTTTTTGAGCATGATGCTACAAGCTTGGCACACTTATTTTTAGGCAGTTTCTTCCATTCATATTTGCAGGACCTCTCAGGCTTCATTAGGTTGGATGGGGAGAATCGGTGCACAGACATTTTCAGATCTCTCCAGAGATGTTCAATCGGGTTCAAGTCTGGTCTCTGGCTGGTCCAATCAAGAACATTCACATAGTTTTCCCGTAGCCACTCTTTTTTGTTATCTTGGCTGTGTGCTTAGGGTTGTTGTCCTGTTGGAAGATGAACCTTTGCCCCAGTCTAAGGTCCAAAGTGCTCTAGATCAGGTTTTCATCAAGGATGTCTCTGTACATTGCTGCATTCATCTTTCCCCCCGGTTCTGACTAGTCTCCTAGTTCCTGCCACTGAAAAACATCCCCACAGCATGATGCTGCCACCAACATGCTTTACTGTAGGGATAGTATTGGCCAGGTGATGAGCGGTGCCTGGTTTCCTCCAGACATGACGCTTGCCATTCAGGCCAGAGAGTTTAATCTTTATTTCATCAGGCCAGAGAATTTTGTTTCCCATGGTCTGAGAGTCCTTCAGGTGCCTTTTGGCAAACTCCAGGTGGGGTGTCATGTCCTTTTTACTGAGGAGTGGCTTCAGTCTTGCCACTCTACCATACTGGCCTGATTGATGGAGTGCTCCAGAAGAACCACCATCTCTTCAAGGTTCTCCTCTCTCCACAGAGAAACGCTGGAGCTCTGTAAGGGTGACCATCGGGTTCTTGGTCACCTCCCTGACTAAGGCCCGGGTCGCTCAGTTTGGGTGGGCGGCCCGTTCTAGGAAGAGTCCTGTTGGTTCCAAACTTCCATTTATGGATGATGGAGGCCACTGTGCTCATTGGGACCTTCGACGCTGCAGAATATTTCTGTACCCTTCTCCAGATCTGTGCCTCAATACAATCCTGTCTCGGAGGTCTACAGACAATTCCTTGGATTTCATGGCTTGGTTTGTGCTCTGACATGCACTGTTAACCGTGGGACCTTTTATAGACTTGTATGCCTTTCCAAATCATGTCAAATAAACTGAATTTACCACAGGTCTACTCCCAAGTTGTAGAAACCTCTCAAGAATGAACAGCTCATTCTTGCGCGTCATGGCAAGGGCTGTGAATACATATGTACATGTGATTTTTTTTTAAATATATATATATATATATATATATATATAATATATATTTGCAAAGATTTTAAACAAACTTCTGTCATGTTGTCATTATGAGTTATTTATTGTTTGTATAATTTTGAGGAAAATCATGAATTTAATCCATTTTGGAATAAGGCTGTAACATAACAAAATGTGGAAAAAGTGAAGCTCTGTGAATGCTTTCTGGATGCACTGTGTCTGATATTTGGAGGGCAGCAGTCCATACTACATCCCCATGACTAAGCTCCGGGGGGGCGGAGTGAAATGTGCACGGATCGGGAAATGTCTCACTACCTGTGATTAGCAATGCAGAGTACCTGCTTCCTATTGGGCACGTGGCGCTTCGAACACACCTGACCTCATCCTTATAGGACTACATAGATGTGCGACTTACAGGGGTTTCTCCTCCTTTCCTTTAAATCTTACAGGAGCCAGGATGGGCTCCATCCCCTGTCAGCACTCCTAGAGCAGCTGCGATTGCACTGTCTACATACCCCCTTCCTATCGAGCCTGAGCGGCACACATTCATTTTCTAGGTCACAGTCCATACTACATACAGTGAGAGCCGCGATCTTGAGGATTCTGTGCCAGGGGTTTCATAGCTGCACACTGACCACTGGGGGTCGCTCCCTCTGCACTGCCACCATTTATTAAACGCCCTGTATTTTTATAACATTTTTTTTATAAAGAATGCAAGCCTTTGTTTGGACGAGATGGAGATTCTCATGTTGCCACCCCTGCTCCTCACCTCATCCAATCAGAGAACTCCCTGTAGTCAATGAGCAAAATACAGGGCGTTGTATGAATGACAGAGGTGCTGAGCGAGAGGCTCCTGTGTTCAGTGTGCAGATGGGAAGCTGCTTGCACAGAACCCTGAAATATTGCAGCTCTCACTGAATGTAGTGTGGGCTGCTACAGTAATTTACAGCATCACCAGCACCTCCCGGTATCTGATGTGCCTATTTGTATTGCGCCAAGCAGGCTTGATGTTTGTAAGAGAAATTCAGCTTAAATATTACAGTTCAGTCTCTTTTTTTATTTTTATTTTTTCTAATAGGATTGTCATCTTCACTCTTGCTTTATTACCAGTCAATAAGCCGGGACAAGCACACAAGACAGACATGGCAGTTTAAAAATTTGACTTCAATGGCTGCATGCTTGTCCTAGGTCAGTGACTTATGAGGTAGTGAAGCTAGGTTTCAGATTACAGCCTTGGAGTTTCCATTTTGTTTGTTTTTTTCGTACCGTATGCACAGTGGAGAGCACAGATGAGCTATGAAGTGCGTCAGGTTTTGGGCTCACCACTAACCTGCGTATTTGTTAAAATTCTTCCAGAAACCATAGCAACAAGCAAACATAAACACAAGTACATAAACATATACATATATGTTTGAAAGCTAATTTATGTGGAAATGTTGCAGGATGCCGCTGATGTAACTAGGAGCACATGAAGTGCAGGAATTGTACCACCATGATGAGCGAACGCATTTCCAGCTCACTCCTGGACTGCAAATTAGCATTATGTCTACAAGAGTGCAAGAGGCACCCACTCCACAACTGACGTTCAGGTGCCTAGTGATATCTTTAAGATTGTGTACAATTAACTGTTGCCAACGTAACGGTTTTTGTTTACTTCCAACAGTGTGAAGCTTGCAAAGGTTAGGTATACATATATATATATATATATATATATATATATATATATATATATATTTGTCCCATTTTCCTAAAGAAGAACAGAATTAACATATGTACCCCTACCGGTCCTCCCTTGCCTCCCAGTACTTGCAAGAAAATAATAATAATGCCTCCCAGTACATGTCCCGATGCTCGGCTGCAGAGATCGGGAAAGGTCTCCCTGGCTCTGATTAGCGCAGCGTGGTGCCGACTTCCTGGCGGGCTCTGCATGTGTACTATGCAAACACGCCAGAGCTCATCCTTAGTGGGAGGTTGCACATGGTAGCTTGGCTCTATAGGCTGTAGAGGCCCATAGATCTGAACGTTGGCAGCGCCACACATGCTGTGGTACACATTCCTTTTACAATGGCACTATTGTGGTTTTTGTAGTAGATTTTATTTTTCTTTCGTCAATAAAAAATCATTAATAAGACCTCATCTGGAATATGCAGTTCAGTTTTCGGCACCAGTTTTTAAAAAGGATATCGGGGAACTGGAGAAAGTGCAGAGAAGGGCAACCAAACTGATAAGAGGTATGGAGGAGCTCAGTTATGAGGAAAGATTAGAGGAACTGAATTTTTATTCTTTTTTGAGAAGAGACGATCAAGGGGGGATATAATCGAAATGTACAAATACATAAGGGGTCCATATAAAGAACTTGGTGTTGAGTTATTCTCTTTAAGGTCATCACAGAGGACAAGTGGGCACTCTACGTCTAGAAGAAAAGAGATTTAATCTCCAAATACAGAAAGGTTTCTTCACAATAAGAGCTGTGAAAATGTGGAATAGACTCCCTGCAGAGGTGGTTCTGACCAGCTCAGTAGATTGCTTTAAAAAAAGGCCTGGATTCTTTCTTAAATGTACATAATATAACTGAGTACTAACATTTATAGGGGGAGTTGATCCAGGAAATATTTGTTTGCCTCTCGGGGGATCAGGAAGGATTTTTTTCCCCTGTTGTAGCAAATTGGATAATGCTTTGCTGGGGTTTTTCACCTTCCTCTGGATCAACTGTAGGTATAAGATTTTTTTTTATAACCTGACTAACTATGTACAAAAAAAAAAAAAGCTGTTTCAAAGTAAAAAAAAAATTAAATCCTATTTGTTAGCTGACTGTACTCTGAAACTTCTAGAATGAAGTTTTTGTTGTGTGACACCTTTACGGAGGTAGAAGCGGATGAGGTTGCTTGGAAGCAGTGTTAAGAAGTCACCAGGACATTGTCAGACAGGGGAGGTGTCTGGTTACTGCCAGGTGTGTGAATCTGTTAGTCAGGTACATTCCAAGGCGATGGCCCCAACAAAGGCTACATTCCAAATGAGCCAGCCTAAGCAATAGGTGCACGCAATGCTTTTCACATGTATTGTCTAGGACTGTTGGGAAAATGTTTAAATATATTGCTGCCTATTTGAAAGGGCTTGCATACTATATGCATGTTTCAGAATCTGAAGCTCATACGTTTTGGTGTAGACCTTTTGGGCATCAAGAACAACCCTAAATATTGCAAAACCTAAATGGCGCTGTAAGCAGCAATACAAAGTACTACACCAATTATCATTTGCATACCCATATAGTTATTAACACTCGAACACTTCACCTCTCTCTTCAGTTATTCCTTCAAGTGGTTGTAAACCCCATCCATATACCCAGTAAAACAAATATTCCTACATAAGTTCTATGTCTATATACAGCCCTTTCTTCTCTACGTCCATTCAAATGCTTGCGCAGCTCAGTGAAGAGAGCTCTAAGAGCTGATTGGAGGAAAGGAACTCCATAATTAAGGCTAGGTTCACACTGATGCAGTGCAATTTTGATCCGATTTTCAATGCAATTTTCAAGTGCAGTTGCAGTGCGACTCATTTTGGATACAACTGTGATTTCTGTCCTGGGAAAGAAAACCTACTGAAATTGTATAACAAAGCGATTTTAAAGCTTTTCTGTTAGTCTATGGACCACAGAATCGTATTGCATCGCACCAAAGAAATACAGGACCCTTTCCCAAAGTCAGATCGGAGTTGCACTGCATTTATGTGAATAGGCTCCACAGGAATTGTCCTTGTCATGTGATTCTGTGCAATATGATTCATATAAGAAAACGCATCAGTGTGAATCAGGGCAAAATAGAATATTTCCAGGGAATCGTATTACAGCAGACTTGGGAGCAGCACAGATCTGAGCAGATTCTTCACATGTTGGATATTGTAGGATAACAAGGCCCCTGCACTCTGCACACTTGTGACCCCTACACTCTGTACACTGCACGTACACTGCACGTTACATACTCCTGACACCTGCACTCTGTACACATGCTTTTAAGTCCCTCTCGCCATTATAGTGAGTTATGGGTGTGGCAAAATGTCTAAGGTGCTGAGCGCACTGGCTGTTCTCCTGTGTGCTTCTTATCTTGAGGAAGGGGCTCAATTTATGATGTTGCTTACAGGCCCGCTGCATTCACAAAACGCCTGTGCTCATAAATGAACTTTTACTGTTTAAAGTACACCTGTGCCCATACTATGGATATTAAATTATTTACGTAGTATATAGAGCTTGCAAGCAAGCCATCCCAATTTCTCTAGAAATTTGCACTGTGAAGTATTTAATTAGCAAAGATCATAAGAAAGACTGTAAAGTTGGGTGTTTTGTCAGTTTTTAACGGCTAAATGCACCATTGACTGGCGATGGCACTTGCTTATTAACATGCATTGCACCAAAGCAGCTTATTTATTTTAATTGACTGCCTAGTGCCACAAAACGCATCATAAGAGGTTCATGCAGCATTTTTTGCTGCTCCTGCAGTACATGTCCATTGGTAAGGTGCGTTTGGGATGCAATTCGAAGTTTATTTTCAATGAATACAATTGTTCTCTGACCAATGTAAGTTTAAAAAAAGATGATTCTTGAAGTTTAGCTTTAATTTTCTAATTTGTAACACAGCTACTATGAGAACAGAATCTTAGCAGCCGGCTAGGCCTCTAATGTAAACGACCAGCAGGTGTTTTTGCTCCAAAGTCTTTGGTGTGATCTTTGAGGTTCTGTGAGTAGAAATTACTTCACAGTAAAGGCAGCTAGAGACATCAGGAATGGTATGTTTTAAGCGCTTTTATTGCTTGTAAAAGCTGTACTCCAGGACTACTTAAACTCCTCCCTTGCAGTGGGGCTACGGTTGTACAGCAAGGGTTAACTGCTTGTTTAGGTCTAGGGATTGCAATTTTACTTGCCTGATTCCCCATGCTGCTAGAACAGTCCCCCCAGCCTCTTTGCTGCACACCGGTGATCTAAAGCTACACATAGAGAAGTTAAAGTTCAGCAGGGCCCGGACAAATTTTGATCCATGTATAAGCTCTGTGGTTGAAAAGAAGGCGATCTACTGATCATCCACTCACTGTACAATCACCCTGCTGGAAAACGTTCTCTTTATAATTGCTGCAGGCTATAGCCTGCTGCGCTGATCAGTGTATTTTGATGGTGGGAAAGTCTCCCCACCGTTTAGAATACGACGACAATGTAGTATTCCCCCATCTACACATTTGTTGGTTGAATGAAAAAAAACTGACCCATGTAGGACCTGTAGGGATTTAGCCCTGCATTGGACATTAGGACACCAAAAAACAGTCAACCTCTGGAGCATGGGGGAGCAGAAGATGTGGTAAGTGAAAGGCCCCTTTCACACGGGGGCAGACTGCAGCTACGATCCGCTTGTTTAGCAGGGGATCTGTCTACTGATTCCCGCTGAGCAGGCGGATAACAGGTCTGTGTCTGCTCCGCTCATGCAGAGTGGACACGGACGCAGCCCTCGCTCCTCTTTGTGATCTGACGTAAACGGACCACCTATTCGTTTACACTCGGCTGCCATCCGATCTGATTCGCTGGATTGAAGATCCCCCATCTGTCTCTTTTTGGTGCATCAGATTGGATGTTGACAGGTGTAAACAGACACATGTCTGTTTACACCTGCTATACCAAAGAAAAGAATGGAGGTTCGGATCTGAAAAACTGACAGGCAGAACTGATTGGAATGTCCGTGTGAAAGGGGCCAAATGCTTTTACCATCCCGGAGGCATTAAAAAAAGCAGCTAACCCTTGCAGTGTGGGCCCACCCCATTGCAAGAGATGAGTTTTCGTTTTACAGGAGTTGGGCTTTAGGAATAGGTAATAGTTTATTGTTCATAGTATGGGAACAGGTAGGGACTGTAATGTCTACAAGCTACATAAGCACTTCCTAATTCACTCGTAGGGGTGAGATAATGATGTATTTTTAAGAACACCAATGTAAGTAATGTATCCATTTTTTTTGCTGTGATCATATCCCATGTATATAATCAGGCATTGCTGTACCATACATTGTGTAGCTATATTTGTTCTGTGCAGTGCAAAAATATGTTGTCACTCTGCATAGACCATCTCATTTCTCTCTGGGTCTTTGTTTTTATTGATCTGAATGAAAGCATCAATGTTGCTTTTCCTTGTTGAGGTAACCTTATTTATCATTACTACAACAGTAGAACAATGCCACATAGTGGTCAATTGACAACAGAAAACGTACTTTGTGAATAAACAGTGCTGGACTTGGGTGTAGCCATGTTTATGTTAAATGTGTTTATATGGTTCTCATATTCTTCAGAAAAAAAAATGCACACGGCATAAAAAATTAGGAAAACTTGTAGGGAAAAAAGCAACATATATGGACATTATTTTAAGGACTTCTACATGTAGCCAATGAATGTTTTTTTTAAATGGCTTTATCTAAGCCTGGATTATTTTCCCACTGACTACTTTTTAATATCAAATTGATTGTTAATTTTCTATTAACCCCTAATTTGGGACCAGAAATGAGCATCACGCCAGCCTAGGACAAGCATCCAATTTTGTGGGGGCTATTAAGTCACATTATGAGACTGGGTCAGTGAAAAGCAGAATGAGTTGAACTGCAGACACAAGTGCCTTTTGGACAAGTCTGTGTAAAAGTGGCTTGTTAATGGGGTGACAGGCTCTTTGAAAAGAGTGTGAAAGGGCTGCAGCTGGCTTTTTCTCTAAAATATGTCTGCATGGTTTCTCGAGGAAAGGGGTGTGTGCGAGGGGCCAGCCCTGTAGAATGCAGGTGCCACACAATAGAGGTGGCTGACGGCCATTGTGACATGTCCCCGCACACTAGAATCCTCCATCTGCCAGTGAACAAGACGCTTTCTCAATCTAATGGGCAACAAATCATATCTCCGTGCATGTTTTCTCCTGCAGTGTCTGTGTATAAAATGTCCCGCTGTCTTCCAGCCAACTTGGATCTGGCTCTGAAACTGTTAGCTGGAAAATCACCATTGCACATAGAGTGAAAGCTGAAACGACTCAAACTCCCTGTCCCCACCTCTGCATGCCACATCCCCTACAGATGGCCCCATTGCAGCTGCACTAATCCCCATATAAAAACAAAGCCTTTGGGGTCCTTCACAGGGTTCTCTGAAATTTGTATTATTTTTTTCCTTTTCCCTTCCCTTCTTGCAACTATGTGCACATAACATGAATATTGGTTTGCTGCCTTCCTGGCACTGCCTGGTAATAGGAGCCTCTACATGTAAGTTAGTTGGGCACAATGAAGCAGATTATTTCATTAGAACTAAGCTTAGATCATCAATTATTACCTGATGTGGTTTTCTAAAAACTAACAACACTTAAAGCGGAGCTCCGCCGTACAAATACTGCAGCTGCTGACTTTTAATATTAGGACACTTGCCTGTCCTGGAGTCCAGTGATGTTGGCAGCAGAAGACGAGCGATTGCTTGTCTCTCGGCTGCCCCACCGCCATCATGGGTGAGGGAATCAGGAAGTGAAGCATTGTGGCTTCACTTCCCGGTTACCTACTGCGCATGCACGAGCAGCGCTGCGCGTCTTTCATTGGTCACCGTTGTGTTCTGGGAGCCTTGTGTTTCCCAGAACACAACGGGGGGGGGGGACCGGGAAGTGACGCACTACCCGCAGTCTACCCGCAGACTGTATGCACGGAAGTGGGTGCAATACCTGTCTTAGACAGGTATCTGCACCCCCTCCCCCCTGAAAGGTGCCAAATGTGACACTGGAGGGGGGAGGGTTCCGATGAGCGGAAGTTCCACTTTAGGGTGGAGCTCCGCTTTAAGACTGTACAACTGCAAGGAACAATTTTTTGCTTTACTTTTGATCGTTTTTGCAGTTGCAAACCACTTTTTTTTTTTACCTGCAAGGCAAAGGCATTATGTGAAACTTGCCTGAAAGCGAAGCCTTCACCCGTCTTGCTTCCGGGTTCGCGGACTCCGGCTCTGTTATTGGCCTGAGCCACAAAAAAATCACTCCTGCCTGTCAATGCACAGGGCTCTGAAGGAAGTGAAGTCTCAGGCTGCATGTACAATAAATATCTCCTTAATGGTGCACGTTTAGGAGAATTTACACCACCTATAGGTCAGCCTTATTATAGGCCTACCTATAGGTAAAATTCAAAGATGGAAGTGTCACTTTACAGCTTAATATCTGCTGTTTCCTTCTTTTTTTTTTTTTTGTCCTGAAGACACAGGAGCAAGACCAGTTAGTTAGATATGATCCAGCCACCCATGTCACCGTAAGACTCAGTTCACACTAGTGCTGTTTTCAGATGTGACTTGTCAATGAACATGACAATGGAAATCACATCAAGGCAACTCCTCACCGTGCAATTATGAAAAAGGTTCCTTTACTACTTTGGTGCAATTCCAGCACAATTTTGGCCCCATAGAATAAGCAAACCATTTCCAAGTAGCCTCCACTTTGCACTACATGACCGTACTGAATGTTGGATCAAAATTGGATTGCAGCAGTGTGAACCTAGCCTTAAACATGAGCACTTGACTGGGCATCCATTTTATTCCTTTGGAAAGGGGAGGAGGAAAGTTGGGGCAGTACTGTTTAGCTCAGGAAGAAACAGTAGTGATTGGAACATGATTTTAGGCAACAATATTGTCTCTATGGGTGGCCACCCACCCACTTGATGGCCACTGTCTGGGGGAATAATTTATAGGCAAGTTAGGAAAACTGCCCCAATTGCTATTGTCATTTCTGCCCTCCCACCTCCACAAATAAGTGTTGCCGATGGTGTGTCCTACCCAGCTACTTTTCCAGTTTCTCCTCTCTATTGACACAAACGGGAAACATCTGGGCAGCAGGAGTTGGTTGGGTTGTACTTTAACTGCCTAACAACAACCTCTTATTTCCATTTCCGTGGACACAATTAATGTCCTTTTTTACCTCGCTTGATTTCTTTACCCAGTTCCAGCATGTTGTAAGGAAAAAAAGTTCAAAGTGGTGTTTGTCAGCATGATTATAGTTTACTGAAACTGAAAACGGAGAAGTACCCTCTTCTAGTAATAGTACAAAAACCGGTACCTGCTTCATGAAAGAAATGGCCTCAGGAACTCTATTTTAAGTTTCTTTCACTGATGACCTTTACAGTATCAAATTTGTCACAAAGGTGGCATTCCATTGTAAAGGCTACTTTCTCATATACTTGCTTTTCTTGTATATACCTTATATACTTGTTTAACCACTTCCATACAGGGCACTTATACACCTTCCTGCCCAGACCAATATTCAGCTTTCAGCACTGTTGCACTTTGAATAACAATTGCGCGGTCATGCTACACTGTACCAAACTACATTTTTATAATTTTGGTCCCACAAATGGAGCTTTCTTTTGGTGGCATTTTATCACCTCTGGTATTTTTATTTTCTGCTAAAAATGTTATAAAAAGACCGAAAATGTTGAAAAAAACGTTTTTTTTTGTTTCAGTTACAAAACTTTGTAAAGAAGTTTTTCTCCTTCACTGATGGGCACTGATGGGGCTGCACTGACATGCACCGATGACATGGCACCAATGAGGTGGCACGGATGGGCACTGATAGGCGGCACGGATGGGCACTGATAGGGGCATGGATGGGCACTGATAGGTGACATGGATGGGCACTGATAGGTGGCACTGATGTACTGTAATGTGTTGTACTAATGGATGCCAATCAGTGCCAAATAATGCCTGCCAATCGGTGCCCATTGTGGGCACTGGCATGAATTGTGGGCACTGATTGGCATCCATTAGGCATTTCTGATTGGTATCCCTGGTGGTCTATCGTGGCATACCTTATGGTGGGCATCCCTGGTGGTCTGGTGGCATCCCTTGTGGTCCAGTGTGGACATCCTCGGGGGGGCTGTGCTGATAATCGATCAGCACAAACCCCCCCTGTCAGAGGATCAGCCAATTGGCTCTCCTCTACTCGCGTCTGACAGGCGAGTGAGGAAAAGCCGATCACCCGCTTTTCCTGTTTACATCGTGATCAGCCGTGATTGTACACGGCTGATCACGTGGTAAAGAGTCTCTGTCAGAGACTCTTTACCTAGATCGGTGTTGCGGGGTGTCAGACTGACACCCCGCAACAACGATCGCCGCGATGCGCGCCCCCGGGGGCACGCAGCGACTCAATATCCTGAAGACGTCATATATTTAAAATTAATATTTAAAAATAAGTGTGTGTGTGTGTGTGTGTGTGTGTGTGTGTGTGTGTGTGTGTGTGTGTGTGTGTGTGTGTGTGTGTGTGTGTGTATATATATATATATATATATATATATATATATATATATATATATATATATATATATATATAAAAATATATATTCACATCAGTCCCTGTCCTCAAAGAGCTTACAATTCTATATCTCTTTTATTTTTATTTTATTTTTTTATAAATTTGGACAGCAGCATTGTCAGAGTGTTGGCTCTACCAGCAGATTTAGCTACACTAAATAAATTAAAGCCAAACTCCAGCTCACACTGCAGTTACGCAAGCAGCATACAGCAACTTTTTTTTTTCTTCCTTTTGGGTTAAAGGTTTCACATAAAACAAAGCTGATCCCGGGTAAGCACCCCTGTTAGTGGTAAATGGTTTGTCTTAGTACTCTAATTGCTACATTTACAGGGCTTGAGTTGAAAAACGGCAAAATTACTGGCAGGATCACCAGGTGAATATAAAGGAGAGAGCTTAACAAAAAAACAAAAAATGAATGCAGCCACCACATCTAAGAATTGGTAAGCTGCAATATAATGTTTTCTTTTTGATTTAATATCCCTTTATTACTAACAGTTTGTCACTCCTGATCCTTGCTCCTATTTTCTTTACTACAATGTTTAAAATGCTCTTTTTCTGATGGTAGCCCTTGGCTAAATATGTAATGTAGTCTTCTGTCATGAGTATACAGTCCAGAGTGACATTTTCTACAAAGCTTGTTGTGGATGTTGTGCATTATGTCTCTCGATCTATATTTCCTGATTTGGAAATAAAATATTGGTTTAATATCCCTTTGTTCCATCTTCTGCTTTGCATCAAGCCCTCCTGCACCAGTTGATATGAATCTTTTTCTGGCTTGTGAGCTGTACCTCATTTTCTCCATCAGTCTTTTGTCTGTCTTCCTGCTTGTGATTTGCTGCATAACACTCTGGCTTAGTATTTATTTACATATCATCATTATTGCATGTGTACATGTTCAGTGCTGTGTGCGTGTGCTATAGAGGAAGGCAGCTTCAGGGTGACAGACAGCTGCCCAACAGCCACAAGGAGGAAACTCGCTGAAGCTAAAAGCTTGGCTAAGATTTTCAACTACTATTCTACCAAAGAATGTACTTTAACTTTGTATATAAATTACACAGATGTCTGCATTAGTTGGCTTTTTTTCTAGACTTTGTTCCTGTTTATTTCCACCTGGAGATCCTGTGAAAAACACAACTCCTGTCCTAGGGTGACAGCTCTTGCTCACTGTACTGTTTCCATGGAGGAGCAACAGGACTACGGAAATACACCACCCGTATCCACTATGCACCATAACATCGTGGGAGGTGTAGCTCTCCACACTTCTGTCACAGGGTGGCTATGCTCTTTCCTTCACTCTGTGCATAGAAGGAGCCATGGTTGCCGCCCAGGCTTCATTTTATACCACTTTGCCTTTGTTTATCTCCATTACATGGGGGTTTATTAAATAAGTTGTTTACAGAAGCAATTGGATTGAGATCTGGAGAATTTGGAGGCCAAGTCAACACCTTAAACGCATTGAGTTCCTCAAACCATTTTTTAATTCATCAGCCAGAACACCACCTTCCATTGCTCCATGGTCCAGTTCTGATGCTCACGTGCCCATTGTAGGCACTTTTGGATGTGGACATGTATTGGCCTGGGCATCTTGACCTGTCTGTGGCTATACAGCCCCATATACAACAAACTGTGATACATTTGTGTGTTCCGACACCTTTCAATCAGAACCAGTATTAATTTTTTTCAGCTCTATTAGCTCTTCTATTGGATTGGACCTCACGGGCCAGCCTTTGCTCCCCACATTCATCAATGGCCCTTGACCACCCATGACCCTGTTTCTGGTTCACCGGTTTTCCTTCCTTGGACCATGTTTGGTAGGTCCTTTCCACTGCAGACTGGGAACATGCCACCAGAGCTGCAGTTTGGGAGTTGCTCTGAAGCTTGCCCATTTTTTCTGCTTTCAGCACATCAACTTCAGGGACAACATGTTCACTTGTGACCTAATATAACCCACCCATGTTCATATGCCATTGTAACAAGATAATCCGTGTTACTCACTTTACTTATCAGTGGTCATAATGTTATGACTGATCGTTGTATAAAATGTTTGGTTTTAGTTTCAATTCAAATTACAATGTCCACATTGTACTGTATTGTGTAGGGCTAGTGGGCTGGTAATGGTTTGTAGTGCTGTGTGTAGGTGTTATGCCGCGTACACACGACCATTTTTCTCATCGGGAAAAATGAAATTTTTTCTCTTTGACGAGAAAAACGACCGTGTGTGGGCTTTTGGTCATTTTTCCCGACGAGAAAAACGGCATTAATCACGACGAGAAAAATTAGAACATGCTCTAATTTTTCTCGTCGTGATTCACGCCATTTTTTTCCGCGGCAGTTTTCCCATAGGGAAACACTGCCGGGGAGCCTACACGGTCGTTTTTCTCGACCAAGAGAAAAAATTACGGGAAAAACGGCCCTGTGTAGGGAAACAAGCCGTCCCTCGTTTTTCCCCTCGATTTTCGTGACTGTGTTTTCACCGTCGAGAAAATCGATCATGTGTATGCGGCATTAGAGCTTTATGGATTGGGAGACTAACATTTGTACAGCTTTATTATAGTGTCGCTAGCGTTACTTTTTTTTTTTTTTTTATACTTCAAGTGTTTGCCTCGTTTACTCCTACTTCACCAAATAAATGACAACCTGTCTGCCCTTTTCTCTCTTTTTTTTTTTTTTTGATGGAGCTTTTATTTGGTTTGTTGTTTTGTGTTATTTGTGCATTAAATGCTATTGGTAATATGGAGACCAGAAATATCCTTGAGAAATGTATACTTCTAGTATGAGTGCAACTTTTCCAAATTAATTTGAATTAGAACAGTGAACCCTAGAAAGCTGGCGATGATCTGAGGCATCATAGTGATCAGCACGGCACTCCTAAGGGCAGTTCACAGCAAAAGTACTTAAAAATGCCAGAATTGATGATCTTCTATACATAAGCATTAATGAGAGTTGACAAGTGGAATTAACACACTAATGTGTTAATGATGAGCATTTTCGAAACATTAGATATGCAGATTTTTTTTTTTTTTTTTTTTTGCGTTTTACTGGTTTTAAGGAACTTTTTCGTTATTTTTCATTCCATTGCTAACTTTTTAATCACAGTTGTGTCCATAGCTGGGCAATCAATATGCAAATTCATATTGTAGTAGGGAAAGTAGCCACATATAGGATTTTTTGTCAATGTGCTTGGCCCTTAATGGGCCCTATTTTATATATTACAATGCCTAAATATTCTGCCAGCCCTGGAAAAAGCTGCAGAAGTCTTGTAAATGGTAGCATTGGCAAATTCTGAGCTGGGACTACATTGCGGATCTTTTTTTTCTATAGTAGAGAAAATTGCTGCTTAATAATCTCTATGAGTGGTGTACACAATGAGTTGTAAACCCCAAGTCTGACTATTCTTTTAAGTGCTATTTTGCGTATGACAAAATTGCCTGGTTGCAACATTCATACATTGTTTTTTTCTTGTTTGGCACACTTAACACCATCTGGTTTCATCATTAGCAAAAACGTCTTTAGTCTATAGCTGACCTTTATATAGATCTGTGAGTGGTGAGACTGGTGATTCTTTGTAAGCACTTCCTGTGTGAAGGTAAACAAATGCTAGGGATTGATAACAGCAGATCAGCCCATCATTCCAAGCCTGTCTGACTAGCTGGCTGTTTTCAGATCTTCACTTTTCTACTTGCATTTCTTCCCATTCTACAGACGGTTCTGAGCTTCCGTGACATTCTTCAGTTTAAACAGATCAATTCGGCTGCAGTTTTCTTGTCATAATGAACAGTTTTGCAGTACAAAGCCCATTGATTTTCTCTTCGACTTATTCACAGCCCCGAGAATCAGTTAGTGATAGAGGCAGCACAGGTGTTTTACTCTCCATAAATAGTTAAAATGTATTTCTACATTTGCAGCCAAATTGGGATAACCCCTTACTCTATTGAAGCCTTTGTTTTCTATGTAATGTGAAGTATGGGACTGGGGAGTTATTAGAACTAACCCTGACTGTACGTTGCTGGCAGATCTTCATTGTCCGTTGTAAAGTGGATGTTCACATTGTCTGTCCTGTCCTAATGGTGAGTTAAAGATCTGATTGTACATTGGTGGTACATTGTATATTAATGCAATTGTAATCCCCCATTCACACAGATCGCCCATATAGCTTGAAGAGTCGCGTGCTTATGCAACTGAGTGACAGGTTTTTGTGTACAGCTGCCTGTACAAATCAACGACAGGCTGCGGCTGTACACGCGTCATCTGAGTTTTTGCATGCATACAGGGATAGATGAGCAGCCCTGAGTGCAAATTGTCTGTGTCCAGGGCCACTCGCCTATTCATTAGTCAGTCATTGTTAGGTTGAAGAGTAGAAATACACTTTGTTCTGGTGCTTTATATTTATACATTTTTATTGGTTGAACTAGATGGACTTGTGTCTTTTTTTTTTCAGCAAGACTAACTATGTAACCTGTCTGGTACTCTATTTGTATGATTTGTGAAAAAATGCATGTAAATATTGTCTCTATACAAGCGATAACCAGCCAGTGTAAAATTTGTCTCCTGTTTGAAGCTAAAGTAAACCCAAAAACAAAATTGTACTATATTACAGCTTACCAATGGCTTTTTCTTTCCCTTTTTACATTGGGTGATCCGGCCAGTAGCATTACTAAGCCTCCAAGTCATGGGTTTCAAACTGGCGGCCCTCCAGCTGTTGCAAAACTACAAGTCCCATGAAGCATTGCAAGGCTGGCCGTTACAAGCATGACTCCCACAGGTAAAGGCATGATGGGACTTGTAGTTCCACAACAGCTGGAGGGCCACCAGTTTAAGACGCCTGCTCCAAGTCTTAAGCCTAGTACACACGATGAGAATATCGGACAAATTATCGTCCAGGTTTTTTTGTATGCTAGTCTTCTATCGAAAAAGAAGATGTTACTAAAGTTCCGAAAATTCTTGTATGACAGAATACAACTTTGGAGTGATGCAATTACAGTACAATACAATTACTGTAACAAAATTTTCAACTTTTTAGCTTCCGAGCATTTTTTTTGACAAATACTGTACTTATTAAATGAAAATCGCTCATTCTAGCTTCACCTGCCTTTGGCTCCTCGCAGGGAGAGAGGGCACACCACGCCACAAGCCCGTACCCTCCTGTGTGAAGAGGTTGAGTGGTGTTGTTGGTGGGTCTCCACAGCCAGAAAGCCAGAATCCTCCAGAGAACGATTCTCACCTCCATGGTTAATAAAAATCAGTCTCTATTTCCCCCAATAACTTCAAGGTCCACACCAGCTGTAACTCCAACGTAGAGTTTATTGTTCTTCTTAAAGCACAGTCTCTGATAGGAAAGGTTGGAGTAAGAACAGGACAGCATAAAGTGTGGGAGAGGTCCAGGCACAAACGTAAAACACTTCACTGCTCAGATTCTCGAGCAGACTCTGCCCATTTGGATAGTCTCCCCAGATAGGGACTAGCAGCCAGAATGGTGCTCCAACCCAACCGCAGTATCTGCCACAGACTTGGTAAACTCGGTCTCTGCCACAGACCTGGTGAGCTTGGTTCCTTCTTAAGACTTGACCTCTGTTAAGGAGAAGACATCCCTCCAGAGAGTTACCGGGCCCCTTCCGAGGGACCAGTGAGAAGTCACGGGCAAGGAACGGTTCCTCCCCCGGCCTCCTCGTCTAAGATGCGGGTCCCCTCGCAAGGCGGCACCCTGGGATTCCTCGATCCTTGATGGGCCCCAGCCAAAGGTGCTGGGCCCAAGGCCTTTGCTGCAGCCCCAGGGCCAAAGGTGCCCAGGGCGGACAGGAACACCCTCTCTGGGGTAGGACCCCCGACCACGACAGAACCCCAAACAGGCAGCGTCTGCCCCTTTTTATATCCTCTCCCAGCTTGCACAGCAGGACTGCCACACCCACCGTATGGCTGCTGAGAGGGGACACACAAGGCACAGCACTGTATCAGCGGTTCAACCCTGGCCTGCCATGGCAGCGCCACCTGCAGGCCACAGGGAACTATACACCGATACTCTCCCTGCGGACAAAAAATGGATGACAGAATCCTGACAATTGGGGTGTATGAGCATAACTACTACTCAAACACTTCCCTTAAATTTAGGACCCCTGCTACACTAGTATCATACAAGAGAAATTTTCGTGTTTTTTGTGCCTTCAAATCATTTTGGATGAACTGTCATGATCGGCTCTCAAAAGCTGTATACTAACAATCAGATTATCGTACAATCAATTCAAAAGCAATTTTTTTTTTCCGATTTTCTGATCTTGTGTACTAGGCATTAGGGTGTCTCCACTCTGGATGGAGGAGCAGCAAAGAACACCCTTGGAAATCAGCATTGCCAACCTTTGAGAAGATAGTGTTGGATGTACTAGCAATTTTAGTTATATACCTCATGTACACTTCTTCTGGTAGATGGACGTTTAGGAGCATTTGGGCATTTTTTTTCCAACTGTTCCTGAACTCTCCTCTGTTATCTTATCAGTACATGTACACAGGGTCGTTTTATAGTCGTTTAGAGGCATTTCAAGCGCCAAACGCGTCAACGCATTTAGCAGCGTTTCGCTTACAGACGTTTTTCATTTTAACCAAAAAATATAAAAAAATATTTTTATTTTCAAAGCTTCTAGACGCAAACGCGGCATGTAAATGCGGCTAAACAGATGTTTTTAGATGCCAGTTTCTAGCTGTCAAGTTAAATCGTTCGGTTGAGAGGTATCTTGATATAGCGCAGTCTTACCCCGAAGCGCTTACAAACACATACTAGGGCCAATTTATTTATTTTTTATAGACAGGATCTGATTAACCTACCAGCATGTCTTTTTTGGAGTGTGGGAGGAAACCGGAGTACCTGGAGGAAACCCACGCAGGCACAGGGAGAACATGCAAACTCCAGGCAGATGGTGTCGTGGTCAGGATTTGAACCAGCGACCCTATTGCTGCTAGGTGAAAGTGCTAACCACTACACCACTGTGCTGCCCCACTGTGCTGCCCCAGGATAGGTTGAACAACGTCCCGTGTACATGAAGCCTAACTCGACCAACAAAGTAAAGCTAAATGCCAACTAACACTTTTTTAAGCAGTTACTGAAAGTTTTCTTTCTATTTGGGATAAAGGTTTTACATAAATGAATATAAGGCCTGTTGTAGGTCATCCTGGGTCATCGCATTGTAAGCACCCCTGTCGGTATTAAAATTTGTTCCGATGTTCTTACTGCCACTTTTGTTGAAAAACTTGGTCTGTTCAAGGTATTTATAAAATAACAGACCAAGCTGTCCAGCAAAAGTGGTAGTTGGAGGTACAGTGGAACCTCGGGTTACGAGCATAATCCGTTCCAGGAGAATGCTCGTAATCCAAAGTACTTGCATATCAAAGCGTGTTTCCCCATTGAAGTCAATGGAAACTAAAATAATTGTAACGCATTGACTTCAATGGCATGCAATACCACATGCAGCCAGAGGTGGGGGGCGCCGGAGAGCCTTGGAAACGGGCGAAAAGGCCCGAGGACACCTCGGCAAACCTCGGAAAGACTTAGTTCCCGAGATTTGCCAAGGTCAGCCGTGCTGTCCTTCTGACCTTTCCGTGCATTTCCGAAAGGCTGCGATTGGCGACGTTCGGCTCCGGCGGCCCCCCACCTCAGGCGCCCCCCCACCTCAGGCCAAGTGCGGTACTGCACACCGCTTTGGCCTGAATCGTGCTCGTTTTCCGAGACAACACACGCAAACTGAGTTACGATTTTTAAAAATACAGTGCTTGTATTACGAAATGCTCGTTAACATCGTTACTCGCAATCCGAGGTTCCACTGTACAAGGGCCAGCTTTAATTTATGCAAAAGGAAAAAAACTTTCTGTAATGGCTTAAAAAGTGTTGGCTGTAGTTCAATTTTACTTTGTTAGTCAATTCCATCTAAATTTGCTAGTGCAGCTTAGGCTTGGCCATACACAGTTCGAATCTTGACCGGTTCAGCAGGAACCGGCCCCAAGATTCGAGCATTTAATGGGCAGGCTGAATGTACCAAATTGATCGATCAACTTGGGTACAACCAGCCTGCTAGATTCTCTTGTGAATATAGCAGCCACTAGCGATAATCACTGTCTTCTCCCGATGTGGGCGGATTCCCCAGCCCACCCCCTCCTCCCCTCATAAACCTTGCTGTCATGACCTAAAGCATGTGCTCACTACATGCCTTTCTCTTTAAGATTCTGGATTGGAGGCATTGAGTTGAGGATAATAGGCACAAACATTTCACTTAAAGCGGAGTTCCACCCTAAAAAAAAAAAATTCCACAAAAAACCTGCAAAAAAATAGAAAAAAAATAAAACATTTTACTCACCAGAAAATGCGGTTGCTATGCGGAAGTTCCTAATCTGCCTCTTCATCCTCCACGGCAGGTCTTCTTCCTTGTCCTCCTCGCGTTGACTTCTGGTGAATGGGACGCGCTGCCTTCTGGGAACTGTGCGTGTCCCAGAGAGCAGCCGCCCATTCATACAGCACCGCGAGACTCGCGCATGCGCAGTAGGAAGCGGGCAGTGAAGCCAAAAGGCTTCACTGCCTTTTTCCCTTAGTGAGGATGGCGGCACCAGGATCGAGCGATCGGCCTCGGCGGGCCGACATTGTGGGCGAATAAGACAGGTAAGTGTTTGTAGCTGCTGACTTTAAAAAAAAAAATAATTGTGGGTGGAACTCCGCTTTAAAGGAGTTGTAAAGGCAGAAGGTTTTTTATCTTTAATGCATTAAAATAAAAAACCTTCTGCGTGTGGCAGCCTCCCCAGCACCCCCCCTAATAACCTACCTGAGCCTCTTCTCTCTCTACAGCGATGTCCACGATCCCCTAAGCCACCCACTACACTCCTGATTGGCTGAGAAAGCAGCGGAACCATTGGCTCCCACGGCTGTCCATTAAAGTCAGTCAGCCAATCAGGAGAGAGAGGGGCGAGGCAGGTAGGGGCTCCAATTTCTGAATGGATACACGGAGCTCTGACTCGGCTTGGATGCCCCCTGTACCAAGCTGCTGGCTGAGGGGCACTGAAAGGAGGGACCCGAGAAGAGACGGATCGGGGCTGCTCTGTGCAAAACCAGCTTTTTTTTTTAATAACAAACAAGCCTTTACAATCCCTTTAATCTCCTAGGTTAATAGTTTAGCCTGGTGTTACCATTAAAGTGGAAGTTAGTGTATTTTTCAATGAGTGCATATTTGAGTTATCATGGTAGCAGTTGAAGCAGTTGCTTTAAAGGTAATTTTTGTTATGACTTTCACATTTTTAACAACTCACTCTTCCATATTTTAGTTGTGTTTATTATATAAATATATAGATAACCCACTAGAGGGCGCTTCCAGTTGCTCCATGCATGTACTGAGCTAATCTTTGTACAAATTACATTAAACTGCAGTCTGCTCACATAATTTGTAATAAAAACATTTTTACCATTCTGAAGCTTCCCTCCAACCACTTTGCATATTGTTTTATGTATACTGTGATTCTGTATTTGCCAAATATGCTGCTGAAATCTTCCTCCACGGAGTCTGGCTGCATTCATTTTAACTTTGGGCAACTGAAGATGCTGCCTGTACACTTCCTGAATTTACACAGAGGCACACCTCTAGCTCTGCAGCTCTCATTGGCCCTTGTATGACTCATCCCCTCTCCTGGCAAACTCTCACAAGAGTGAGAGCTGTGCATGATGCCACAAGCCTTGGCTTTTTACCAGACAAACAGGAAGTGGGCTGTGTAGGGTATTTAATGGCAGAAAAAAAAAATGTTTTACTATCCAAAGTTAAATCAACAAGGGCAGAAGATTTAACCACTTAACGACCGCTCACTGTATATATACGTCGGCAGAATGGCACCGACAGGCACAATCACGTAGAGCATACGTGATTGCCTTTGTACAGTTGGGGGGTCCGATCGGACCCCCCTCCTATACAGTGAGCGGTGGCTAAGTGTCCGGGAGCGTTCCGGGATGAGGGGGCAGCCATTCGTTTCTGGCCACCCCCTCGCGATCGCTCCCGGCGAATGGAAATGCCCCCTCTGTCTGTGTCAGACAGAGGGAGCAGGAGGAAGTGATGTCATCTCTGGTGCGGCGCTCACATATACCGAGCGCCGTACAAGAGAAGACATCAGGTCAGTGCACACAACACTACACTGACACCAGGACACATAGGGACATAAATCGCCCCCCCAGACACCCCAGATCACCCCCCAGATCACCCCCCCAGCCCCCAGTCACAGTGTTACTGATTGCAGTGACCATTTATTTAGTGATCACTGCAATCAGTGACATTTGTGACTGTAAAAGTGTCACCAAAGTTTAGTCTTAGGTCCAGTGTAGCCCCCTAACCCCCCTAATAAAGGTTTAACCCCCTGATCACCCCCCAGATAACCCTTTCACCGCCTATCACCACTGTCGCTTAGCGATCATTTTTCTGATCGCTGTCTTAGTGTCGGTGATGCAGATCGTAGCCAGTAATTTTTTTTAGGTTCGCCGCAGGTTTTTATAGCGTCAGGTACCCCAATATATTATCTAATAAAGGTTTAACCCCCTTGATCGCCCCCCAGGTAACCCTTTCACCCCCTATCACCACTGTCGCTAAGCAATTGTTTTTCTAAACGCTGTCTTAGTGTCGGTGATGCAGATCGTAGCCAGTCATTTTTTTTAGGTTCGCCGCATGTTTTTATAGCGTCAGGTACCCCAATATATTATCTAATAAAGGTTTAACCCCCTTGATCGCCCCCCCAGGTAACCCTTTCACCCCCATCACCGCTGTCGCTAAGCAATCGTTTTTCTAAACGCTGTCTTGGTGTCGGTGATGCAGATCGGTAGCTGGTAATTTTTTTTAGGTTCGCCGCAGGTTTTTATAGCGTCAGGTACCCCCATATATTATCTAATAAAGGTTTTAACCCCCTGATTGCCCCTAGTTAACCCTTTCACCAGTGATCACCATATAAGTGTTACGGGTGACGCTGGTTAGTTAGTTTGCTTTTTATAGTGTCAGGGCACCCACCGTGTATATAACCCAATAAAGGTTTAACCCCCTGATCGCCCGGCGGGTGATATCAATTAGGTTTTAGCGTCAGAGAGGGTCTGAGTCACACCCCAGGCAGCGTCAGGTTAGTGCCAGTAACGCTAACACCCACGCGTGAAGCATACACCCCCCTTAGTGGTATAGTATCTGAACAGATCAATATCTGATCTGATCTATACTAGCGTCCCCAGCAGTTTAGGGTTCCCAAAAACGCAGTGTTAGCGGGATCAGCCCAGATACCTGCTGGCACCTGCGTTTTGCCCCTCCGTCCAGCCCAGGCCACCCAAGTGCAGTATCGATCGATCACTGTCACTTACAAAACAAAAACACACATAACTGCAGCGTTCGCAGAGACAGGCCTGATCCCTGCGACTCCAGTGCTGTAGGAGGTGATTTCACCACCACAGTTAAAAAAAAAAAGCAAATATGCCGAAGCATTGGGGCAGCAGGGGCGGAGGAGCGATTTTGCTCCTAATGCCGCGTACATACGGTCGAAATTCCGACGGAGGCTTGCCCGTGGAAAAGTCCGACCATGTGTGTGCGGCATAACTTTTTTGCGGGAGGATGCCCCCATGCTTCGGCATATATAAATGGTGTGTGTATGCCCATCATTGGAAGTGGGTGGATGAAGGGCGGTATTCTAATGGTGGGCATACCCACCGATCAATCTCTTTTTTCGTTCAGCCAACTGGCTGCATGAAATAAAAAGATTACAATACATGTCCAACAAGGACCAGCAACGTACTGGTATGTTGCTGGACTTTGAATGTTTATACCAGAATGATGCCTGCGGGTTTAGGTATCATCTTGGTATCATTCTTTTCAGCCTGCGGCCGGCTTTCATGTAAAAGCAATCCTAGCGGCTAATTAGCCTCTGGACTGCTTTTACAAGCAGTGGGAGGGAATGCCCCCCCCCCGGATATAAAAAGCGCCATTGGGAAATTGGGAAAGCATTTTATCACACCGATCTTGGTGTGGTCAGATGCTTTGAGGGCAGAGGAAAAATCTAGGGTCTAGAAGACCCCAGTTTTTTCAAAAAAAGAGTACCTGTCACTACCTATTGCTATCATAGGGGATATTTACATTCCCTGAGATAACAATAAAAATGATTAAAAAAAAAATACTTGGAAGGAACAATTTAAAAATAAAATAAAAAAGCAAAATTAATAATAAAAAAAAAAAAGAAAAAAAAAAAGCACCCCTGTCCTGCCCTGCTCTTGCCCAATGGCGAACGCAAGCGTCGGTCTGGCGTTATATGTAAACAGCAATTGCACCATGCATGTGAGGTATCACCGCGAAGGTCAGATCGAGGGCAATCATTTTAGCAGTAGACCTCCTCTGTAAATCTACTGGGGTAACCTGTAAAGGCTTTTAAAGGCTTTTAAAAATGTATGTAGTTTGTCGCCAATGCGCGTTTGTGCGAAATTTTAAATCATGTCGTGTTTGGTATCTATGTACTCGGCCTAAGATCATCTTTTTTATTTCATCAAACATTTGGGCAATATAGTGTGTTTTAGTGCATTAAAATTAAAAAAGTGTATTTTTTAACCCAAAAAATGCGTTTGTAAAATCGCTGCGCAAATACTGTGTAGAAAAAAAAAATGCAACACCCACCATTTTAATCTGTAGGGCCTTTGCTTTAAAAATATATACAATGTTTGGGGGTTCAACATAATTTTCTTGCAAAAAAAATTTTTTTTTCATGTAAACAAAAAGTGTCAAAAAGGGCTTTGTCTTCAAGTGGTTAGAAGAGTGGATGTAAGCTTCCTAATGTTGTGTATAAAATGCCAGAACAGTTCAAAACCCCCCCAAATGACCCCATTTTGGAAAGTAGACACCCCAAGCTATATACTGAGAGGCATGTCGAGTCCATGGAATATTTTATATGTTGACACAAGTTGCGGAAAAACGACAATTTTTTTTTTTTTTGGCACAAAGTTGTCACTAAATGATATATTGCTAAAACATGCCATGGGCATATGTGGAATTACACCCCAAAATACATTCTGTTGCTTCTCCTGAGTACGGGGATACCACATGTGTGAGACTTTTTGGGAGCCTAGCCACGTACGGGACCCCAAAAACCAAGCACCGCCTTCAGGCTTTCTAAGGGTGTAAATTTTTGATTTCACTTCTCACTGCCTATCACAGTTTCGGAGGCCATGGAATGCCCAGATAGCACAAAACCCCCCCCAAATGACCCCATTTTGGAAAGTAGACACCCCAAGCTATTTGCTGAGAGGTATTGTGAGTATTTTGCAGATCTCGCTTTTTGTCACAAAGTTTTGAAAATTGAAAAAAAATATATATATATATATATATATATATATATATATATATATATTTTCTTTCTTCATTTTCAAAAACAAATGAGAGCTGTAAAATACTCACCATTCCTCTCAACAAATAGCTTGGGGTGTCTATATTCCAAAATGGGGTCATTTGGGGGAGTTTTGTGCTATTTTGGCATTTTATGGCCTTCGAAACTGTGATAGGTAGTGAGGAGTGAAATCAAAAATTTGTGCCTAGAAATCCTGAAGGCGGTGCTTGGTTTTCGGGGTCCCGTACGCGGCTAGGCTCCTAAAAAGTCCCACACATGTGGTATCCCCGTACTCAGGAGAAGCAGAAAAATGTATTTTGGGGTGTAATTCCACATATAACCATGGCATGTGTGAGCAATATATCATTTAGTGACAACTCTTTGTAATTTTATTTATTTATTTTTTTTGTCATTATTCAATCACTTGGGACAAAAAAAAATATATTCAATGGGCTCAACAGGCCTCTCAGCAATTTCCTTGGGGTGTCTACTTTCTAAAATGGGGTCATTTGGGGGGGGGGGTTTGTGCTATTTTGGCATTTTATGGCCTTCGAAACTGTGATAGGTAGTGAGGAGTGAAATCAAAAATTTGCGCCCTTAGAAATCCTGAAGGCGGTGCTTGGTTTCCGGGGTCCCGTACGCGGCTAGGCTCCCAAAAAGTCCCACACATGTGGTATCCCCGTACTCAGGAGAAGCAGCAAAATGTATTTTGGGGTGAAATTCCACATATAACCATGGCATGTGTGAGCAATATATCATTTAGTGACAACTTTTTGTAATTTTTTTTTTTTTTTTTTAGTCATTATTCAATCACTTGGGACAAAAAATAAAAAATTCAATGGGCTCAACATGCCTCTCAGCAATTTCCTTGGGGTGTCTACTTTCCAAAATGGGGTCATTTGGGGGGGGGGGGGTTTGTACTGCCCTGTCATTTTAGCACCTCAAGAAATGAGCTAGGCAGTCATAAATTTAAAGCTGTGTAAATTTCAGAAAATGTACCCTAGTTTGTAAACTCTATAACTTTTGCGCAAACCAATAAATATACGCTTATTGACATTTTCTCAAGTCGTCTTCCAGGACGGCACAATGAGAGATGACTGGCTCCACCTGACAGGAAACACAATCAATTCAAAGAGGTTAAAGCACCCGCCCCTCCCCGTGCTCCTCAGTTCTTGATTGTGTTTCCCCACAGCGAAACCGTTTATTTTTTTCCCACAGACTGAAGGCCTGGGGCTGGAAGTCCCCCCCCCGGGAGCTGAGCCGAATGCCTGGGAAGCCTCTGGGCCTAGCAGGACTCTATTGTCCGTCCTGGGGGGTATCCCATTTCTCTTCTCAGGGAGGGCAGTAGAAGAGCCTCCCTGAGCACTGAAGGACCCTAGGTGCTGGGCTGTACCAGGGACTTCAGGGGCCATCTATCCTCCTTCCTCCCCCCTACCTGTCTGGGCGTCCTTTCTGGAGGGGGGGGCTGGCAGGTCCCTCCGGTAATCCCCGCTCGCGCGGGCCGCTCGTTCTATGGCGCCGCTCTATGCAGGAGCGTATGATTGCGGCGCCATCTTCCCGGAGTCTGGGACATTCGTCCTCTAGCTTCAGGGATGACGCCATCACGCGTTGCGTCATTTCCGGTCTCTGGCAAAATGGCGACGGCCGGCGTCTGCTTACCGGCATTAACAGCGGAGGGACGCCAGGAAGAGAGGCGCCCTTTTTCACTCCTCCAGTGCCTCTGCAGTGACTTGCTCATCACACCTAAGCGGCATGGAACATGAGGAGAGGCCGACCACGGCCGCGGCTACAGAGGAGACCACAGGGGGTGAGTCAACCCAGCCAGCAGGGGTCATGATGGGGGAGGGTACCCCGACTCTTTCCCCTTGCCTGTCACAGGGTTCTTTCTAAATGCATTCCTGTGTACTCTTACATTGCAGGTGAGGACGTCACTGCCCAAGGGGTTGCTAGTCGTTCCTCTAGAGCCCCTGCCCGCTCCAAAAGATGCGGCAACTGTAATGAGAAATTACCTTCAACCCATTCCAAGCCCTTCTGCTTCAAGTGTATCCAGAAGCTGGCGGGGAAGGAAACATCTCAGGTTATGAGAGACTTTCTCTCTGTCCAAACCCAGATGCTTGCCACCCTTAAGGATTTTCAAGCCTCCCTTAAGGCTAAAGAACCAGAGGAGTTCCTCCTCAACCAGATTAGGGAGAGGACACCCAGAATCCCTGAGATCCCTCCTGTCTCAGGACTCAGAGGCAGAAGAAGACTCGGAGATCCCTGATCAGGGACTTTCCGATGAGGGCCTGGTAGATAGTCAGGCTGAGGAGGAGGAAGAGGGCTCTAGGTCAGGAAGACACATCTTCTCAGCTGACAACATGTAAGGCCTCCTTGGTGCAATCTACGCCTCTGAAGAAATTCAGGAGCCGACGGAGCAGGTATCTGCACAGGATAGATTGTACCGAGGCCTGGTGAGGGCCCAACCCAGAGCCATTCCGGTTCATCAGACTCTCAAAGATGTGATCCTTTGAGAGTGAAAGGAACCTGAGAGGAAGCTTCTGAAATATAAAACTTGGAAGCGTAGGTGTCCTTTTAAGGGGGAGGATGAGGAGAAATTCTTTAAAGTTCCCAGATTGGATGCCTCTTTGGCACAGGTGTCAAAGCAATCCGACCTCTCCTTTGAGGACGCGGGTAATATCAAGGAGAGGTTCCATGGTGTAATGGTTAGCACTCTGGACTCTGAATCCAGCGATCCGAGTTCAGATCTCGGTAGGACCTTCCTTTGATGGATCGCCGTACTGAGACGACCTTGCGTAGAGCCTGGGAAGCCAATGCGGCAGCAATGAGCCCCGCGTTGGCTTCAGCTTGTATAGCTAGGAACGCGGATACATGGACAGCCAAGCTAATAGGACATGTTTCCCGTGTGTCCAGGTCCAGGGGAGTCCTAGACTCTCTACAGGTGATAGGTAGCGCAGTTCCAGGACCCGCTTATGTGGACTCCCATTGGAGGGCTCCCTCCTTTTTGGTACAGGGCTTGATCAAGCTCTGTCAAGATCTACTGAAAAGGGCAAGAAGTTTCCCACCAAACCTAAAAGGGACCAAAAAAGAGTTTTTTTCGAGGCCCTCAGGGTAGAAACCGCTTCTCAAGCAAGAAGCCTGCCGGTAATAGGAAGTGGGGCGTTGGGAAGGATAAGCCGAAAGGAAGTATCCTTTTTTCCAACCAAAAATCAAATGAAAAGGACTTTAAGTGACGTGAGGGTAGGCGGGAAGACTTTCCCAATTCCTTTCCAGGTGGGAGAGTATTACTCAGAGCCCTCATATTCTCAACATTATAAGAGAGGGTTACAGGCTGGAGTTTCTTCACCCCCCCTCAAAGTTCCTATTAACATTTCTCCCCAGGGACCCCCTCAAGAAGGCAGGTCTTCTGCAAAACATCTCAGACCTAGCAGAAAAGGGAGTGGTAGTTCCGGTACCTGCGGGTCAACGCAGAATGGGGGTCTACTCCCATATCTTCGTTGTCCCAAAATCCTCAGGCAAATACCGTTTGATAATAAACCTGAGACCCCTGAATACCTCTCTGCGTCATAAGAAATTTCGCATGGAGAGCATATACACCCTCAGAAAACTCCTTCTGAAGGAGGTATACATGGTAACGATCGACTTAAAGGACGCCTACCTACATGTCCCGATCTTTCCAGGACATCAGGCCTTCCTATGACTTTCAGTCAAGTCTCCTCAAGGGATTCAACACTGGCAGTTTGCTGCCCTCCCCTTTGGACTGGCTTCCAGCCCAAGGGTGTTTACAAAAATCGTAGCAGAGGTGGTCGCCTTCCTACACTTGCAGGGTATATCAATAGTCCCTTATCTCGACGATCTTCTACTCTACAACCAGAGTTGAGATCTCCTCGCAGACCTGGCCAAGGTTGTGAGTACCCTGGAATCCCTAGGTTGGATCATAAACAGGGAGAAGTCCTCGATGATCCCGGACCAAAGAAAAGTTTAACTGGGTTTCCTGATAGACTCCCTACAGAGGAGGCTCTTCTTGCCCCAGGAGAAGGCCTAGGGCCTCATGGCAGCGGTCTGGTCTCTGTTGGAGCCAGGAGAGTTCTCTTTCAGAGACATCATGAGGGTACTGGGTCTAATGACCTCTTGTATTCCTGTGGTCCCGTGGACTCAGCTCCACTCCAGACCTCTCCAACAATTCCTCTTATCCTCCTGGGACGGAACAAGAGGGACATTAGACCACAGAATCTCCATCCCAGAGGTAGTAAAGGACTCTCTGAGCTGGTGGCTTCTTCCTCAGAAGTTGCAGGTGGGTCATCTATGGACTCAGACAGACCCCCTCAGGATAACGACGGACGCAAGCTCCTGGGTTTGGGGGGCCCACTTAGGCGAACTCCGAGCCCAGGGTTCCTGGAATCAGGATCAGTGACACGCCTCCTCAAACTTCCGGGAATTATTGGCGGTTGGGGAGGCCCTAAAAGCGTTCGAGGAAAGGATCCGAGACCGGGAGGTCCAGATCCTCTCCGACAATGCGACCACGGTGGCCTTCATAAATCATCAGGGGGGAACCAGGTCTCCCTCCCTGCTGACCTTGTCTCTAGGAATTCTGGGCTGGGCAGATCTGAACCCAGAGGTGTTCAACCTGGTGTGCCAACATTTTGGAAGGCCAGAAATAGACCTCTTTGGCCGCAAGGAGAACAGGAGAGTAAGAAGATTCTTTTCCCTGTCCCGGGAGTGGGGCTCAGGGGGGGTGGATGCACTGGCTCAGGTATGGAGTTTTCACCTGGCTTATGCTTTTTCCCCCTCTGAGTCTCATTCCAAGAGTCCTACAAAAACTAGGTCTCTCAGAGACCAGACTCATTCTAATTGCTCCTTGGTGGCTCAAGAGAGCCTGGTTTCCCGCTCTACAGAACTGGTCTGTAGCACCTCCCCTCCATCTACCAGTTCGGGTGGACCTTCTCGGCAGGGACCAGTCTTTCACCCAGATCCCAGCTTCTTCAAGCTGACGGCCTGGTGCTTGAGAGGCAGAACCTGCGGGAGAGGGGATGTTCCGAGAGAGTGATTAACACTCTCCTCTCAAGTAGAAAAGAGGTCACCAGACGTATCTACAGGAAGGTGTGGGGAGTCTTCTCTCACTGGTGTCTAGTGAGAAAGGTATCCCAGCAAGAAACCTCGGTCATCCTGGACTTTCTCCAGGATGGCGCCGACTTAGGTCTCGCTACCAAGACTCTAAGAGTACAGGTAGCAGCCTTATCGTATTTTTTGGACAAAAAGTTATCACTGGACCCTCTAGTTAAAAGATTTCTAATGGCCAGGGATAGATTGTCCCCAGTGCAGATCTCTAGAGTCCCGCCCTGGGACCTTACGTTAGTTTTGGAACAATTAACTAAGGCTCCGTTTGAGCCACTAGAAGAGATTTCAGTTAAATTACTGACATTTAAGTTTGCTTTTCTTCTGGCAATTACTACAGCCAGAAGAATAGGCGACATGCAGGCTCTGACGATTAAAGAGCCTTTCTTTAGTTATTCGAGGACAGAGTTATTCTTAGGCAGGACCCCCTGTACCTCCCTAGGGTAGTGTCAAAGTTTCATAGATCACAAGAAATTATTCTTCCTTCCTTTTGTTCAAATCCACAAAATGAAAGAGAGGCCTCCTTTCATTGTCTAGATGTCAGACGGTGTCTGCTAGCTTATCTGGATAGAGTGGGTGAATTTAGGAAATCCAGCCATTTACTAATTAATTTTTTTGGACAGAAAAAAGGCCAACAGGCATCTAGAGCATCCATATCTAGATGGATCAGACAGACAATCTCCATAGCTTATGACCAGGCTGGTAAGACCGCCCCGAAAGTTAAAGCTCATTCTACTCGCTCTTTTGGCAACCTCCTGGGCAGAAAGAGCCGGAGCTTCGGTGGAACAGATCTGTAAAGCTACGACTTGGTCAAGCCAGAATACATTCCTAAGGCATTACAGAGTGGAGTTGCTGTCACCTCAGGACCTGTCCTTTGGTAGAGAGGTCCTGCAAGCAGTCGTCCCACCCTAAGGTAGGCCTGAAGCTACTTGCTTCTCTCTCATTGTGCCGTCCTGGAAGACGACTTGAGAAAGTGACCAGTTACACTTACCGGTAACGGTGTTTCTGGGAAGTCTTCCAGGACGGCAGGCCTACTTCCCACCGCTTTGGTTGATACATTGGTTTGTACAGAGTTATTTGGGTGTGTGTTTTCTCTCTCGTGCACTGGTGTGGGTCTGTACTTTATCATAACTGAGGAGCACGGGGAGGGGCGGGTGCTTTAACCTCTTTGAATTGATTGTGTTTCCTGTCAGGTGGAGCCAGTCATCTCTCATTGTGCCGTCCTGGAAGACTTCCCAGAAACACCGTTACCGGTAAGTGTAACTGGTCACTTTTTTTACTAAAAACATGTGGCTGAATACATTTTGGCCTAAATGTATGACTAAAATTGAGTTTATTCGATTTTTCTTATAACAAAAAGTAGAAAATATCATTTTTTTTCAAAATTTTCGGTCTTTTTCCGTTTATATCGCAAAAAATAAAAATCGCAGAGGCAATCAAATACCATTAAAAGAAAGCTCTATTTGTGGGAAGAAAAGGACGCAAATTTCGTTTGGGTACAACATTGCATGTCCGCACAATTTACAGTTAAAGCAGCGCAGTGCAAAATTCTGAATTCACCTCTGGTCCTTTAGCTACCAAATGGTCCGGGGCTTAAGTGGTTAATAGATGGAAAGTTGTTGTTTTTTTTTTAGTGCAACAACAATGGATAATATACCTAGAAAATATGAAAGCTGACCATATATAGACTAGGTGGTATAATGGTGATGTGCTATGAAAGAAACCAGTGCAGACTGATGTTTTTATTCTACTTTTAAAGGTGGTCATGCACAATCCAAGAAGGTAATACAGCCAATTTTTAGCATTGCTTGCATGCAAGGGGTAGCCAGAGTATGGCTATGCTATGCTGAGGGCAATAATAAAGTATTCCAACTTGATGGATAATCTCTGTCTGAACCAGCACTGACCCAGCCTCTTTAATGTGAAGACAAGGAAATGGTATTTCCCTGGACACCCACTATCACCTGCTGGCTAGAGCTGGCCATAACATTTTCTTTTTCAATTCTTCGATTCCTCAGTTCCACGCTATACAGTGCAGATGGACGAATCTCCCACTGAGGCCATTGTATTTTGACAGTCGGCCCTTTTTGGATGACCGGTGTTTGCCAGGATTCTATGATTCTCTAATTGAGGAATGTCGGGCAGTAGGCGGCAAACAGGCCACTCACTGAGCAGATCGTCTCAGGAATTAGCTGAAATCTGTACAGTGTGTATCAGCTAAGGGTTGTGAGAACCCTGCGGATGTTCAAGGATGAGCAGAATGTTTCTTTGCCTGTGTTTCTCTGCTGGTCTGGTCTATGGCATTCAGAAACCGGCCAAAAAATTCCCAGTGTATGGCCAGCTTAGAATTTAGTAGAAGTAACTTCTTTGTCCAAGCTCAAGGTTCTCAGGTTCACTTTTCTCACAAAGGTTAGACTTGGCTTTCTTTCCATCCTCCCCCTCCTTCTGTTGGCTAAGTGCAGCTTTCTTTACCTCTGGGAATCACCAGACATCACAGAAGGAGGCAGAACTTAATGTTCGTGTTAACCTTTTCGGTGCTAATATATCGTCTAGTAGAATGGAATTGGCCTACTGGCAAACAATGGGTTTCATACCAGAAAGTATAGTTTGTCAATGTAGTATATGTTTAGGCATGCTAAAAAGATGAGCAAGTAAAAAAATTCTGAAAATGCATGCATCTGAAACTCGTGGTATATGTAAAATTAACATTGCTAATTTCTACTCTGTTTGCACTTCTTATATTAAAAGTTAAAGATTTTGTAGAAACAGTTGTCATCTAACACAAGTCTAATAGCCAATGTTGCTGTTCAAATCTGGTTCAACCTTTAAGCTTGATCACACTACCCTAAGGACCGGCCATACACGGAGAAACCTTATTTCTTGCAACCACAGGTTTCAGAAAATAAATTTGCTCGCTTTCCCCCATCAACACAGTGTTGAAGCGGGAATCCCTCCTGTCAGACCATTGTCTTCTCGCCATTGCGATAATTGCAAGTGAATCCGGCAGGTTGGTTGTACCCAAGTTGATCGATCAACTTGGTACATTCAGCCTGCCCAGCTGAGATTTGAACCGTGTATGGCTGACCTAAGGCAGCCCATGCATTCATCTTTTTTTTGTTTTGTTTTTTGTTCAACCAGCGGGTTGAAAGAAAGAGAAAGGAATACAATTTCCCGTTCTACATTCAGTGAGGATGGGGGAATCCTCCAGCTGTGCTAGTGTTTTCTGATGGTAGGGAGACTTCCCCACGGTTAGAATACAATGATCAGTGCTGCCAGCTGTAGCTGGTAGATCGACTTCTTTACAATCAGCATGCCCATACATAAGCAGCTGAATTTCAATCCATGTATGGCTGGCTTAAAATGTTACTAAATCAAGTAATTTGAAAATGGTTAATCTGCCCCCCCACAGTGCCCACAGCTTATAAATCTTTTTACATTAAAATATTTCCACTATATACCGTTTTGGCTGATCTGTATACCACGGTTACATGATAAACTGCAGAGTTTCTCCAGTGCTGAGAGTTTAGGTAGGAGGAGATTTCTACTCCAGCCTGTATACACGCCCACATGTGTGATGTCAATATCATGTGACCTGACTATCTCTGAGAAAAAGTAATTCTCTCCAGCAAAAAAGACACAACTGAGCATGTACAGGTCGACTACACTGCCTGTGTTGGCTTGCTTGCACCAGATAGACAAGGGGGGGGGGGGGGGGGGGGGGGGAGGAATCAAACAGCCTTTTTACACAATGCAGAGGATTAACCCCTTAAGTTCCATAGTGAGTATAACAAGCCTGCTGTGCTGCATATACAGACTGATATTACTGTTGTGGGTTTAGTAACACTTTGGTTGGTTGGCCAAATGACTTATATGGTGTCATTTGTGATCTAAGTCCTTAACCATGTATAATCTAATGAATGACATCTGGTCTGTCAGTAGTGGATCAGATTTCACTATTCTGCTCCGTCGTTTCCAAGCGATTGCTTTTTTTTTTTTTTTTTTTTATTCATAAGGTCCAGCGGGAGATTTTTTTTTTGTATAGGCTGTCATGGAACACGTTTTTTTAATCTGTGCTCATTTTAGGTGTTTAAGCATTGTTTATGTAGTTTGTATAGACTTGGTAAGAATTTTTTTTTTTTTTTTATACTATTTATGTATTTTCTGATGATGTTTTCTTTCAAGGCGTACTCTGGCCTGATCAGCAGAAGTGTATATTTTAGTCTGGGTTCACACTGGTGCGCTGTTAGACATTGCATGTGATTTGCACCGCACTGCTGAGCAGATCAAATGCGATCTCTGTGCAAATTCAGCCACACAGATTGTATGGCTGAATTTGCTTTGCATTCGCACCAAAATGGCGCAGGACCCTTTTTTTTGGTCTGCACTGGAATCTGGTCGCATGGGTGTTCACACCATGCGATCGAATTCCTGCACCATTTGTCAGTTCACATTGCGATCTGCGAACCGATCTGGTGGTGTATTGACACCCGCAGCGGTTTTCAGATGTCAGTGTGAACCGTCGGCAGATGACATGCAGTGCGGAAACCTGCACTGGAATCGCGCTGGTTCCCGCATCGAATATATGTAAACCGACACTAAAGGTATACCCCCCTCAGATGGGCAGTAGTGTATAATAAGTATTTTTATCTTTTTACATGTGTGCTCTAGGTCAGACAACAATTGTAGCCATTTAAATCATCACAGTAACTCTCTAAATTTTCCTCTTAGCACTGTGTATATGCCCCAAGCACTAAATTCTGCTGATCTCTGTGGTTATTGCTAACCTTATCTCCTGACACTTCTTGTTTTGTTTTTCTTTGGAAAATACAAACCCAGAAATCACAAGTTCCTCAATCTACTCATAAAAATGTGGAGATGTATACTCATCTCTTCAGAGAAGCCTATCTGGCCCCCACCTAAAAACTGCATTTATTTTTCTCCATCAGCACATCCCCCACAGTTATTACCTCTTGTTTCTCTTGACCTTTCCTCTTAGATTGTAAGCTCTAAGGAGCAGAGCCCTCTGATTCCTGGTGTATTAAAGTGTATTGTATTTGTACCGTCTACCCTCAAGTTGTAAAGTGCTGCGTAAACTGTCGGCGCTATATAAATCCTGTAGAATAATAATAAAATATTTCACCCTTCAGGACCTACCCTTTTTTTCATTTTGTTTTTTTATGACAGAATTTGATTGTTGAAACTTTGTTCTGTCATACATATTGTCTTAGCTTTTTCCCTGTCTCATTTTAGTTTTGAAATTGTACAACATTATGACTGTCTATGCAGTGTTATGGCCTGAAAAGTTTGTAAGCCTGAGCAGTTTCATTATATTTACGCACTTTGCATTTTACTCCATTTTTTATGTCTGTTTACTCTCCTTTGCCCTGGAATGTGGATGACCTATGACCTGTCAGTATGGGTGGAAAACATGACCATTAGCTTTCTCTTACACATTGTGGCTTTGTATATAGAGAGGTAGAAGTAGCTTGTCCATAAAAAGGTGTTGAACACTATATCGTCAGAAGAGCCACCACCTTTTTCTTTTAATTTAGCAGCACAGAACTGAATTGTCTATGATGTGAAAGATTGAAGGATTCATTGTTTGTTTGCTCTAAAATGATGGCATGTTTTAGAATTACCATATATACTCGAGTAAAAGCCGACCCGAATATAAGCCGAGGCACCTAATTTTACCACAAAAAAAATTGGAAAAACTTATTGACTCGAGTATAAGCCTAGGATGTCAATCTGCATGCCTCACTGTGCCTCACTGTGTCCATGTGCATGCCTCACTGTGCCCATGACTAGACTGACGTTTAACATTGGAGTCTATGGAAGGGGTGCCCGGCTTTGAAAAATTGGTGCTCCCCGGCCGTAGGTCCCCCAGACAAAAAACTTTGCACACTTGTAGAAGAAAAATGGGGCTACATGTGTGCCAAGTACCGGGTCCCCAAATTCACCGGGGAAATTACCGCTTAACATGGGAGTCTATGGAAGGGGTGCCCGGCTTTGAAAAATAAGTGCTTCCCGGCCGTAGGTCCCCCGGACAACAAACTTTGCACACTTGTAGAGGAAGAGTGAGGCTACATGTGGGTACCGGGTCCCCAAATCCGGGAGATCAGGCGCAAAAAGGTGACTCGAATATAAGCCAATGGGGGGCATTTTCAGCACAAAAAAATGTGCTGAAAAACTCGGCTTATACTCAAATATATACGGTATCCTGAATTTTTTTTTTAAAGAAAAGATATTTAAAAGCAATTAATGCTAAATGAATGTACATCACAATCTTTCACTTGCACTCTTTCTCTTAACCTCTGTATAATTGTGTGTATTCATGATAAGAAGTGCATTTATAGGTTAATGTTAAATACAGTTTTTACCTACAGAGCATGATGATGTTAATTTAAATAACACTTTTTCTTACCCTGCTTGAAAATATATTTTTGCATTGCTCGCAACTTATTTGTTTGCTGGCTGTTTTGTATGTCTGGGTGCCATCCTTTTAAATGACCTTGGGGTAATAACCCCTACCATATAACCCTGTCCGGGGGCCTGTGGGGGCCTGTCCATTTTGTAACATGTTACACCCTGAATATGGGTATTGCATATAACATGTTACGAAAGATAAACTTATCCTTTTTAAATTTCCAACCAAATTCTTGCCATGGTCTTGCCAATGAACTGAACGCTTACAAAGCGATGATCTTATACGGATTTTCAGAACCACAGTGTTCATAGGGATGTCTAAAATACTGGATGTTTATAACCATACAGGTATATAATTGTTTTTCTTACAGAAATCTATAAAACATGATTTATAGGTTTACCTTTTACATATGCTAACGTTAACATGTGTGGCGTAGAAGGCTTGTGTTTGTGACGGCCTTTCTTCTCCAAATAGTAGAGCAAGAATCCCCAGAAATATGTGAATACTGGGAGAAATTACTAATTTTATACCCAGCAGGCAACCATTGTGGGAGACTACAGATGCACAGAGTCCAAATATTCAATCTGAAAACTAGAATGAAGTAAAATATACTCCTTTTTATTCTTTTCACATGAGTATAGCATTTTTTAAGCTCCTTGCTGTTTCTAGAGGTGTTTAGCATTTTGCCTGCAGAAGCAGCTCAGTGTTATCGTATGTGACCATGCACGTTAGGACGTTTTAGAGCAGTATTTTTCAACCTTTTTTCAGTCAAAACACCGTTTAAAATTACGGACAGTCTCGAGGCACCCCATTCTAAAATGTAAAAAACAATTCGAATAGTTTTACACAATGCATCAACATCCACACGTAGGACACCCAGCGTTAGAGGGGATTTATTCTGGTACTGACTAGTATTCTACTGTTTCTCTTCTCCCTCAGTTTTTCTCCATCACTCAGCTAATGTGAACTCAGCGCTGACAGAAAGGGGCAGGGGAGAGTCATTGGTTGTTAGGACGCCGGCGGCTAGAAAGTTGTAATATTGCACAATGAAAACCTGTTGCTTTGTGTAACTAAAAGGCATCCATCTGCTGGCTTGTATTGTATATAATTGTGGGGCAATTTTTAGGCATTTTGCCAAGGCACCCCAGGGCATATTTTAAGCTCCACGTTTAACTACTTGCCGAACGCCCGCCACAGTTGTACTTCAGCAAGGTGGCATGGCTGCGTGAATCGACGTACCTGTACGTCATCTCGTGCACTAGCCCATGTGGGCGCGCCAGAGGGGGATCCAATCAGCGGGTCCGGCGGACGCGATGTTCGGCGGCCACCCGCTATCATTCCCCACAGAAAACAAGGCAGATCGGCAATCTGACGGGGAGGGGGGGGGGGGCACAGAGACCTTGTCTTCCTGCTAAGCAGGATCACTGATATCTGTATTCTCCCAGTCAGTCCATTCCCCACACAGTTAGAAAACACTCACAGGGAACACACTTAACCCTTTGGTCGCCCCTGGTGTTAACCCCTTCCCTGCCAGTGTCATTAGTACAGTAACTGCATATTTTTAGCACTGATCACTGTAATAAAGTTACTAGTTCCCAAAAAAGTGTCAGTGTCAGATGTGTCCGCCGCAATGTCGCAGTCAAATACCATAAAAATATCCCATAGCTTGTAGACGCTATAACTTGTGCACAAATAAATCAATATACATTTATTGGATTTTTTTACCAAAAATTTGTAGCAGAATACATACTGGCCTAAATTGATGAAGACAGTTGATCTTTTTTATGTTTTTCTTTATTAGATATTCTTTTTTTAGCAGAAAGTAAAAAAAAAAAAAAAAAATGGCTTTTTTTTTTTTAATTGTCACTCTGTTTATAGTGCAAAAAATAAAAACCACAGAGGTGATCAAATACCACCAAAAGAAAGCTCTATTTATGGGGGAAAAAAAGGACATTAATTTTATTTGGGTACAGCATTGCATGATGGCGCAATTGTCAGGTGAAGTGACGCAGTGCCGTATCGCAAAAATGGCCCGGTCAGGAAGTGGGTAAAACCTTCTGGTCCTTTAAGTGGTTAAAAGCGAAAAAGAAAAAAAACGAGCGCAGAAAAATACTAAATGATCCTAAACTCCTGTACAAAAACACTGTATATTAGTGGGGGTTCTTTCTGCCTAAAGAATTGTCGTTTCTTTTTTTAAGCCCGGTGTTCATTGACCCTAAAGTTTTTTTTTATGTGGTTCTGATTTTAGGTGACGATTTAACAGTTTAAAGGCATTTAAAAAAATGTTCTTCTTCATGCCGATCTTGGGTGATTAAAGCAAAATGTACATGATTTTCCAGGGGCTACAATACTATTTGTTAAAACACAATCTGTAAAAACTGTGTATTTTGACCTTTGTAAGACTGCAAAATGCCCCGTTACCTTATAGAGAGGACCCGCTGCCAGGATTGAGGGCTGTTAACGAGACACCAAACTCTGGAAACCATCAAAGTCTTGTTTTACTCTGTTATTTATTAAGACTGCAGGAAATAAAGCCAGACCACCAGTGGTATAACGATCCCAGCTGGGCCTGAATGCAGCCATAAACAATGGCCCACGGGTTAACGTTCCTGCAAGGAGCTAAAGATCCAAGCTTTGCTGGTCTGCACACCATACTTTTATCAGTCCTGTCACTTGCCTTGTGTATAGTATTCACCGATCAAACAAAATGTATTAACATGTACTTGTACATGGTTCTCATACACTTGCAGAAATACATAGTTGCTCAGCTCTGTACTGGAGTCGATGTAGCTCAATATATCATCTTTTTGGAAGGTGTTTGTCATTCTAAATAGAAACCTTGCCCTGCTCCAATGTTTGTATCTCACTAGCATTGAAGCATTATAATAATTCCCTTTTACACTACTTCTATAAACCTGATGATACATGGGACATGATATTAAGAAAGACGTAGAAGACCTGCACCCTTGATGATCTCTATTTAACCTGAACATTACTTTTTCCTACTAATACTTAGTCCTGGGTCTGCTTTTAGTTTGATATCAGATTTAAAGCTACTGTTTTGAACTGCCAAATACAAGTAAAAATGAATACAATCATTCTTTTTGCACCCTTTCACGATTCTTATTCTCTTTTGGAGAAGCAATAGGTTTTCCATCCAAGTCCATGCAGAATTTGTTAATAGCTCTCTCTGGTGCAGGGTTAAACTGAAATCTCTGTTTGGATAAAGCCTTCAGGATGAAAAAATGTTTCCATTTAAAAACACCTCCCTGTCTCTTCCTGTCCCGGAGGCTTTGCCGAGCCTTTGATGTCTGTAGTAAATGAGCACTCTGTGTCTCTCCCTCTCTCTTTCCCTCCCACCCTTACATCCCAATTGTTCCCCCTTTGCTAACTGAATATTCTTTTGTGACCCCAAAATAAAACATTTGTCTGTCAATCTGTCCAATCATCTATCAACAGTCTGTTCTCAAACTTCGGCTTCAACCTTCTTTTTTTTTTTTTTTGTTTTGCGATGAACGCAGTTACAATTCTTTTTAATAATTTGTACGTTTTAAGTCCTGTTTTTTTTATGATGTACATGCTAAGTTTGCTAGGTCAAAAGTAATCTACTCTACAATGTAGAGTTGATCACCAATCCAATTAAAAGTTTAGTTGTGTATTCAGTAACAAATCATTGATTGTATTTTTTAGATAGAAAAATCATATAATAGCTCAGTTGTGATACCAGCATCACACAATCCTCGGTATAGAATTAGGCCTCCTACATACGGCCGGTTTTCTCGTCGAGAAACGACAAGAAAACTGCTGGCAGAGCTTTCTTGCCGAGAAAACCAGCCGTGTGTACGAGGTTTTTAGGTTTCCCCGTCAAGAAAACTGCCCAGAATCTCAACGGGAAAAATGGAGAACCTGCTCTCTATTTTCTCGTCGGGATTCTTGTCGGCCTGTTTCCCGACGAGAAACCAGAGCGTGTGTATGCTTACCTGTCACCGTGGAAACCCACGCATGCTCGTAATGACTAAAACGCATGTGCGGTAGTTTCCTAGGCATAGGTAGGGTGTAGCAAGATGGCGGCGACGGCATCGAATGTGACGAACGCATGCTTGTCGTAGTCGATGACGTCGCCGTGTTCGTTCCATTCAAAAGAACAGCGGTTCTTTTGAATGGAGTGTGTGTACACTCGGCCGGGACAAGATTCTTGTCAAGAATCTCGTCAGGAAAAACAACAGGTTTTTTTTTTTGACGAGATTCTCGGCCGTGTGTACTAGGCTGCACTCCGTCAGAGCTTGATTCCTATAAAGCGTTAGTAAACTTAAAAAGAAAAAAAAAACTCTTCTCCCTGCAAGCTAATCTTACAATGTGCTAGTATGCCCCACATACTAGCACATTATGAGAGACTAAGCTTAAAATGAAGCCCTCCAGCAGTGCGCCGACAGGGCTTCCATCTTCACCCAGTCTTCCTTCTAAGTTTGCGGGCTATGGCCGAGGTGTGATGTCACTCCACTGCATGCATGCTGAAGTCTCGGCTGCGGCACAGAGCTCTGAGGGCAGGGCATGAGTATGCCATTCCTTCAGAGTACATGTGCCAGTGATGTCACTGGCTGCAAAGACACTGGGTATCTCATAATTAGTGTACGTTTAGGAGATGATCCTTGTACCTACAGGTAGGTTTTATTATAAGCTTACCTGTAGATACAAGTGTCCAATGGGAGTTTAAGCAGTGCTGACTATCAGCCGTTTGAGTATACTTATTAGAGGAGAATGGAGAGAAGACCCCATCGGTGTTCTGCTTATCCTTCACTATCCAGTTTCAGGCTGGAGGGTAGGTCAGTGACCAAGCTGTGTTTCTCATCTGCAGTCATCAAGTGAGTTTTTCAACCTGACTATGCTGTCTGGCAGGAGTGCTGTTTCACTGAATACAGTTAAAGGGGTTGTAAAGGTTTGTTTTTTATTTTCTAAATAGGTTCCTTTATTGTGCCAGGGACATGAGCCAGGTTGTGTTTGTAAAGTGATACTAAGGCAGGCACATACACTGGACTGCACAAAGAAAAAAAAAGCCTAAAACCTTTGCAGTAAGGGACTTAAAGGGGTTGTAAAGATTTGTTTTTTTATCTTCTAAATAGGTTCCTTTAAGCGAGTGCATTGTTGGTTTGCTTACCTTTTCCTTCGATTTCCCTTCTAAATGTTTTTTTTCTTTGTCTGAATTTCTCACTTCCTGTTCCTCCTCAGTAAGCTGTTCAGTAAGCTGTTCTGGCTGACTAACCCCCGCTTGGATGATGGGGGCGCAAGCTTACTGAGGAGAAACAGGAAGTGAGAAATTCAGACAAAGGAATAAAAAAACATTTAGAAGGGAAATCGAAGGAAAGGGTAAGTGAACCAACAATGCACTAGCTTAAAGGAACCTATTTAGAAAATAAAAAACAAACCTTTACAACCCCTTTAAGTCCCTTACTGTAAAGCTTTTAGGCTTTTTTTCTTTGTGCAGTCCAGTGTATGTACCTGGCTCATGTCCCTGGCACAATAAAGGAACCTATTTCGACTCTCCGGCCTCTCCTCCCGCTCTCCGGTGCCTTCTCGTCCCGCTCTCTGGTGCTGTCTGCCGGGCTCCTCTGCTATCTTCTGCCAGCTCTTTTGCTAGCGGTGGCCCGGTCTTCGATGTCTTCTTCCCTCTTCTCTTCTTGAGATGTTGACACAACGATGTCTCCCGCTGTAATGCCGTGTGCGCGGTGCGCAATGATTTATATAGGCATAGGGCGTGGTCACCGGGTGATGTCCCCCGGTGACCCCACCTCCTTATGATGTCGCAGTCCCATCATGCCCCGGGACTACGACTCCTGTGCCCCCCTGCCCCAAAGCACCAACCCTCCCCCCCATGTTGAGGGCATGTGGCCTTGTCCCCACCCCCTTTCCTGACCAGCCGAGCTGCATGCTCAGATAAGGGTATGGTATGGATTTTGGGGGGGCCCACTCCGTTTTTTCAGCGTGGGGGTTCCCCTTTAAATCCATACCAGACCCAAGGGCCTGGTATGCTCTTGGAGGGGGAACCCATGCCGGTTTTTTATTTAAAATTTGGCGTAGAGTTCCCCCTCAAGATCATCAGAGCACAAGTCGCATGCCAAAGTCGGATTATGCAAGACGGCATTCCGACTTTGATCCGACTTCAATGATAGTCAATGGGCTGAAGTAGGATCAAAGTCGGACCAAAGTAGTGCAGGGAGCATTTTCAAAGTCGGACCGACTTGTGTCGGACCAGTTAAGACGGCTCCCATAGGGAAACATTCATTTTCACACGTCATGCGACATGCGCTCCCAATGTTGGAGCGTTTGTCGGACAAGTGTGAACCCGGCCTAATACAGGTTCCCTTTTAAAGACACACCTGTCCTTTGTAATGGTTGGGATGCAAACAATAATCTCCTTTTTAGGTTTCTTAACAGGTGTGCGTGTATGTATGTATGTGTGTGTGTATATATATATATATACATACACACACATACAGTGCCTTGCGAAAGTATTCGGCCCCCTTGAACTTTTCATCCTTTTGCCACATTTCAGGCTTCAAACATAAAGATATAAAATTTAATTTTTTTGTGAAGAATCACCAACAAGTGGGACACAATTGTGAAGTGGAACGAAATCTATTGGATTTTTTAACTAAGAAAAAAATGAAAAGTGGGGCGTGCAAAATTGTTCGGCCCCTTTGCGTTAATATTTTGTAGAGCCACCTTTTGCTGCGATTACAGCTGCAAGTCGCTTGGGGTATGTCTCTATCAGTTTTGCACATCGAGAGACTGAAATTCTTGCCCATTCTTCCTTGCAAAACAGCTCGAGCTCAGTGAGGTTGGATGGAGAGCGTTTGTGAACAGCAGTTTTCAGCTCTTTCCACAGATTCTCGATTGGATTCAGGTCTGGACTTTGACTTGGCCATTCTAACACCTGGATACGTTTATTTTTGAACCATTCCTTTGTAGATTTTGCTGTATGTTTGGGATCATTGTCTTGTTGGAAGATAAATCTCCGTCCCAGTCTCAGGTCTTTTGCAGACTCCAACAGGTTTTCACCCAGAATGGTCCTGTATTTGGCTGCATCCATCTTCCCCTCAATTTTAACCATCTTCCCTGTCCCTGCTGAAGAAAAGCAGGCCCAAACCATGATGCTGCCACCACCATGTTTGACAGTGGGGATGGTGTGTTGAGGGTGATGAGCTGTGTTGCTTTTACGCCAAACATATCTGTGACAGGAGGGTCACTTTGGACACAGGGTGAGCCAGGAAATAATGGACATTAAGAAATATATCTTGGGCTACCTAAAATGGGTCTGTAATATTTATCCACCATATCCCCAAGGATAACTGTAAAGGACTATTTACTGTTTCTGAACTCAACCTGTTAATTGAGAGATACTGATATGTTCAGCCTCAATCACCTGTCTGCACTGTAATGCTAATCCCAGCTTCTAAAAAGACCTGTTCATTGTTTGTGGTGATTTACATTCTATTGTCTATTGTGAATTAAGTCTGCTACTGTGATGTGGATTGGAGCTGGTCGACCGTCTGGCTGCATATTATGGGATGTTGAAGTGTCTTCTGTGAGGAGGAGGGGGGAATCACCCCTCCTGCTAAGACTGTTTACTGAAGGAGAAGTTTGAACACACCTGACCTGTATCACCATTGTCATTGGACAGTTTAACCCGCCCTGTTCCCCCAAGGATGGGAGGGAAGGGTTTTGAAGAGAAATGTGTTTTAAAAATAGTCATTCCCTGTTTTGGAACTTGAAATACAGAGCGTTGTCTCGTATCTCTGGAAGGATTAATCCTATGGGAAGTGGTCGCCTGGCTGTGGAGGGTCGATAGTGGTTGTGTGTTCAGAGAGGGAATATTCTAAACGGCGTTAACCCCTTTCATATTGGAGGGTGTCGTTACATTGGTTGGCAGCAGCGGGATTTTCCCTCCAGTTCCTGGGACAATCCAAGCCACCACAGTGAATGACCAGCTATGCAGCCTGCAGGAAAGCCACGCTGAAAGACTTACTTGAGAGCCGAGATGGACCAGAGGGATGGTGATGCAGGACCCCGGTCAGTTGAAGATTTGTTTCAGCAACGAGTTCGAGAGCGCTTGGCATTATATGGTGCTAACCCATCAGAGACCGCCATACAGGAAGCCATTCGAGAAATCGAGCGGCTGGATGAGCGGCAACATAAGCAGAGAATGGCGGAAATACGGCAATCAGAGACAACACCTAAAAAAGCAGCACCAACTGAAAGGCGAGGAGAGATACAGATACCAGCCGACATGGGAAAAGGAATTCAGAAGGAGGTTGCGAGAGATGCAGATACAGCATAGAGGACCAGTATCAGAGGAGGTCCTGCTGGGATGGTCTGATTCAATCCGCTGCGAACTCTGGAAGAAAGTGCTAGCTCTCGAGCAGCAACACCAGGGAAAAGTTCTCCCCTCCATCCATGTAAGGTACTGGTCGCAGTATGAAGTACGAATGCTGTTATTGGGGGAACAACCGAAGCAGGAGTGGACAGCGGAGTTAAGCAGGCTGATCCGGGCAGAGATGCGGTTGGACGAGAGCTACAGAGCCCTCCATTGGTATGTAGCCCAAGAGTGCCAGTGGTCAGCGGATGACAGCCCCACGGAAGGCTTTGACTATAATTGCCTGGGATTGTTGTATTGGAGGCTGTCCGAGGACCCTGACTTTGGGAGTGATCAGGAGTGGCGTTTGGAGGAAATAATGGAGCACAGAGAGCAAAGACTGAATGTCTCGGAAGGGCACTGGGCACAGGAAGATTTGGAGTTTTTGGCCGTTCAGGAATGGGAGCTGGAGATTTCCTACAGACATCTACTAGACTCGGCTCAGCAGCAGGGTGGGGCTACCTTTGCCTGGGACTATCAGGAAATACCGGTTGACAACTATGAAATCCTGGCTGAAGAATCGGCAGTGGAAAATCTGAAGATTGCCATCCCTAAAGCTGAAGTGGATGATATGGAGTAACAGGGAGCTAGGGCAGTTGGCTCATCTTCCCAGCTACAGATTACAGAAGGTATGGACTTAAGGGACTGTTCAGAGGATGTTATGGATTATGCATCGCCTGCCCAAGTACTGGCAATAGGACAGAGTACTGCAGACCCCTGCTCTACACCCGTGGCAGTTTTGGAGGCCCGAGATGAGAAGGTGATGGTTACTCTTTCCCAGGGGATTTCAGAGATGCAGGGGGGAGAAGCAGCCCTTTTCCCTCCCTAACAGTTAGCCAGAGCAGATGGGGTGGAGTCCCCAGCAGAAGTGCTGGCAACAGGGCCGAGTGCTAGCAACCTCTGCCCAGCACCGGAAACAACTGTGGAGTTTCAGGGAGCCGGGGCAGTTGGCCCATCTCTCCAGCAACAAGCTGAGGTGGTAAAGCTTTTACCCCCAGCTGAATCACTGGCAGCAGGGCAGAATGCTACTGACCGCTGCACACAACTGCCACTTGAGCGGATATCGGTGGATGGGACTACGGTCTCCACTCATAGCAACCCAGCGGAAGAGCTGGCAACAGAGCAGAGTGCCGCGGGCCTCTGCTCTCAACTAACAGAAGAGGGAGTTCCTGTGGTACTGGATGGGACTTCGGTCCTCACTGACACAACCCCGGAAAATGGTGTGACACTGAGACAGGAGGATGTCAGCCTTGCTTTGCAAGCACTGGGGGATTTTCACCTACCACAAGGGGATGGGACTTCAGTCTCCACTTGTATACCTCAGGGATGCTGGGCAGTCGGCTCAGATCCCCAACAGCATGATGGACTGAGCCCAGTCACCCTGTCTTCTCCCCAGCGGCGGGTGCGTTCTCTGAGAGAGGCAGAGGTTGGCTGGGTAAGTGATGCTCTGTTTAGAGCAATTTATTTGGGGTACTGTGTGGATACCGGCATTAGAAGAATGGACCTATGGACTAACTTCGGAGTCAACCCGTCTGGGGTCACCTCCTTTGTTAGTCTCCTGCCGAAAGGGGAGATGTGTGACAGGAGGATCACTTTGGACACAGGGTGAGCCAGGAAATAATGGACATTAAGAAATATATCTTGGGCTACCTAAAATGGGTCTATAATATTTATCCACCATATCCCCAAGGATATCTGTAAAGGACTATTTACTGTTTCTGAACTCAACCTGTTAATTGAGAGATACTGATGTGTTCAGCCTCAATCGCCTGTCTGCAGTGTAATGCTAATCCCAGCTTCTAAAAAGACCTGTTCATTGTTTGTGGTGATTTACATTCTATTATCTATTGTGAATTAAGTCTGCTACTGTGATGTGGATTGGAGCTGGTCGACCGTCTGGCTGCATATTATGGGATGTTGAAGTGTCTTCTGTGAGGAGGGGGGGGGGAATCACCCCTCCTGCTAAGACTGTTTACTGAAGGAGAAGTTTGAACACACCTGACCTGTATCACCATTGTCATTGGACAGTTTAACCCGCCCTGTTCCCCCAAGGATGGGAGGGAAGGGTTTTGAAGAGAAATGTGTTACCATGTGTTTTGAAAATAAAGTCATTCCCTGTTTTGGAACTTGAAATACAGAGCGTTGTCTCGTATCTCTGGAAGGATTAATCCTATGGGAAGTGGTCGCCTGGCTGTGGAGGGTCGATAGTGGTTGTGTGTTCAGAGAGGGAATATTCTAAACGGCGTTAACCCCTTTCATATTGGGGGGTGTCGTTACAATATCGTTTTGCATTGTGGCCAAAAAGTTAGATTTTGGTTTCATCGGACCAGAGCACCTTCTTCCACATGTTTGGTGTGTCTCCCAGGTGGCTTGTGGCAAACTTTAGACGAGACTTTTTATGGATATCTTTGAGAAATGGCTTTCTTCTTGCCACTCTTCCATAAAGGCCAGATTTGTGCAGTGTACGACTGATTGTTGTCCTGTGGACAGACTCTCCCACCTCAGCTGTAGTTCTCTGCAGTTCATCCAGAGTGATCATGGGCCTCTTGGCTGCATCTCTGATCAGTCTTCTCCTTGTCTGAGCTGAAAGTTTAGAGGGACAGCCAAGTCTTGGTAGATTTGCAGTGGTATGACTCCTTCCATTTCAAAATGATCGCTTGCACAGTGCTCCTTGGGATGTTTGAAGCTTGGGAAATCTTTTTGTATCCAAATCCGGCTTTAAACTTCTCCACAACAGTATTACGGACCTGCCTGGTGTGTTCCTTTGTCTTCATGATGCTCTCTGCGCTTTCAACAGAACCCTGAGACTATCACAGAGCAGGTGCATTTATACAGAGACTTGATTACACACAGGTGGATTCTATTTATCACCATCAGTCATTTAGGACAACATTGGATCATTAAGAGATCCTCGCTGAACTTCTGGAGTGAGTTTGCTGCACTGAAAGTAAAGGGGCCGAATAATTTTGCACGCACCACTTTTCAGTTTATTTGCTAAAAAAAGTTTAAAATATCCAATAGATTTCGTTCCACTTCACAATTGTGTCCCACTTGTTGGTGATTCTTCACAAAAAATTAAAATTTTATATCTTTATGTTTGAAGCCTGAAATGTGGCAAAAGGATGAAAAGTTCAAGGGGGCCGAATACTTTCACAAGGCACTGTGTGTGTGTGTGTGTGTGTGTGTATATATATATATATATATATATAAAATGTGTGTGTGTGTGTATGTATATGTGTGTGTGTGTGTGTATATGTATATATATATATATATACACACACACACACACACACACACACACACACATATATATATATATATATATATATATATATATATATATATATATATATACACACACACATATATATATATATATATACACACACACACACACACACACACACACACACACACACACACACACACACACACACACACACACACACACACACACACTGTATCTCATTTGGATACATAAAGAGAATTTTCTGTGCTCAGCTAAAAATACCACAACAGTGACTCATTGGGTTATCCAGTGCTCAGGCACACAGATTGCTTTCTCTCTGTGTGTTTTTTTTATTCTTATTTTCCAAGGAGAACTGGCAGCGCAGATAAAACAGGGTTGGCCGAGTTCAGCAGTGAGCGATTTCTGAGCATTGAACTGCTGCGAGCATTGCAGGATTTATCTGCTTAAAGTCAGAAAACTATTAGGTTTATAAAGTCATTTTATCATGCTGTATCTGCATGTATAACTTCCAAGGCATGCTTTCCATTTCTGTGTATGTAATGTAAACATTGAGCAGAACACTAAGGCCTCATGCACACTGTTGCCTAAAAATGCAGTGTTTTTAGGCATACAAGTGTGTTTTTTTTTACTGATCTAAATGCAGACCATTGTCTTCAATGTGTCTGTACAGGTGCATAAACATGCGCTGCATATAGATGAGTGAAAAAAAAATGCAGTAACCTGAGTTGCTGGTAATGTAAATGCATGCATAAAATGTTAACTTCAAGAGGCGCAAAATTACATTTTGAGACTTTAAAGAGGATGTAAACCCTGATGGGTTTTACTTCCTCTTTATTCCCTTGCAAAGTAAAAGCATAATGGGCTAGTATGCATTGTATACTGGCCCATTATGTTCCACTTACCTGCAAACAAAGCCTGCGATGTCCCCGCTGGTGGCCGCATCCATCTTAACCCCTCTTCCTTCCGGGGCTGTGGACTCCAGCTCTGTGACTGCCTGTAGTCACGTGACGTCTCTCCCGCGCATGCGCGTGGGAGCCGCCAGGCTACGGCATGGGCCCTTTAGAAACAGCATGACCCCCGCTGCAAGGTTTAGGAGACATTTCAGTACCTACAGGTAAGCCTTATAGGCAAAAGTCGTGTTACAACCACTTTAAAAACTTGTGTATACATGTATGCGCAAATGCACACAAAATAAACACAAGTCATTTTGGCCAGGAATACTTATGTTGAAACATCAGTACCATGTGCAAGTACCCCTAGGGCCCTTTCACACGGGCTGTCCAATCGGTTTTGCCTGTCAGTTTTTCAGGCGGACCTGATCAGACACTACATTGTCTGCTGACACCCGCTGCTATCCGATATTGTCCGGCAAAAACAGATGGATGGTGGTCCTATTTTCCAACCATCCATCGGATCAGATGGAAATGGGCAGGCGGTCCGTTTCCATCAGATTTTCCCATTGAGGAGAGCAGGACTGTGCCTATGTCCGCTCTACATAGCGGAGCGGACCGGACATGGACCTGTCATCCGCCTGCTCAGCGGTGCAATGCCCTGCTGAGCAAGTGGATTCCAATAAGCAGAGGCGCCCATGTGAAAGGGCCCTAATCTGAATTTGTGCTCACCTATTTGCAGTATGTTGATACCCAGCTACTGCCCTGTGGTAGCCAGAATCTGTCTTTTAAGCTATGGCATACAAACATAATTATGGCTAGACTTTGTACCTTTGTTTGTAAAATTAACCACCATACATGTGATTTTGTTTTTTACATGTACAGTTTCACCTGTTTAATGAAATTGGTTACATAAGGAATATTCTGCATGGAGCTAATAAAGCCAGTATTTTTATTTTTTTTATTTTATCCATTTATGTTTTGTTTTTTCATATTTATATTATTTGTATTCATTTTAAGTTTTATACAGTTGTCAAACAATGGCACAAAATCTTGGCGTCAAATGACAGTTTATGCTGACCTGTAGTATCAGATGTCTTTGACTTGCATCTGTGTGACTTGTATGCATGCTGTTTAGGTTACTACTTGATTTAAAAGGATAATCATTTCACACCTAACAGTGACCCTGTACTAGTTCACAGTATATGTATCCTTATACACCAAAATATCCTAATTGCAACACAGCAAGGCAATTTGTTGCATTTGTGTATACAACATTAATAGTTTTCTATGTGCCCCAGTGTTTATCCAGTGCAAAAAAAACGCAGGTCGCCTCAGTATGTGTTGACAAGCCCCAAGTGCCGTAGGCCACAAAAAGGCAACATTTTCGAGTTGCACCGTTTGAAAACATTACAAAATGTTTATAGATTACAGTTTGCACCCAAAACCACACCAACATCCCTCCCCCCCATTTGGGCCTCATAACATCCCACCCTGAACACACCACAAAAAGAGCTACATTCTGCTGCAACATCCACTCCACGTTGGATGTTTTGGGAAGGGTTTGGTGGACAGAAGGGGTTTCTTTTGAAAATACAGTTGTCCTTGAATGAAATAATTTGTCTTGGCATCTTGCTAAACCTCTGTGTATCCGTATTGCTTGGACCGGAAAGAGTGAGAAAGTTTGTCCGGAAAAATTTACTCTTCGTGCAAATGAGAAAACTGTTTTGTTTCAAGTGCACCAATATAATTTCAATCGACTTGTGTTAGAAGAACATTACATTGTAAACTGTTGTGGGGCCAGCCATTGATGTGAATGGTCTGTAAGGTTCTGTAGAATGTCCCCATGTAAAAAAAGCCATACATTTTTCTGCCGGAACTATGTTGGCTATTTGCAGATCTGATAGGTTTGTTAAATGTCTAAATATATATTTGTTCTTACCAGCTCTTTTGTATAAGGCTACATGCACATGAATGCAGCATAAAGATGATGTGTATTTCTGGTGTGAAGGATGTCCTAGAGCAGCATGCAGCCACCCATAGATATGAATAAGTGAAGGTAGCTGTATGCAGCCTTTTGCCGATATTTGCGTAAAGTAGCACGCACACGCGTAGATGTAACGCTCTGAACACCACTTTCACCAATTCATGTCTCTGGCTTACTGTACACAGCTCTAGGAGATTCGAGACACCAGAAATATGCAGAGCCTTTTTGTGCATATAGTCCAAAACCTTTTGCACACACAATATTTTATTGATTTGTATGCATAGGATCTTGTTGGCAGAAGCTGTCAGAACCTTAGTAAAAAAATAAAATAAATTAGTTCCTTTTAAAGCTGAATTCCAGGAATTCATCTCCTTTGTAAAATGTGAAGGTACACTGTGACCATGGAGCTGCATGACATCTCCTAAGCTTATCTCGATTTACATTTGATGGTTTTATTGCTCTCCCCAGAAGACCATTATTGCTGCATTTCTGAGAGCCCAACACTGATGCTTCAGGTCTAAGCATCTTCAATATTAGAGTCGGTGTAGCTGCTTTACCCACCCCTCACATCCTCCTGCCTAATCACAGAAGCCTTTGTATTTTGTGAACTCATGTACAAAATACAAAGGCTTCTTTGAATGAGCAGTGGAGGGGAGAGGGGTGGGCATTGCTACTCTGTGTGCCTCCCTCTTCTCTCTCACAGCCTGGAGTGTTAGTTTATGCTCTGGCAGAGTCATAATTCTGTCAGATATAAATAATTAAGTTCAGGAGATGTCATGTATCTCCTTGGACGTAACTCATAGCGTACCTGCACTTTTTCCAAAATGGCTAAATTCCCGGATTTCAGTTTTAAAGACCTTGCATATATCCTCGTACAGGCACACACAATCCATCTTCATCCTCTTCTAGCTGCCAATGTTGCAATTTACATGTATATGCTCATATAGGGTTGTCCCGATAACACTTTTTTAAGACAGAGTACAAGTACCGATACCATTTTCCAAGTACTCGCCAATACCGATTACCGATACTTTTTTTTTTTCAATGTCATGTGACAGTTTGAAAGATGGGGACTGATAGGTGGCACTGACAGGTGGCACTTATGGGCACTGACTGGTGACTGGCGCTGATGGGCACTAATAGGTGGCTGGCACTGATTGATGGCACTGATAGGTGGCACTGATAGATGGCACTTATGGGCAGTGATAGGTGGCACTGATAGGTGTCACTTGTGGGCACTGATAGATGGCACTGATTGCACTGAAAGGTGGCACTTGTGGGCACTTATGGGCACTGATAGGTGGCACTTGTGGGTACTGATAGAAGGCACTTGTGGGCACTGACAGGTGGCACTTGTGGGCACTGACAGGTGGCACTTGTGGGCACTGATGACACTGATAGATGGCACTTGTGGGCACTGATAGGTGGCACTGATGGCACTTGTGGGCACTGATAGATGGCACTGATAGATGGCACTGATAGATGGCACTGATTGCACTGATAGGTAGCACTTGTGGGTACTGATAGGTGGCTGACACTGAAATGCTGCGGGGGAAAAAAAATGACACAGGATTAAAAAAAAAAAAAAACTGCTGCAACGCCCATCTTGGTACACCCTGCACTCGGCTGAAGTAAGCAGCAGCAGACATCTTGTTACACCCAGCCCATATAGCTCGGGCTGGGTGTAACAAGATGTCTGCTGCTGCTTACTGCAGCCGAGTGCAGGGTGTACCAAGATGGGCGTGGGGATGTTCAGCCGCTGACCGTGACCGACTGTGACAGCACCGGTCACCGATCCTGATGCGGCTGCGCCCTGCACCCCTGCCAGCTTACCAAGTTCAACTGAAGGTGAGGGACACTCTCTCTGCCCGCGGACTCCGTCCACCGACTGTGCCCGCCCTCTTCAGCCAGACTCCGCCCGCACTTTCCTTCACAGACTCTGCCCGCCCCCTCTCCAGCCAAACTCCGCCTGCACTAGTCTCCGTCCACAGACTCTGTCCGCCCTCTCCAGCCAGACTCCGTCCGCACTCTCCCGCCCTCCCCAGCCACTGACTCCTCCCGCCCTCTCCGGCCACAAAAAAAAAGTATCGGGTGAAGCATCGGGAGCATTTGCCGCGAGTACAAGTACTCGCGCAAATGCTTGGTATCGGTCCCGATACCGATCCTAGTATCGATATCGGGACAACCCTATGCTCATATATCCTTTTTATTTTCCCACTCACTTGCCACTTCTTAATTTATTGAACATTAAAGGCAAGTAGAGAAGGTGACATAGGTACTTGTAAGGGGCATTTTCCCAGGTGAAAGTGTAATGTATGCTAAAACATTGGACTGCTGTATCAGTCAATGGATGTAAAATTAGGGAAAACCCATGTTTGATCCATTGCTTTTTGTCTTGAGTGAGTACCTAGATAAATGGGGACTACAGAACAAGGATGTGCACTACACATCAGAACAAGTTCTAATAATCATGTGTGCAGAGTTTTGTCCTTCATCTCCAGTATATAAAGGGATTGTAAAGGCAAAATACAAATCTACATGGAGTTAATCTGATATCCGAACACCATAATAGAATTCTCTGTACTGCTCACAAAGAATTTTTAGGTATATTATTCTTCTGAAGCCTTTGGGTCTCCATCAGTTATACTTGTTAGATACTGTATGTTTTTTTTAATTTTAAGCACAGCATGCAGATATCGAGCCCTGCCTGAATGTCTAGATGGTATTGGTGGTCAAAGCCACTTATGACACAGGGAGCTTTACCAGCATGTTGGAGCATATTCCCATAAGGGGATTGATCCTCTCCTCTGCTATGGAGCATTGCTGTGTGGATATCTCACCACCTTTTATTCTCACTAATACATGCTGCCCATAAGTCTTCCTTCCCCCCCCCCCCCCCCCCTACTGTTGTGTTTACATATAGTATACAATTGCCTATGGCAAGCAAATCCGTTTATATTCCCGTGATTTACATTTGTGGGAGTCATGCCCAATATAGCACCTTTAAAAGAAATGAAAATCCAGGAAAAAAAGTTCTGATTATGTACAACCAAAGGATAGAGTGCTCTCTCTTTTAATAGGGTTAACCATAGAAGACACATGTCTGAAGCCATCGCCACTTCCTGTAGTTGGGGTTATGGTGACAGGTTTGGTCTGTGTCAGTGGTCTCCTTAAGGCCTGTCTGTATGGAGGGCTTATTTTTGTTTTAATGCTGTGAAACATATTTTTTTTCCTTAGAAACTTTTTAGTTCCAGGTGGTCTTAACTTCTAACATCTGGCTTCTCTAGGGAATATCAGAGCTGCCTATGTATGCAGGGGAATTGCAGTATCCTAACAATGTCAAAGACCACCTTGCCCAAATCCTTTTTTTTTTTTTCCTGCTTTTTTTGTATTGATCATACTTTAAAGCCTGACTCTAGCTAAAATGTTAATTAAAGTTTTGTGCAGAGAAGGAAAGGGTTATATCCTTGGTAATGAGACAGAAAGAGACAGTGACAGAGGCATGTTTTATTTAGTAACATAGAGAGGGGTGTTTTTTTGCTTTTGGTGTTTTCATGGATTAGTGAAACCCAGAGCAATTCTTTTCTTGTTCTGGTTCCACAAGAACAGGAAGTGAGCATGACTCTCTGCAATAAGGACACAAACAAAAACACATGGCAGAAGTTCTGACTCTGGGGGACAAAAAAAAAAAAAAATGGGGGTTGGAACTTATGTTACTTGACTTCTTCTACTTTTGTGTTTGTGGAAATATGCCGTTCGTGCATGTGTGAGTAAATGCCAGTGCAAAAGCTACCAGCGTCTACATGAGCCTCTAGACCTCTGTGTGCGTGGGGCCTTAACCTTATGGTGACAAATGATTTTAAAAACATATTTCAATACATTAACAATCACTGTAGTAAATTCCAGACTCCATTGGATGTTCTCTAATGAATAACCACTGGAAAATATGGCAACATTTAGGAACTTTTGGGACCCACTGTTTAAGTGACTTATTGTCCTATAGACTTTATGGGTGCCACACACTGCCAAAAGGCCTGGCCTATTTTAGGACCCCAGGATGTTCTTCCCCACTCCCATCCTAAATTTACAACATTACCCCAACATTAACTCCACAGAAAGGTTAGATTTGAATTTTTCCTGAGTATAGCTTTAAACTTATCAACATTCATGTGCCTGCTTTTAAAGCTGAATGCTAGGCTCAAAAACGTACATTAAATGTATCCCTCTATAGCTACAAATGATATAAATCCATATTGCAAGCCCTTGCAGACCCAGTTATTACCTTGCAAAAGCAGCAATGATCTGATCACTGTGCAGAGAGCAGAGCTGTGAGAGGGACCCAGCTAGCCCACCTTCTACAGACTGCCTGCAGAGAACTATAGGGGCGGAGACCAGACTAGTTACCCTGCACAAGGTGTGATAACAGCAGTGACCGGTCTTTATTAGCGGTGACTCCCACACCGAGGCAAACTAGATTATTGCAAAAATCTGGAAGAAATTGACTAAGTACACAAGATTCAGGCAAGATGCCTCTTGTATTTAGACAATATTTGCTTATCCTGGAGATCAGCTTTAAAGTTTATGTATAGCTAAAATCTTTTTTAAGTGTTTGATAGGGCCGAGTTTGGAGATCAATAAAAATTAAATTATCATGCTAACCATTGTAACTTTGTGGAAAAAGCTATGGGAACCCCTACATTTTAAATTGAATAAAAAGGGTATTTTCTAACTATTCCAAAATCTTTGCTAGTCCTGTTTTTGGGAGAGATACATTTTTATTGTTAATACTATACCCTTATACTTTAGTGTTTCATATCCTCTCATGAGCGTTTTTTTTTTTCCTATTGTGCCTTTTTTTACATGCATTAGTGAACTATGATGTGTGAAGGACACGGGCAGTCACAGGCTGTGTCACAATGCTGCTGTGCATCAGGTAGGTTTTACAATGCCACTTGAGAAGTTAAAGCAACACGGTGAAGCACCACTTGGTGGGCTAATGGGTGATTTCCACACAAACACAGAAGTGCTTGTAAAGTGAGCTTAACATATTGATTGCCAAAAGCTGATTATCCCCTCAGCATTAATGAGGTTCTGCAAAAGCCTAATGATTAAGATGAAGCCTTTAAACCACAGCTCAAGTGTTTTTTTTTTTTTTTTGTTTTTTTTTGCTGCTGCAACAAATTTCATTACAAATTTCAGATATACATTTTACAACTACTCCAGACCGCTGTGGTGGATTGCATTCAGCTAAAAATAGTGAACAAGCACACCATGTGTAGGTAGAAATCTGCACTTATTCAATAAAATTATAATCAACTTCCAAAAGATGGCCATTTCAAACAGATAAGAGGCCAGATAAAAAGCTCACTTACAATTGCATAATAAAAGAATAAAAATAAATACTGGAAGATTTCCTGTGCCCCCTGAGATTACAAGAGATCTCAGCTGAACATGAACAGAGTGAATTTCCCATTTAATCACAGCTTTAGGCTGGGTTCACACCTCTGACGGATGCGGCTTGCAGCAGGGGTGTGGTGCGTCCCTTTTCTCCGTTTCAGGGACGAATCGGGAGCGGGTGTTTTGCCTGAATTCAGCCCTGAAACAGAGCCAAAGGCGCACAGTGTTCCTGTGCAAGCCGCTCTGCAGCCACAATAGAGATATGTGAACTGGATCCATAGAGAGACGGTCACAATCTCCTGTCATGCAAATTGGATGCGGGGTAACTCGCATCCAATTTACATAGGTGTGAACCCAGCCTTAGTGTTTGCTGAATAGTGTTAGTAGCTCACCAATTTTTTTTTTTTTTTTTTATTGTTGCATAAAATTTTCTTTCTTATTTATCCCTTTTAAATTTCCTGATATCTCTTTATCAAAAAGAACCATGTCATTGGCTGTGTTGACCACCTTATGAAAATTGTTTTCTGGCTCTCGGGCTTCTCTTTTTTTAATACGGTAGAATAGAATAAGCCACGCAGTGGTCCTAGTTGCCTTTTCTCTCTTCTCTCCACTTTTTGTTTTATTATTTAATAGTTTTAGGCTTTATTCACACCAGTGCATTGTGGGAACATATGCAAAATTGCATGCTTTCCCGCAACATGCTGCCTTTTTGCTAGCATTCAGCAGTATCATTTATTCCTAATGGAACCCCTACATCGCTTAATAATGTGCGTGCATGGTAGTACCGTGCATTTTGGTGAGGCTTGATTTTTAAGATTGGGCAGGCATCTTTTTTTGTGCATTGTTGGCACAGTTCCATGTGTTGCATTTCGGGCAACCCATTAATTTCAATATATTACCCTAAATGCAATGCACAGAAATATGCATGGTGCACGTTCACACCACAAAAACATCCTCCAGATCCATTCCGGATGCAACACAAATGTAAAAAACCATAGTAAGTGTGTACAGAAGATTGCACTGCAATATAAATTAGTCACTAGCACCATAATTGTATACTACACAATCAAAACTACCATTGAGAGGAAAGGTGTTGAACCTTAAAAAAATCCCAAAGGCATACGCCTTGTTGTAGCGGCTAGTAAAAAAAGTCCAGGAGTACAAGAATCCGAACCTGTGCAAATGGCCTGAGAGCTGTCATACCCAAAATAACGCACACCATTAAACTTTTTGAAATCTCTTTGAAAAAGGGGAGTGAAACACTCTAGAGTCCATTCCCTTCATCCCAGAAGAGGACACAGCAGTAGTAGTTGGATCAATTATTAACTCCCGACTCGACTACGCAAATGCCCTCTACCTCGGACTACCTAAATACCAGATTTCACGCCTACAAGTCACCCAGAACACGGCAGCCAGACTGATAACAGGAAAAAAAAACATGGGAACCCATCACCCCTTCTCTGAGGACCCTTCATTGGCTAACCGTAAAGGATCGGGTCACTTTCAAGACCCTCTGTCTCACCCACAAGTGCACACAAGGAATCGCTCCACAATATTTATGCGAGAAGATAAAGCACTACACCCCCAATCGCACTCTCCGATCAACCGACCAAAATCTCCTTCACATCCCGAAGTTCCGCTACAAATCGAAGGGAGAACGAAGATTTGCAGTCCAAGGACCATGGCTATGGAACGCTCTACCCACGGACATCCGTATGGAAGAAAACCATCAGGCCTTCAGGAAAAAACGTAAGACCCACCTCTTCTGAAGGATCATGAAGTTACTGGAAGCTAAGCGCCTTGAGGCGATTTAGTTCGCATTTGTTAGTTCTATACAAGTTTTTCACTCACTCACTCACTCTAGAGTGTCTGAGGGGAGAGGGAAGATGTCAAAAGAGAGGGAAGAGAAGAAAATTTTAATTTAAAAATGTATAGGGAAGGGGAAGGGACGGAATGATAGGGCGAAAGGGAGGGGTGGAGGTCCACAATGGGGGAGACGGGTCCTCAAATCGAATCCAATGCAGAAAATGTTAGCAGGTTAGGATAGCGATAAGTATTCATCTGAATAGTAAAACAAGTCCCAGTGAAGCCTTTGTGTGTTGTGCTCCTCAATTTTATTTCTAAGAGCGCCAGTCAAGTGCTCCATGTGAACCATTGAAAGATGTTGGATGGAGCTTGGTTTTTCCATACACTGGGGAATCATGCCCTGGCAGAATTCAGTAAATGCTTTAGTAGTGACTTACGGTATCTTACTGGACATAGGGGTGAAGTTGACTGATGTGTTTTTGATGCATTCCAGTGCGTTTTTGTTGCTTTTCCCGATGCGTTCCAGATGCTTTTTTTTTTTTCACTGTACTGGGGTCCGGTGCAATTTTGATTCCTTCTGTAGCAGAAGTACGATTATTCATGTACAAACAGAATTTGCTACAATTTTTATTTATTTTTTCGTTTTTAAGGCTGGGTTCACACTTGTGCAATCAGATATTGAATATGATTCGCACTGCATTGCTGTGCAGATCACATGCGATGTCTGTGCGATGTGAATTCAGCCATACAAACTGTATGGCTGAACTTGCATCGCTTTCGCACCAAAATAATTCAGGACCCTCTTTTGGTCTGCACTGGAATCGGATTGCACGGGTGTTCACAACTATGCGATCAGATTCCTCCACCATTTCACAGTTCGCACTGTGAACTGATCTGGGGGTTTCAGTATTTCTAAATAGACTATCGATGCAATGATCGGTTAATTACGAAGCCACTTCAATGGTTTTATTATTAAAATACTCTACTATTGAACTCAATTATACAATGTTATACTTTTATATGATACTTATGTACAAATGCTAGTATGATTGTACAAATGTTATTATTAAGCATTAATAAAAGCTTTATGGTTTAAAAATGTTACATTGACACCCCCAGTGGTTTGCAGATGTCAGTGTAAACCGGTGTGCGATTCAGGTGCGATGTGGGAACCGGCACTAAACTGAATTAAAATCCCTGTGTGAACCGGGACTAAAGCATCAATGTATCCTTATTTATATTTGCCTGCTTACATTGGACATGCTTAAAGGGTAACTCCGTTCATGGGGGGAAAATAAGAATAGCATTTAGAATTGCTACACATGTCATATTTTAATTGAATGTTATTAAAATTGCCTTTCCTTTTTAATCTGCAGTGATGTCATTCTCTGTAAAATGCAATATGGTAACCTGGAGGTGTTCTGCACAGAGATGGTGTACAGAACACCATCTGATTTCCCCAGAAGTCTGCACTAAAGGTAAAAGTCTGATTTTAGGCATCTCCTGCAACAAAAAATTTATTTGTGGTGAGATAAGCTCAAAGGGACATCGCGTCTAAATGAATGCTGACCCTGCCACTTTTCTCATTAGAACCCTGTAAGTGCAGCAGCTAATTGATCATTATAAAATCACTCCCATTCACATTAATTTTGCACGTGTACACAGACAAACATCTATTTCCAAAACGTCTTTCAGGACAGCACCCGAGAGAGATCATGGCTGCTCCTCCTACAGGAAACACCTCATCAATTAATTCTTTAATTGGAGGCCTCCACGTTGCTTCCATCAGTTTTTTGTGTTTCCTCCAGCCGGAGGAACACCTCTGGTGAGAGCCACGATCTCTCAGGGCTTTCCTGGGAGACAAGGTTCTCAGTCAGTCTTTTTTTCTTAGGAGAGTGATCCTCCCACTTACCTCCTAGCATGGATGGTCCCGTGGGCTCCCTCTCCCTCTTCCGTGCTCGGGGAGAGCCTGTACAGCCCGGGAGTGCTGCCTCCTTTTTGTCTTCAGAGCGGTGGTTTGCTGTGTTCTCGCCGACCGCTTGCGAATAGCGGCGTGGAGCTTTACAGCGGCCGCCATTGTTCTGGTGGCCGAGGAGAGCCTCGGCCGCGTCCTGTATGGGAAGAGGCAGCACTTCCGGGTCGGCGCGCTCGTCATTTCCGGCCGCAAAGCGCAGAGGGAGAGGGCAGGGTCACCTGGTGCCTTTAAAGTACTGGTTCCAGGTCAGCGCGGCGGCGTTTTCGAATCTGGAACCGGCGTTTTTTTCTTCACCACGCATCCGCAGACAGCTATGGACAGCGATGCAGCGGATAAGGGGGCAAGCCAAGGCACCAGCAAGGCTAAGGTAAGGGACTGTGTCCTATTTTACACTGGGCCGTTTTCTCCTGTGGGGGGGGGGGGGTATTCACCTTCTCCCCCCTCCATCTCCCTGGTGGTGCAGTGGCTGGTGATTTAGCATGTCTGCATAATACTAGGGGTCTTTTTGTAAAAGGTGGTGGTGGTGCATGGCTTGCGGGGCACAAGGAAGTGAAAGTGTTTTTTCCTATGTGCACCTGGGTGTATTGATTTGTACTGTGTAACAGTTTTTTCTTAGCGTGGTCCCTGGTTTTTTTCTTTTCTGTTTGTGCAGGCCAAAAGTTCTGCTCAACCAGTGAAGAGAAGGTGCCCTGTCTGCAAGGAAAAGTTAAGCGAGGCTTGGACCAAGTCGCTTTGTGCAGATTGCACTGCAAATGTAGTCAGGGAAGAGTCTCCATCCTTTTGTGGCGATCTAGTATCTACAATTAAGGATGAACTCCGTGCCACCTTTCAAGCTTTTAGGTCAAACCTAAGAGAAGAACCAGGCCCTTCAAGGGAACCTAGGGCTCCGCAGCCTTCTTCAGAACCCCAAGACGGCTCTCAAATATTATTGGGAGGTCCGATAGACGCTTCCCAAGAATCTGCTTCCCTTGCTCCAGATGGAACAGACTCTGAGGAGGAAGAAAATGAAGCAGAGAGCGCTTCTAAGTACAAAATGTCGCTTGAAGAAGTCGCAGGACTTTTAAAAGTAATCCATGCAACTTTGGGGATTGAAGAGGAAAAGAAGGAGCTCTCCCTACATGACCGCATGTATGCAGGTTTGGGTGATCCAAAAAGCCGTGTTTTTCCAGTCCATTCAATAATCTCGGACATGATTAAAAAAGAGTGGTTGGAACCTGAGAAAAAGCCATTTTTTTTTCCCGGTCTCATAAGAGAAGATTTCCATTTGAGGACAACCCGGATTCCATCTGGAACAAGGTTCCAAATCTGGACTCTGCTTTTTCACAGGTCTCAAAATCAACTGACCTTGCCTTTGAGGACATGGGCATGTTAAAGGAGCCCATGGACAAAAGAATGGATTTGCTTCTTAAAAGGGCTTGGCAGTCTGTGATGAACAATCTAAAACCAGCAATGGCAACAACCTGTGTCGCTAGGAATTTAGAACACTGGATTAACCAGATGAAGGCCCATGTTACGGCAGATTCTCCAAAACAGGAGATTCTGGACTCATTTACAACGCTTTCTGCAGCAGTATCATATATTGCGGATGCTTCAGCAGAATCCATTCGTATGTCAGCCAGGTCAGCGGCTTTGACCAATTCTGCTAGGAGAGCCTTGTGGCTTAAAACTTGGCCAGGAGATGCTGCATCTAAAAATAGACTGTGTAGCATTCCCTTTGCAGGGGATTTACTATTTGGTTCTGAGCTGGAGTCCATTCTTGACCGTACGGCTGACAAAAAGAAGGCGTTTCCGGTCAAAAAACAACAGGTACAGACCCGTAAGCGTCTTTTTCGTCCCCAAAAAGGACAACAGGAAGGAAAAACGCAAACCAAAAGGAAGCAGTGGTCTTCCCAGAAACCAAAAGGTAGGAGTGGAGTGCTCTTCCATCCTCCTGCGAACCCCGGAAAGCCGCAGTGACAATCCACCCCAAGTAGGGGGAAGACTCCAGGAGTTCATTCCCCAGTGGAGAGACATCACTACAAATCAGTTTATTGTAAACATGCTCTCCCAAGGATATGTGGTGGAATTCACGGAAGAACCCCCAAAGAGATTCCTAGTGACAAACGTCCCGAGGGATCCGGTCAAGGCACTCGCCATGAAGTCCCTAATTCAGGAACTGATATCCCAGAGAGTCATTGTTCCGGTTCCAACAAAGGAGTTCTTCCAGGGGTTCTATTCTCATGTTTTCCTTGTACAGAAACCTTCAGGAAAGTACCGCCTCATCCTAAATCTAAAAATGCTGAATTTGTGAGTAGCATACAAAAGATTTTGGATGGATTCCATTTTCTCAGTAAGAAGCCTCCTGAGTCAAGGATGCTTCATGGCGTCAATAGATTTGCAGGACGCATACCTCCACATTCCTATTGCTGCCAGATCTCAGAGATATCTGAGGTTGGCACTGAGAGAAGGGAAGAAGGTGGTACACCTGCAATTCAGAGCTCTTCCATTCGGCCTGTCATCTTCTCCAAGGGTGTTCACGAAGGTAATGGCCGAAGCTCTAGCACCCTTGTGTCTAGAGGGAATTTCAGTGATTCCTTAGCTAGACGACCTGCTACTGTTTGCCCAAACAAGAGATGGACTTCAGAGAAACTTGGACAGAGCACGTGCTCACCTAGAATCCATCGGATGGATACTAAACCTCCAAAAGTCCAATCTGATTCCCTCTCAGGAGGTGTTATTCCTGGGTTTCCGTATCAACTCTTTGGAGCAAAAGATTTTTCTCCCAGAAGAAAAACGGGAAAAGCTGTTAAAGGTTGTGTCACTCTTACAAACCAGTCAGCTTCTGTCCATCAGGAGGGTCATGTCAGCATTAGGAACCCTGACCTCTTCCATACCAGCAGTACAATGGGCAAAGCTCCATTTCAGGCCACTGCAAAAGTTTCTGTTAAAAATCTGGGATCGCCAGCAGAATTCACTAGATTCACTGATGAAGATCCCCACCAAAGTAAAGAGGAGTCTCTGGTGGTGGAAGAACCAGGCAAGACTCTCAGCAGGCCTGTTATGGTCCTTTCCAACCCAGGTAAGGCTAACAACCGATGCCAGCTCCTGGGGTTGGGGGGCTCACATGAGCGGTCATTGGGCTCAGGGATCTTGGTCCACAAGGGAAGCACTGAGATCTTCAAACTGGAGGGAACTAAAGGCGATAGAAATGGCCTTATTGTTCTTTGCAGAAGAAGTCCAAGGGCGACATACACAAATCCTGTCGGACAACGCCACGGCGGTGGCTTACATAAACCGACAAGGGGGCACCAGAAGCAGAATACTTCAAGGCCTAGCAGAGAGCATTCTAAATTGGGCAGAGCTCCATACTCAATCCTTGTCCGCGGTCCATCTAAAAGGGACCCTAAACAGGATAGCGGATTTCCTCAGCAGGAACCAGGTGTACGAAGCGGAGTGGCAATTGAATCCAGATGTCTTCAATCTAATAGTGAAGAAATGGGGACAGCCAAGAGTGGATCTCTTTGCGACTCAGGAAAATACACAAATATCCCTCTTTTTTTCCCTGAACAGGAACGAGTCATCTCTGGGGGTAGATGCTCTGGCGCACAGTTGGAATTTTCACCTCAGCTACGCCTTCCCTCCTTTTCAGCTGATTCCGCAGGTCATAACAAAAATCCGGAAAGAGGATACGACAGTAATCCTCATCACTCCCTTCTGGCCCAAGAGGCCTTGGTTTTCGGCTCTTCTACAGATGCAGATCAAACCATACTGGCATCTTCCCTTGAGACAAGACCTTCTGTTACAAGGTCCGCTGTTTCACCAAGAAGTAGAAAAGCTAAAACTCACAGCCTGGCTTCTGAGGAGCAGCTCTTAAGGAGAAAAGGATTCTCGGATAGGTTGGTGGCTACCCTCCTATCTAGCAGAAAGAATGTTACCAGAGCAATATATCACAAAGTCTGGAAAGTCTTTAACTCTTAGTGCACTACATCCGGCAGACCATTAAAGCAGATTTCTTCGATCTTGGAATTTCTGCAAGAAGGAGCAGACAAGGGCCTAGCGATCAGTACCCTAAAAGTTCAGGTTGACGCACTGGGGGTATATTTTGAGAAATCTATTTCATCAGAACCCCTAGTAAACAGATTCTTTAAAGCCCTCACTCGGGCTAGACCGATAGTGATCAAAAACTGTCCGTCATGGGACTTATCAGTCGTTCTACAGGCCCTGACTAGGGAACCTTTCGAACCTCTCAATTTAACCTCCCTGAAGCTAATTACTTTAAAAACAATTTTTCTAGTAGCTATTACAACAGCTTGAAGGATCAGTGAGCTGCAAGCTTTATCTATCGGGGAACCATTTTTTTCTATTTTTTCAGACAGAATTGTGTTGAAGACGGATCCTAACTTTTTACCAAAGGTTGCCTCAGTTCAAAATAGAACCCAGGAGATAATACTTCCTAAGTTTTGTTCTAATCCGTTGGGTAAGAAGGAAGAAGAATTCCATACCCTGGATGTTAAAAGAGCAGTCTTAAGTTACCTGGAAGCTACTAAAGACTTTAGGCGTTCAGACGCACTATTCATTTTATTTTCCGGAAATAAAAAAGGAAGACAAGCTTCTAGAGGAACCATTGCCAGATGGTTGAGAATGGCTATCTCAGACGCCTATTCCCTTACAGGCCAGGAGAGTCCAGTAAGTATCCAGGCTCATTCTACTAGAGCTTCGGCGGTGAGTTGGGCAGAAAAAGCTGGTGCCACCCCCGAACAAATCTGTAAGACAGCTACATGGACAAGTCTGACGACCTTTGCCCGTCATTATAGATTAGATCTCATGACGGCTGGGGACCAGGCTTTCGGAAGGAAAGTCTTACAGGCTGTTGTCCCACCCTAAATGGGGTAAGTCTCGATTATCCTCCCGGGTGCTGTCCTGAAAGACGTTTTGGAAAAATGCAAGTTAGACTTACCGGTAACTGTTTTCCAATAGGCTTTCAGGACAGCAGGATCCCGCCCTTTTTTTATGCTGTGGCTGTAATACTATGTAATAACTGTCGCTTATGTGTTGCAGCTGGGGCTGGAGGTTCTCTACAAACAACTGATGGAAGCAACGTGGAGGCCTCCAATTAAAGAATTAATTGATGAGGTGTTTCCTGTAGGAGGAGGAGCCATGATCTCTCTCGGGTGCTGTCCTGAAAGCCTATTGGAAAACAAGTTACCGGTAAGTCTAACTTGCATTTTTCTTCAGAACACGTAAAGGTAGAAATCTGCAAGAAAGTTTTTTTTTAAATCCCTGCAATGTACAAAAATGTATTTTTCAACAAAAGTGGAGATTCTCTTTAACCCCTTTATACCCTGCCCTGGCTTTACTCAACCTAGGTATTGAGAAATTTTCAACCCAGTACCATAGCATTGTAGCGAACATCTTATTGTCTGCCAAATTGACCAAACAAACCTTGGCTCCTAATCTGTCAGAGGTTGTTATTGTTACCCATAATCATTTCTTGTATGAAAAATCAATTGCTTTACAGCAAAAATCCTTCCGTGTCTTCAAAATTTTTTGGAAGCCTTGGAGCTTATGGTACCCTTCCTTATTATAGTTCCCTTATGTGCCTTATTCTTCTTTTTATTTTTTATTTATTTTTCTTCTTCTTATATTTCTGTTGATGAGAAGTTTGTTAGTGCCTTGCTCCTAATGTGTAACATTAGTATCTGTGTAGTTGTTACTACTCCTTTGTACCAGTATTTCTATTTGTATATGTTTTAAAAACCAAATAACCAAAAGGAAAAAAAAAAGTGGAGTTACTCTTTAGTTCAAGGTGAATCAACACATCAGCTTTGACAAATAGTGTTATATTTTTAAGTAAAAACTAAATAATTAACAAATAAATAAATAAATATATATATATATATATATATATATATATATATATATATATATATATATATATATATATATATCTCTTCCCTGTTGTTTCCGAGTCACAGTTCCAACCTCCATCATTCTACTTACAGCCCAGGCAACAATGACATGATCTTCGGCTACCAGATACATTGTGGCTGTTTGTCTTCATTAGAGACTACTTTTGGCTTTATTGCATTGATATAGTAACCTAACAATGGGATAAGGGGATCAGCTGAAAAGCAGAGCTTTTATAACCAGCAGTTATGGCTGCTTCCATGTAAATGTATAATTGCAAACCGTACATAGCAGCAAGTTTTTTAAAACATTAGCATTATTATAATTATTTAATTTGGCTAATCTTTTTCACATGTGCTGGGTATCTAAAAAAAAGGATTAGGCAAAGTAAAAGGGTGACTTGCACTGCTTATCAGTGCTATATAAATACTTAAAATAATAATAATATTAATAATAATAGGAACTTGCGAACGCTGTAATGTGAACATATCGAGTCTGGTAGTTTAAGCATTGAGGTTATAGCAAAGTAAATGGATACAATATGATTTTCTGCAGTGGCTCAGCTATTGTTAATTCATTACAAAGTAAATTCCTGATAAAGGAGAAGCTTCTTGTTTAATTCAGCCCAGCGACAGATATTGTGCAGACCTCTGCCTGTCTCCGCCATTTGTTGATATTAAAAACTCAACATCTCCCATTAAAATGTCTCTATTTTGTTCTATATTGTTTAAATATAGCTTCCTAATGAAATGCCTTTTTATTTCATTCTTGCTGAATGCTTTGCGTTAAAAGTTAATTTGCAGTGTTATGCAAATTCTGTTTAACTTCAATCAAGTTTTTAATTATGTTTTTACCGCAGTAATTCCCATTTGATTTGTCATCTCCTGCTAAGTATTTAACGTTTGCAGGAGTGAGGTTTTTTTTTTTCCTCTTGGTCTTCTCATGCAGTCACCTGAAGTCATTTCACACTCCTGGAAAATACCCCAAATCTATTTAACATGTACACTCAGAGCTGTTTAGCTTTTCAGGTGCACGTCTGAAGTTTGCATGAGACCTGGCCATTGTATAAGGAAATGCAAATTGCTAAAACAACATTCAAGGGAATGTGCATTTTTTTGTACTTAATTTCTTTATGATAATCAGACCATGAAAAAAATATACATTTTCTTGTTACATGTTGTATAGCAGTATTTTACATTATTTCTTTAAGCCAGCAGGTAAAGTATTAAGCTCCTTTTTATGTTTTTCAGGCTTTTTCATGTATTTCAGTTCCTCTTCATGTTCAGCTTTCTAGCAGAAGTCTAAAGGTTTTGTGCCAATATTGACTGGTATTTGGAACTGTTCATAATTCCCTCTACCTTGACGAAGGCCCCTGTGCAAGCTGAAGAAAAACAGCCCCAAAGCATGATGCTGTTGCCACCGCCATGCTTCACTGTGGGTATGGTGTTCTTTTGGTGGATGTGCAGTGTTGTTTGACTGTCTTCACTGTGTTCCATGATATATCTAATGCCTTGGAAATTCTTTTGTACCCTTTTGACTGATACCTTTTAACAATGAGAAACCTTCTGATGCTTTGGAAGCTCTCTGCAGACAATGGCTTTTGCTGTAGGATGCGACTAAGAAAATGTCAGGAAAGACCTACTAGAACAGCTGAACTTTATTTGGGGTTAATCAGAGGCACTTTAAATGATGGCAGGTATGCACTGACTCCTATATAACATGGGTTTGAATGTGATTGCTTAATTCTGAACACAGCTACATCCCCAGTTATAAAAGGGTGTGCACACTTATGCAACCACATTACTATTATTATTATTATTATTATTTTATCTTTATCCCCCCCCCAAAAAAAGATGTCAGTTGGTTTTTAAATTGTTATACAGTTTATAGGTCACATTAAAGGTGGAAAATGTTCTGAAATGATTTATCTTTGTCTCATTTTTTTTTTACATCACATAAACCTGACATTTTAACAAGGGTGTGTAGACTTTATCCACTGTATATGTGCATTTAGCATATTTTATGCAAGCATTTCACCTGTAAAAGCCTTCATTGTGTAGACATCCAAAAGCCCTAATGCCGCATACACACGATCGTTTTTCATACCGTTAAAAATGGCATTTTTAAAAATGGCCATTAAAACCGATCGTGTGTATGCTCCAGAGCATTTTTAACGGCGTAAAAAACGGGCATTAAAAATTTCGAACATGCTCTATTTTTTCACGTCGTTTTTCATGTCGTTTTTTTTTAACGACGTGAAAAATGATAGTGTGTATGCTTTTACGAGGGGGAAAAAAAAACGCGCATGCTCAGAATCAAGTATGAGACGGGAGCGCTCGTTCTGGTAAAACTAGCGTTCGTAATGGAGATAGCACATTCGTCACGCTGTAACGGACTGAAAAGCACGAGGCTGAAAAGCACGAATCGCCGCTCAACAAAGTTTACTAACATTAAGGGTGGCGCCATTCGAACGGAACTTCCCCTTTATAGTGCCGTCGTACGTGCTGTATGTCACTGCGCTTTGCTCGAGCGTTTTTTTAATGATCGTGTGGATGCAAGACATGCTTGAGAGGAAACAAGAAAAAAGACGAGAAAACGGCTTAAAAAATGGCATTAAAAACGTACGTGTGTACGCGGCATTAGACTGCTGCCAGGCACTGCCATCTTGCATCTGATGTCAGCAGCGCTGTTGACGTAAAGCTGTCATTCAAGTGATTGAGTGTATTTCCTTTCACTCCTCCCCCAGCAGCTACATAAAAGGTTCCGTAGGGTGGCGAAGGGAGGGACAGTAATAGCTGGGCCAGCACAAGAAATAGACACACTCAGAAGAAGTGAGGGCTATAACTTTTTCTAGGGAATGGACTAGTAATTGTTTTAAAAGATGCATTGCAAATGAATAAAAAAAATTGATGGAAAAGAAAAACACTGCAAGCAAGCATAAAAAAAAACCTTGTTTTTTTTCTTTGAACACGCATGTACCCTATAGGAGTGTTTACACGAGCATCAACGTATACTTGAGTACAGCCAGAATTTACGTTGCATGGGCTCAGGTGTTTGTGTATTAGAGCCCTTACCTGCAATTTTTTCAGTTGATGATGGACACTCTTTAAAGTTTTATATATGACCAAAACTTTAGCTGTCACTGCAATAGGTGTAGCCCCACCCAAAAGTTCTGCTAACAAATTAAGAATTGTGGATTTCGTGTCACTTCTGTCTCAGTGATAATGGTAACTAGGACAAAGAAGAGAAGGTGAATCTACCCAGCAGAGACTTGAGCAATAAAACTTGATGCGTTCTAAAGTTTGCTATACACTGGTAGACTTCCAAACATTCGTACAAAAATTCTTATTACATTTGGTGACTTGAAAGTACCGGTACTTAAAAAATGTTGGCGTTTTAACTATAATTTCTGAAGTGACTGGACTTTCCTATACAAAACTGTATACACTATTTAGAAATCTGATCAATCGAGATTTTTCTGTCCTGCTCCTTGGAAATTTCTTGTCACTGGTCAAAAATGGATATCGAATTAACTCCACGAATGATTAGAAAATTCAATGAACATTCTTAAAATGAGATATTTTGACTCTTAACCCTTCCATATGCTGCCCTCAATAAATTGAAACACTACCCAATTAGAATTTTTTTTTTCTCCAGCGGTCTTATATTTATGTATGTTGTGCTTTTACGTTGTCTTGTAACACTTCGACTTGAACTGGACTGTGTGCTATTCAAACTAATGTCAGGGAAATGACGCGTTGTTTTATACATTTTTATAAGCTGCAGAGGTAATCCCGATTCTCTTTAAGATTTACTATTTAAGATCCTAATTAGAAAACTGAAAAAAAAAAAATCTTCCTTCTTCTGCAGTGAATTTGGTGCAGCTCCTGATGCGAGTTATCTCTTGTGTCAGTCAGTATTTGGCACTGCAGACACGGGGGCAGTTTCCCAGCCATGCAGAAAATGGCATCCTCAGCAAATCTTTATCCTGCCGGTGCCCGTTCTGTACTAATGGACTATGTCTCACCATTTGGAGGAAGTCCAGAGCCCAGTCCGACATTGCCTTGTCACATCCGATTTTCACTACAAGCTTTGAGAAAGAAAGCTCTCTGTAGTAAAACAAGGTTGCAGAAGGAGGTGATCAGTATAACTGAGAGCATTTAACTGGCTTGTTACAGAAGTAAAAAACAGCAGAGCCTTGTGGACAGGAGGTCACTGTCTTACTGAAGCCAGAGTAGTGTGTCCATGTGGCTGACATTCAATTTTTTTCTGTGTAGATGCAGAAATTTGCAATATGAGAGCAACAAGCTATTTTTTCTTTTGTTAATTCATTGGCATATGGTTCTAGCTGTGTTTTTAACTTGCATGTCTTGTTTTCTATTGTCCAATTTTTACATTTATTCCATTAATGTTTTAAAGTAGAACGCCAGGCAAATTGCTGTATAAACTTTTCAAATAGGTGATTACGGTTTTAGCTGCCAATGGATTTCTAATTCTGTGCGTCTGTTCTTGTGATTCACACACCTCGGTACAATTTGGCTTTAAACTTTTCAGACCTGGTGGGTGTGGAGAAGAGGTGTTTGGTGTTCCTTGTGAACAAGGCCTTGCCGTGTAACTTTATCTTTCTTTCCAAGATGCATCATCAGCTATAGTTAAATCTCCAAAGCAGGCATGAATCTGGTGGCTGGGGGGGGGGGGGGAATTACCTAAAACTAGCCACACACATTAAGATTTTCTTCATTCAGCCCCACAGTCCGATCAAGACAAATCGGTTAATTCCCCCATCAATGCTAAACAGCGTGGATTAAGGAATCTACATTGCTCGCTGTTCTGATTTTGACAGCTGGCACCCACGGTTGTCAGAATACCCAAACAGTGACTGCATCTAATTGGATACAGGTGCTGTTCAGCAAAGAGTTTGCTGCCTGGCAATTTTGGCTGATTGAGCATGAATTGGCCAAAATTCATTCTGGTTATGGCCAGCTTTACTAACGATACATCAGGAAGAGACGATGGGGATCCAGCAGTAGGTGTATTTAGGGATACAAACATTTGCTTTGCAAACAGGTATGCAAAAGGGCTTTTTACGTTTCCAACAAAAGCGAGAAGGATAAACTGTAGTACTGTGAAATACAAAACACCTGGGTATCTAGTCTGTGTTTCCTGTGTGCCCTTTCAAGGCTTTGCTTTTCCCTAGAGTGTACCTTTAAAGAGATGCACATATAACAATTCTCCTGATTCTGCTCTGAAGCTATGCAAGCATCCATGTTCGTTTCCTGTGCCTGGACAGAACAGTTTGGGCTTATTAACACTAATATCTTAATGTAGGATTCCCTACGATTCCGCATGACAATTTGGAACTATAATTCTAAGGCTGGTTTCACACTGGGGCGGTGGCTGAGGTGGCGGTATAGCGCCGCTATTTTTAGCGGCGCTATACTGTCGGAATTGCGGCGGTATTTGCCCGCTAGCGGTGCGGTTTTAACCCTCGCTAACGGCCAAAAAAGGGTTAATACCACGGTTTCCCATTGCTTTCAATGGGAAGGAGCGGTAAACACACCGCTCCAAAGATGCTGCTAGCAGGACTTTTTTCCCCGTCCTGCTAGCGCACCGCTCCAGTGTGCAAGCCCTCTGGCTTTCACACTGAAGAAACAGCAGCCGCTGTTTAGGGTCAGTTTGTAGGCGCTATTTTTAGCACAATAGCACCTGCACACCACCCCAGTGTGAAAGGAGCCTGAAAGATGTTTGTGTTTAATAATCTAAAGCCTATAGAACAAAACAATGTAATTCACAGGTTCTACGTGTATTTCCTGTAACCATCTCTGTGCAAAGTAGAATATCAAGAATTGGTTATTATCATTCCGGTCAAACTTATTAAAATTCCGCTCAGACAGCCGCAACAATGACATATTTTTCTTCTTTTTATGCAACCTCTCCATGTAAAGCTGCACATGACTTGTTTTCAGTACAGCTCTACTCTTGCATCCTGCTTTAGGGAAACAATGTAGTTAGGGAGATGGAGCAGAGAGAGAATGAGGCTGTGCTTTCACAGAAAGAGCCTTAATGTACAGCTCAGTTCATAAATCTGCCAGTTTCCTGTGAATGGCGGTACATGTGGAACCATTCTCTGACTATGCTCCATGCAGTGTGCACGTCTCCCTCCACTTTAAGTTTGCAGAATGCTTCAGGCTCTTGAATTTTATGATTCACTCTTGCAGGGTTGTGAGCTGGTGGTTTGGGGCCCTTTACACTAAGCTGCCTTTACCAGTTTTTGTAATTTATGAAGGAAGAGGATGCCTTGGGAATAATACATGAAATCTCAGTTTTTTCAGTATTGCCATAACACAATGTGTGTGTGCTTCGTAATATGCATATGTTTAAGTATGTCTGTGTATACAAACCTAGATATTCGCATGTAAATAAATTACATGGTTTTAAATGTAGATGTATATCAGAATTTTTTTTTTTTTGATTGAGCTTTGGGTCTCTCTCTATAATCTTTCCACTACATAACCCACGTGTCTGCTCAGATTGTGCACAGCTGTAAGTGTCTTCCAGGAGCTTACCATCAGCTATTTGGGTGTATTCACAGAAATGACTTCATTATAGGTGTTGGGTGATGGAGTGATAATGCTGTGATTGGGTCATCATCATTGCTTAGCTACACATGTTCTCCTACATGGTTAGGCTTATGTTCTTCCTGCCACAGAGGAATGAGTTGCATGCTTTTGTCCTGCTCACAGGTCTGGGAGAGACTATTACTCTTAAAGTGGGAATATACTCTCATGTATGATGTTTACCTATAGATAATTGTATAATGACGTCACCGGAGCATGCACTCTGAATGAACAACATATCCCCGCCCTTCCTTCAGAGCCATGCCATAAACAGCGACTCCTGCGTGCATGCCATTCATATTGCCAAAGACTATGAACCCACAAAGAAGACAAGGTGATGATGGAAACGCCTTCAGCGGTAACAGCACACCACTGGAGAGCTTTGTTTTCAGATAAGTCTGTCCTAATGTGCTAGTATGCGATACATACTAGCACATTATGACTTAAACTGCCCAGTGCCTTTTTTTTTTTTTTGGTGTGGTTTACTGTCTCTTCAATTCATAATAGGGATACATTATAGTTTCCTGATAAGTAAATGAAATGGATAAACACTTTGAATGTGAACCAATGCCAAACTGCCGGTGCTGCTTGAGGCTCCAGCAGGTTCTCTTCTGATAAACTGCTGGGAGTGCAGGCGAGGACAGAGCTGATCTCCGTTCCAGGGATACCCATACTAAAAGAGAAAAGTTCTTAGCCGCACAGGACTACAAAAACCTGTGTGTGAAAACGGCCTCAGCTTGGGATCCATCCAGGCCATCTCCAACGTGTTTCATCCCGCCCATGGGGCTTAATCATGGTTTTTCTCTTTTAGTATTCCTCCTGTATTGAAATGTATTGTAACTGTACTGTCTGCTCTCATGTTGCGCATACTGTTGGCACTATATAAATCCTGCATAATAATAATAGTATTGGTAAAGACTTTGAGTGATTACTTTATTTGGCTGAGAGTACTCTGATTTCTTGCTGTTCCGTATTTTGGTTATGTTTCGTGTAGAACTATATAAATCCACTTATGGCAATCTGTATGTCAGGGAATTTGTGCAGTATCCCTGCTTAATAAATGCTTTGATCAGCTCAGTAAGCCTTTATAGAGAGTCTATTGTTTGTCATCCAGGTCAGTCTTGATCCAGAGACTTCCACTAAAGCGCAGTCATAGTGCAGTGCTGCTAAGTTATGTAATAAGCAACATTGCCTGACTCACATTTGCTGTATACAAGGCTTCTAAACCAGAAATACACATTGTAACTAACTTTAAACAAACCTAGTTCACATATTGAAAACAAACTGTAGAACGGCTTTTGTTTTTCTTTACAGCAGATTGATCTATACACATGAGGGGTTGCGGCCTTTGCCCCATATTCCATTATCATGTAGTTGCCACCCTTCTCTCCCTCGTGGCAGCAGACAGCACATCATAGCCCAGGATTGTAGTCGCTGGCATTGCTTCATCACTCTGATGTCATTGTGTTTCATTTTAGCAGCTGCTTTACATTACCTGACTTTACAGAACGATTGTTCAAAAAAAAAAAATGCCTTGCAGACTGATCCAACACATGCAGGGTTAATTATTTTCATGCTCAGGATTGCAGACAGACTAACCAAGCAGTATTTTTCTATTTTTTATTTTTTTTATCATTGTATTTCAAGTGTGCGGCTGATAAACTGTTCTGCATAAGGCTTCTATCTATGATCAGCTAACAAAAGCCAGAAGAGATGTACTGCACACTTCCCTTTAATGTCTCCCTTTGGCAGCTTTAATAGATCTTAGCAACACTGTAGCAACTGAACCCTACAGCTAGCCCTCTGCATCTGTTTCAGATCAACATGTAGATTTCTTCTGCTACAGGTATCCCTATTTGCCGGAGCAAAGCTGCATTAGTTGTTTTAATTCAGAAAGACAGATAAAGCCCACCTCTCATGCACGTAATAATCAAGGTAAAGGTAACACTGCTAATGCCACATCTTACATTAGACTTTCTGTCTACCCCTCAATCCATCCATCCAGCCTCCTTATATTCTGGTATAGGGCAATACACACTCACACCTCCCCCTCATTCCGCAGTACTTGATGCTTCCATGTACAGGGCGGCGGTGTGCCTCACTACATGCTAACACTGGCGTTCACATTTTGCCATTTGGATAGGATTCTTTGTGTAGCGGAGTGGATGAGGGTTACAGGCAGGAACAGTAAGTTGTAGAACTACTGGGTACCTGCTCTGACTCTTATGGGTAATCGTTTTTGTGTGCAAATTAGAATTTGTGCTTTAAGACAACACTAAATGCACAAATCTACATATACCTTTTTAAAATAGCATTCACTCATTAATTTAGCTAACATTTCCAAACTAAGCAACTGAAAAGTTTAAATGCTGCCGTGTAGTCCATCACAACAAGTGTTGCGCTTCCTAAGTGCAATTATTAGTGTGCACCTTTTTAGAATGCTGACTAGAGTTTTCATTTATTTATATATTTTTTGGGTGGTGTTTGGTGGACTTTTGTTATTTGTGTTAACCGTGCTCAAGCTAGAAGTGAAAAAGCAACCCTGAGACATCCAGGCCTCCAGTCCACATTTGGGTGCATTACCTAACGCTGTCTATAATGTTTACATTCGACCCCTGCCAGTCCAAGTACTCTGGTGGGATCAAGTGCATTCAGGTTGGAGTGAATTTGAAACCAGGCTGATTGATGCTGAACAGTCTAAAAGAGTTCCAGATATTCTCACCAGCCTTTCCTCAAATGCCAAAATGATGAGCCTAACCCTGACATATATTTGAGATGGTTTCAGAAGGTGGGGAGTTCACAAGATAAAGCAAATTTAGTAGGCAGAGAAATACTACAGCAGTTAGCAGATGTGTCAGGATAGACCTGTTCCCAGGTAGTTTGAATTTTGGCAAGATTCAATTTGTGGTAATGGTTGTTTATGGCTATGATGAGTAACATTTCCACTTCATTGTAGGCATTTTTGTTGATACTGTTGGACACAATATTTTTATAGTTTGCATGCCCATTTTGCAAAAAGTCGAACTGAACTGTGCGCTTGTTACACAGCTTGTTAAACTCACAGAGCACTTATAATGAACTTCATGTTTGGAGCCTGTAGGTTCACAATGTGCTTTCCAGTGTGTGGGTTTAATTCACCTCAGGGTTATTTAATGAGCTGCTTTCCATCTGTATTAAAGTCTGATGTTACTGTTCAGAGAGGAAGGGGGACTGCAGTCTGTTGGGGGAAGGTGGGTACTGGCTTTCTAAGAACAATAGAATTTCCCAGCCTCCATAAAGTGAATGGTCCGCCTAGTCTGCTTTTTTTTAGCTGCTGGAAAGACCCAATCTCAACTTGGCCTCAATCCTTTCACATTTTCATATTCATCAAATAAAGTATTTGTGATTGTTGGTGATCATAATACTTTTGCATCAACTGAAGAAATTTCAAAAGGAAGCACAAAAAGAATGTGGCTATATGGGGCACACGTGAATTGTAGTTATTGGTTTCTATGATCCAAGCAGTTTAGGTCTGCTACTAAGTGCACTGGTGTGTGTGTGTGTGTGTGTGTGTGTGTGTGTGTGTGTGTGTGTGTGTGTGTGTATATAGAGATATGGATATAGATATCTATATCTGTATATAAAAATTTGCATTCATAAAGTATTCAGACCCCCTTCACTTTTTTCAATGTTTTGTTGCAGCCGGATACTTTGGTTGTTTTATATATATATATATATATATATATATATATATATAAGACCCCAGAGAATAAAATGGTGGTTGTTGTAATATTTTATGTCACACTGTATTTGCGCAGTGGTCTTTCAAATGCAATTTTTTTCTGATGAAAAAAGACAGATGGACTTTTTTCATTGGACACACTGATCGTGTGTGGGCCCATCGGTCTTTTTTTCCAAAAAAAACAATGGCAAATTCCGATCATCTGTGGGGAACTCCATCAGAGAAAAAAACCCATGCATGCTCAAAATCAAGTCGACACATGCTCAGAAGCATTGAACTTCATTTTTTTCGGCTCTTCAGAGTGTTTTACGTCACGGCGTTTTGGACGGTCGGATTTTTGACTGGTGTGTAGACAAGACTGATGGAAGTCGGCTTCATCGGATTTCCGATGGAAAAATCCATCGGATTTTATTCCATCAGAAATCCGATCGTGTGTACAGGGCATAAGGGAAGATTATGATCCCTGTCAGGTTTTTGCCATTGGGGAGAGATCTCCCTTCACTTCTGTTCCAAAATAGGAAAGTAGAAGAAATCCCTCCAAAGTGAGGGTCACGACAACTAGTGTCCCCATTGGAAGATTTCCCCTCCATTCCTTTTCCTTTTCTAGTGACAACCCAAAGCTTGGAATTTTCTTTCACTTTCACTCTAGAATGATAATAGTAAAAAGGAAAGATTAAAGGTGGCGAATCTCCCTAACAAGGGCACAGAAAACAATAAAAACCTGACAGGTGTCTTAATCCCTCCCCTTTTAGTTATTCTACAGCGGGTGTTCTGTAAAAAAATATAAATTTGCAATATCTATTACCAAATAACTATTTTGTTTGGAAAAGTGACTAATGTTATGCTCTAAATATGTGATTAACATGTTGCTGAAGTTCACCTTTACCTCGTGTATGGAAATAAGTCTGGTTTATTTGAAAGGTCGTTTTAATGCAAAGGACCTGTTAATAATGTTAATGCACCTTTAACTATTCTTGTGGCTTTAAACATTGTGACTTTGCCTGTGCCCACCACAATACAATTTTTGCTTTCCAGCGCAGCTCACCCAAAGCAGAGTATTGTCAATTTGTATTGCATTGTGGAATAGAAGGATTAGGAATGGCCAGGCACCAGAGCTATGATCAAGCTCTTTGTATCCTGAATGGATGACACAAACATAAAGGCACCATAAAACTACCGATTTGTTAAATATTAAGGTATTTATGTGGACATTTATATGGGTCTCAGTTATGGCTTAGTGGTGTTTTTCTCTAAAGTTATACATACAATTGTGCTCATAAGTTTACATACCCCAGCAGACTTTTGATTTCTTTGCCATTTTTCAGAGAATATGAATAACACAAAAACATTTCTTTCACGCATGGTTAGTGTTTCGCTGAAGCCATTTATTATCAATCAACTGTGGTTACTCTTTTTAAATCATCATCATAACAGAAACTACCCAAATGATCCTGATCAAAAGTCTACATATCCTGGTGATTTTGGCCTGATAATATGCACACAAGTTGACACAAATGGGTTTAAATGGCTATTAAAGGTAACCATCCTCACCTGTGATCTGTATGCTTGTAATTAGGTCAATGAGTTTCTGGACTCCTGACAGACCCTTGCATCTTTCATCCAGTGCTGCACTGACGTTTCTGGATTCTGAGTCATGGGGAAAGCAAATGAATTGTCAAAGCATCTGCGGGAAAAGGTAGTTTAACTGTATAAAACAGGTAAGGGATATAAAAAGATATGCAAGGAATTTAAAATGCCAATCAGCAGTGTTCAAACTCTAATCAAGAAGTGGAAAATGAGGGGTTCTGTTGAAACCAAACCACGGTCAGGTAGTCCAACTAAAATTTCAGCCACAACCGCCAGGAAAATGGTTCGGGATGCAAAGAAAAACTCACAAATAACTTCAGGTGAAATACAGGACTCTCTCAAAACGTGGTGTGGCTGTTTCAAGATGCACAATAAGGAGGCACTTGCAGAAAGATAGGGCTGCATGGTCGAGTCGCCAGAAGAAAGCCATTAATACGCAAATGCCACAAAGTATCCTGCTTATAATACGCCAAACAGCACAGAGACAAGCCTCAAACCTTCTGGCACAAAGTCATTTGGAGTGATGAGACCAAAATTGAGCTTTTTAGCCACAATCATAAACTCTTCATTTGGAGAGTCAACAAGGCCCATGATGAAAGGTACAACATTCCTACTGTGAAACACGGAGGTGGATCGCTGATGTTTTGGGGATGTGTGAGCTACAAAGGCACAGGAAATTTTGGTCAAAATTGATGGTAAGATGAATGCAGTATGTTATCAAAAAATACTGGAGGAACATTTGCATTCATTTGCCAGGAAGCTGCGTATGGGACGTACTTGGACATTCCAACATGACAATGATCTAAAACACAAGGCCAAGTCGACCTGTCATTGGCTACAGCAGAATAAAGTGAAGGTTCTGGAGTGGCCATCTCAGTCTCCTGACCTCAATATCATTCATGCAAGACAGCCCAAGAATTTACAGTAACTGGAGGCTTTTTGCCAAGAGGAATGGGCAGCTTTACCATCTCAGAAGATAAAGAGCCTCATCCACAAATACCACAAAAGACTTCAAGCTGTCATGGATGTTAAAAGGGGCAATACACGGTATTAAGAACCGGGGTATGTAAACTTTTGATCAGGGTAATTTGGTTAGTTTCTGTTGTCATTATGATTTAAAAAAGTAAACACAGTTGCTTGATAATAAATAGTTTCGAGTGAAAAAAGTTTGTGTCATCATTCATATTCTCTAAAAAATTACCAAGAAATCATTAATTTCCCAGGGTATGTAAACTTATGAGCACAACTGTATTCGACCATTACACTTTTTTTATGTTTTTTTTTTTTTCCTGTTATAAATTTTGTTGAATTGCTTTTGAAGGATTTCTGTGTCATGTTTTTTGCCTTGGCAACAGCCACAGGGTTGAAATGTCACCTTGGCATGTCAGAGTGGTTTGTATGCAATAGTTTTTTATCTTTTGTTTTTTCGGACTACTGTGTGTGTGTGTGTGTCAAAAATTTAGAACGTTGTGCAGATTATGGACTTGGACTGTGAAAAAGGACCGTCAATTCCTGAGGTTTTGCCTGTCTCTTGAAATGTTAATGCTCTGTTATATCATGTGAGATGTGAAAATTATTATCCTGTCTATTTTTTATTACCTTCTAATTGCCTAATAAAGGCTTAATCATAATTGGCCAAAAAAGATTAAAGTTACGACTGGTCATTTCAGAAGTCACTTTATCTCAGAATTTCAGTGGTCAAGTCTTGCCTGGTTTTTGTGTTGGCTTGAGTAATGTCCAGTGTTCATTAAACTGCACTTAGAAATCTATAGCAGTATTTGTTATTATTGTTTATTTTGCTGTGTGTGTGTGTGTGATTAGTGGAAAAATAGAATAGGTAATTTTCCAAAATATTTAGCAATTTTGTCAATGTTTTGTGGTACAAATCAATGGATGAGTTTTGATACTTTGTGCCATGTAGTTTGTCGGCCATCCACTGCTGATGCCGAAAGAAAATTACATTTTATAGCAGAAGCCTTTTACAAAAGACTTATTTTTCCTGCTCTTAGTACAGGTTTAACACATCATACAATTGTGCAGAAATGCTGATAGTATATTACAGGATGAAATGTTTTTTTTTGGTATCTATTTGTCCTTGCGCATATATATATATATATATATATGATAATATAACTATTACCATTGTAAGAAACAGTTTCTGTATATAACTTTTGATTATTTACATGGGGCAGACAAATTTGCTTGTTAAATTTGTAGCCTTTGCTCTTCGCCCTTGGTTCTAAACACCTTTCTAAGCCATCCTGAATAGATCAAAGTCAGTTACCTCTATGAGCAGACCAGAGGACCAGACATTTGTGTTGATTTACTAAAATTGGAGAGTACAAAATCTGGCTCAGCTGTGCATGATAGCCAATCCGCTTCTAACTTCAGCTTGTTCAATTTAAGCTTTGACAAAAAAAACAACAACCCTGGAAGCCGATTGGATTTTATGCAGAGCTGCACCAGATTTTGCACTCTTCAGTTTTACTTAATCAGCCCCATTGTTTCCTGTTCATTATCTTCTTGAACACTGGTCCTCTCACCGGCCCAGTGAGTTCTCCTGCCTCTGCAGCCGATGAAAGAGAACCTGGCCGCCGAAAGTGTTGCCCTTGCAAATAAGAAGTGTCCAACAGGCAGTACTGTGAATGCCTGAAGAATGACCCCAGGAAGTAAACAGAAGAGGAGAGAAGGATCATCATGTATCCATAGCTTCAGGATCTTCAGGAGAGGTGTTTTTCCCCCCCATACCAGTGGGTGGTTAGAGGGGGCTGGGAGGAGGAGTAAATATCCTGGAGTTAGGCTTTAGCGGTACTATACAGGGGGTTGAGTAGACACGTGTGGTTCATTTCATTCTGAATTGAAATTCAGCAAAGTGCACAAGAGCCCCGGCTCCAGGGACTCATTGGCTGAGGCAACATTGGCTCCTGTTGCTGTCAATCACAGCAAGTGACCAAATGAGGGGGGGGCAAGCTGGGGCTTTGTTTGTGAATGGACGAGCAGCGCAGCGGCTCGGGATCCCCCGTTGCAAGCTGCTTGCTCTGGGGGGGGGGGCACTTGGCAGGAGGGAGGGACCAGGAGCACCGGCGGGGGGCCCTAGAAGAGGAGGATCAGGACCGCTCTGTGCAAAACTATTACACAGAGTAGGTAAGAGCCCATTCACACAGGGGCGTCTTTGGATCCGATTCCAAATCGCCCCAGGTCGCCCCTAGTCGCCTCAGGTTGCGCTGGCTGAAGAAATCAATGTAAGTTAATGGAGCCATCCTTATGCACACTACTGCAGTCGCTCCGACTTCAAAAAAGGTCCCTGTACTACTTCAATCCGACTTCTAGGCGACCTGTAACCATTCATTTCAATGGGAGTCGCCTCTCACTGTCTTAATAGGAGCAACTCTCCAGGAAGAAAACATACATTTCTCAGGCAAACCTCTCTCTCCCCCCTCCCTCCCACAGAGCTGATTCTTGTTTGATTGGCCACTGGAATGTCTCCTGTCCTGCAGGCAACTTGGAGTTGCCTTGTAAATAGCTCCAGGTCGCTCTGTGATTCATTCTCAAGTCGTGTCTGAGTTGCCTCATAAAATCGGGCTGGAAGTTGCCCCTGTGTGAATGGGCTCTAAGTATTACCTGTTATTTAAAAAAAAGAAAGAAAATATTGCCTTTTTTAATATCACTTTAAAAGTGCTCCTCAGTGCCCTTGCTCGTAACTTGCCCTCAGCTAGACTGCCCTCTCAATGTGGGTAGCTAAAGGCTGGCAATAGACTTTGGTGGGTGGTTGTATTGTGGCTTTGCCACTAGAGTTCGTTCATCTATGTAGAAGGAAGAGCAAAGGAGATGAGCTTTTAGTTGTTAGACATTGCTGCCACTGCTTTAATGTATAAGGAAGCAAAAGGGATGAGGACAGATTTTTCAACCTACCTGATCGCTTGTTTGCCGCAGACTCTAGATTGCCCGTGGAGTCGGCGCCCTCCCAAAGACTGGAGGTTAACAATCACACCAAGTCCCTGGGTAAATTAATATTTCCTCTCACAGTGCTAGTCTACCAGAGAGGTTGCCTGATTGGAAACGGTGCACTCTATATGGCTGAACATTTTATCTCTGCAATCATTAATCAGGAAGACCGAGTGATTCTGTCAGATATACAAAAAGCTAGTAGAAGAAGAATCTGTAAAGGTAATACAGTAGTAGAAATCTAGCTCAGCAAGCATTTAAACTGACTTTAAAGAGTATATATCATGGAAAACCTTGACACTTTGTAAGCCTTTGTGCACCTGAACATACCTGCAGCGGCCTCCTAGAGCCATGAAGTTGTGGCTTTTGTGATAAGTAAATTGTCACACTTATAATTATGAAGGTTGCACACCTTTTATGCCTCCTGCCCATTTCTATTGGTCATTGAGGGATCCCATCAAAGTATTGGGCCATTGGGAATGCCATGAAGGTGTTGGGGTAGTGGCAAGCTCTGACAATGCCATGAAGTTTTTTTTTTTTACTACCCGGATTGGGTGAGAACTGGAAGCAGGGTGGATTTGATTTAAATCATGATTTAAATCACTAGTAAAAAAGCTTGATTTAAATCAACTCGATTTAAACCATAATTTTTAAAGAGCAACTGTCATCTCTGTCCTGTATTGGCTGCTCCTCTGACCCGCTGTTGACTCACCGACAGTCCTATTCACTTTAATGGGATGGCTGGTGATGTGGCAGTGACACAAGTTGAGGGACGTGGCAGCAGCAGGTGAGTGGATGCCTGCTAACAGGAGCTGTCATGATGAATCTGAAATGACAGGTGCTCTTTAAATGTAAGGACTTATTCTTGCTGGTAGTTAGAATCCTTAATATTTGCAAACAAAATGAAGGTTTCCTATTTAGAATTATTAGCATTTAGCTGTCAGGTTAGTAAAACAGTGATGATCGGAACCGATTCAATCATACAGTTTGTAATGTAGATTTGCAAAACAATGAGATAAAGGAATATTCCTGAACTTTGTTTTATCTCATGGTTACTGTGACATTGTGTGAATGCATCAATGCAGTGCATGTTTTCTCAGCTTGCAGAGCTTGGATTCATTGAATGAGTTTATCAAAACCTGTAAATATTGCAGAATATACAGCCTCATGCTACATAAGAGCCCATTCACACAGGGGCAACACGACTTCCAGCACGATTTTATGAGGCAACTCAGACACGACCTGAGTATGAATCACAGCGCAACCTGGAGCTATTTACAAGGCAACTCCAAGTTGCCTGCAGGACAGGAGACATTCCAGTGGCCAATCAAACAAGAATCAGCTCTGTGGGAGGGAGGGGGGAGGGAGAGCTTTGCCTGATAAATGTAAGTTATCTTCCTGGAGAGTTGCTCCTATGAAGACAGTGAGAGGCGACTCCCATTGAAATGAATGGTTACAGGTCGCCTAGAAGTCGGATTGAAGTAGTACAGGGACCTTTTTTGAAGTCGGAGCGACTGCAGTAGTGTGCATAAGGATGGCTCCATTAACTTACATTGATTTCTTCAGCCAGCGCCACCTGAGGCGACTAGGGGCGACCTGGGGTGATTTGGAGTCGGATCCAAAGACGCCCCTGTGTGAATGGGCTCTTACTAAGCTCCATTTCATACTGAATAAACAAAATTATTAATGCATCTTAAATAGAAAACTATCTTTAGATTTGTACTCCAAAAGCATTTGTAGCAATACCCTCTTCAGGGCCGCTGATTAGTTTTGGGTTTTGCACGTTACCTTTTTCAGCTACGTTGTCCAGGTAGGAATGTCTGTAGTAATGGCAATGTCCACACAGATGTAAAACCTCAAACAGTTAGGCTTTATTTTCTTTTGCAATTAACGTTGAGAAAGCAGAAAGTATAGAAGAGCAGAGGAAGGTTCAGGCACTCGCCACGAAATGTCAGTGTCGGTACAAAAGTCACTCACCACTCTCAATGTTAAAGCGGGTATTGGTCACCCGGATAGTCCTCTCTCACAGGGCCTAACAGCCGGGATGACACACGAATCAACAGCGGGACAACCTCTGCCTCAGACCTTTAGAATTAGATGAAGGATCTAATGAAAGGATAGTCCAGGAACCCTCTGCCACAGGATTTCCCCCCCCCTCAGACTTCCAGCCGTACAGTCAATGAGCCTTTAAGCCATATCAGCGAACTGCAGGGCTTAAAATATAGTGAATCCCTCCTTAATGAAGTTTCCAGGTCTCTCCCGAGACAGCGGTTATTTGCCGGTCTCCTTCGCTAAGATGCTTCCTCCCCATTTGGATGGACAGCTTGGGATGCTTTTTCCTGGATATAGGCCCCAGCCAGGTTAGATGGGCCTACTAGACAGCGATGCAGCCTCGGGCCAGAGTGGCCCAGAGACCAAAACCACACACATACCTTGAAAAGGAGTTAAATTGTATCTTAGCACATAGTGGTACTGTGGATACATAAATTGTGTGCCACGTCCTATAATTTGTTGAAAGAGGAAGTTGTGGGGGACTTTGGACTTTTTTTTTTTAATCAAAAGTTTTTATTGAACACCAGATAGATCACAACAGTTTCCATTGTACAAAAAATAGCAAAGGTTTCCCTCTGCTGGCGAACTGTAAAACAACATATAAGATCACATAAAAAACAGCACCACAATCTTGCATGTATAAGCATATTAATCCTCGGCCGCTTGGTTTCAAATTTACTGCAAAAGTCGGGACATCACCAGCTCCCTGGGGCTCAGGCCAGGGGTATCAAGCCATTGGGACCAAATTCTCTCAAACCTGCTCGGGCTTCCCCTGTGCTGGTATATGTACTTTTCCATTATAAGAGTATTCCCCATGTGTGCTACCCAAGAGGTGGTGGTAGGCGGTTAGACCGACTTCCAACCCATCAAAATAAGCTTCCTAGCCTGAAACAGGGCCCTAGAGACCGCGACCCTGGTCAACTCCCCAGGGATCGCTTCCTCCAAGACCCCCAGCAGGCAGCACTTAGGGTCCAAAGGGATCGTAGTTTGAAACACTCTGTTTATTGTACCCACCACCTCAGTCCAATACCTGTGAAGCTTAGGGCATCTCCACAGGAGATGAATGAGATCTCCATTGTGCCTCTGACATCTACCACACACAGGGTCCCCGAGCTTACCCATCTTATATAATTTCAGCGGGGTGTAATGTACCCTCAATAATATATATAGCTGTGACACTTTCTGCGCAACGTTTAAAGAACAAGTAGTGACTGACCGCCACGCCTCCTCCCATTGGTCCCCTGACAGTGTACCTATGTCCTTCTCCCACATGGATTCCGCCCTGCTCGGGAATGCCTGTAGGTGACTTGCCAGTAACATCTGGTAGCATTGTGAGATAAATCCTTTTGTTTCAGTGCTAGTGTGCAGCACACGGAACACCGGGGCGGGCGACTGAACCCATTCCACCGCATTCCCGTGTGCCGCAACCGCATGTTGAAGCTGCATGTAGTAATAATGCATATGAGCTGGGAGGTCAAATCTGGCCTGCAGTTCGGGGAAAGTGAGAAGCCTGCCGTTAACGAAAATGTGGGACAGCAGAGCCACACCATGGGCACGCCATCTGGGCCCCTGCTGCAGCTTCACCAACTCCACATAAGACCTATTGCCCCATATTGGGCTGTCCTCTGTGAATCCCTGCACTCCCTGGAGTTGTCGGCCCTTATTCCAGACTTTCTGGATAAGTGCGAGCGTCGGGGTCCGCTTGTTGGATTTGAGGAACATTTGCGCCTCCAGCCCCATCGGGATAGTCTCAGCGCCAGTGGCCGACAGCATCAGTCGTGCCGCCGAGCTCCCCGGGTCCTGGGACATAGAGCCGATCAAATGCTGTAACTGGGCCGCTATGTAGTACAGCCAAGGATTGGGAACCGCCAGCCCCCCACTGTCCTTGGCCCGCTGCAAGTGTTCCAGTCTAATCCGAGGGGGCCTAGTATGCCATAGCAACCGTCGGAAGAGAGTGTTCACTATTCGGAAGATTTTCAGGTGTATCACTACAGGCGAGTTATGAAGAAAGTAAAGTAGTTGTGGCATTAAAATCATTTTGATCAGATTGGCTTTACCTGCAAGTGACATTTTTAGGGTGTTCCAAGTATTAATTTTGTCCCTAAACCGGGACAGCAATGGGTGCACATTAAGGGAGCAGTAGTCCCCCAGCCTGGGCGACACCTGTACCCCCAAATATTTAAAGCTAGATACAACTGGGATGGGACAAGAGTCCGGCAGGGCTACCCCACCATCCTCATCCAACAGCATCAGGGCGGATTTTGACCAATTAATGGTCAATCCCGAGTAGTGGCCGAATTGCTCTATTATTGACATAGCCCCGGGGATGGAGTGCGTGGGGTCCTCCAGGAACAGCAGCATGTCGTCCGCGTACAGCATGATTTTTTCTTGCAGCGTGCCGTATTGGAATCCCCGGACACGGGCACTAGCCCGTATCAGGGCAGCCAATGGCTCTATAGCGATCACGAAGTGCAGGGGGGACAGGGGACATCCCTGCCTCGTCCCCCTACCCAGAGCAAAGGCCGGTGACATCCTACCCGCGACCCTAATGGTCGCCTGGGGGGACGCGTACAGCAGCCTGACCCACTCTATAAACTTGTCCCCAAAGCCAAACTTGGCCAACGTCGCCCAGAGGAACCTCCAACTGACACTATCAAATGCCTTGTTGGCATCAAGGGACAAGAGCGCCCTACGGCCCCCATTGTCTGCCTGCACCTGCATGTTCAAGAACATGCGCCTCAAGTTGGTGGCGGTGGACTTCTGCGGCATGAAGCCAGCCTGGTCTGGGTGGATAATAGACGTGATTATCCCGTTGACCCTGCGCGCCAGGACCTTTGCCAGGATTTTTACATCGCTCTGCAGCAACGATATAGGCCTATAGGAGCCAGGGTCAACCGGATCCTTTCCCGGCTTCAACAGTAAAATAATATTAGCCCTAGCCATGGAACCAGGCAGCTGACCACCCTCTAGTGCGGCGTTAAAGACCTTCAATAGTTCAGGTAACAAGTGCTCCCCAAATTGAGTGTACACTTCTATGGGCAGGCCATCCTCTCCGGGGGCTTTACATGTAGGAAAAGAGCTGGCCGCTAATTGCAGCTCGCCCAGAGTAATTGGTGCATCTAACTGTTCTCTGGCAGATGTGGAGAGAGCAGGCAGATCAATACTAGCCATGTATGTTCCAAGGTCCGCATCCGAGTAGGCATCCCTCGATCCATAAAGGCCTTCATAGAAGGACGCCAGCTCGGATATAATGGTTTCAGGGGTATTAACCACCTTACCCGTAGAGGCGCGTATAGCACCGATGGCCGGGGATTGTGTTTGAGACCTCGCTATCTTGGCCAGCAATCGCCCAGTTTGTTCCCCTTCCTCATAAAATGCAAGTTTGGTAAAGAACCTCTTCCGCTCTGCCTGTGAGGATCGCAGACGGTCCAAAGAGTCCTGGGCCGACATCCAAGCCTCCCTGGCCAAGTCAGTGGGGCTAGTCACATAAGCGAGTTCCAGCTGCCTCACCTGGTCTCCCACCCGCTCCACCAAGGCAGAGGAGTTGTTCCTGACAATTTGTATTTCCTCGATAAATACCCCTCTAAGATAGGCTTTCAAAGTTTCCCATTTTAGCAGTGGGTCTAGGTAGTGCTCATGGGCCCGGAGAAAGACTTCAATCTTGGTTTCAATACGTTCTGGGGATGTAAACAGTTTGAGCCAATAAGCATTCAGTTTCCATGGGGCTCTAGGTAGGGAGCTAGACGGTTGAGTTACCAACCAAAGTACTAGCGGGGAGTGGTCTGATACCCCCCGTGGGAAATACTCCACCTTAGAGGTGCAACTAACCATGTTGGGAGTGCCCAGACACAGGTCTATACGGGAGAGGGAACCATGCGACTTGGAGAAACAGGAGAATTGTTTACACTTGGGGTTCCTAACCCGCCAGATGTCAACCCACCCCACCTCCTCCATCAGGCGTCCAAGAGCCGTACCCCGGTTGCCCTTAGGGGGCATCACCGGGGGGTGTCTGTCCAATTTAGGGTCTAGGTAGCAATTAAAGTCCCCTAGCAACAGTAGTGGGACGTCAGGCTTGTTTGCCAGGTAAGACAGCAGCAACTGCAGCACCTCTCTAGAAAAAGGTGGAGGCACATATACAAACGCCAGAATCATAGTAACGGTAAACAGTTTGCAATAAAGAAATACAAATCTCCCAGATATATCAATAAGCGAATCTAACTCCTGGTATACCAGAGCCTTGTGTATCAATACACTCACTCCGCGTGAATAGGCGGAGTGAGTGGAGTGATAGGCCTGCCCCACCCACGCATATCCCAAGAAACTAGTCGTATCTTTCAATAGATGGGTCTCCTGTAAGCCAATTATGGCCGGGTGAAATTTACGCAATACAGTGGATATCATGGTCCTTTTCAGAGGATCATTTACCCCTCTGACATTCCACGACACTATGGGTGTAGAAGACATGGCGATTGTATACTAAGAGTTCTGTCTGAGTGGGAGGAGTACCCAGAAGAGAGCAACAGTCCTGTATCCCCCCATCCAGCTATCAAAAAACAGCCCTGTGGTTCAAACAGCTTTGACTGTGGTGCATCAGTTAGAACAGTACAGTCCCTTGGGAAAGAAAAAAAAATCCTGCAGAAACTGTGGCAGAGATTCCTGCGCATCGGCGCTGTGGTGTCAGTACAGTAAAAATAGAAGTAGGAAGCATAAGAAAAACAAGAACAGTAAAACTTATCTGCATCTGCCGGTGGCTCCTGGACTGCCAACTGGGCGTCACTGGGGACTCCCCACCGGTGTTGAGTAATAGCAACACTGGCATTTCCAGTGCCAACAGGGCACAAAAACATAAGCCATGTAACAGCAAACGGTACATAGGGGGGGTGCAGAGACACACTCCACCCATAAACTCAGGTCAGCGAAAAAAAAAAAAATCAGAAAAGTTAGTGGAAAACTATTCGCTGGTAACTTCAAGTAGGTATTGATCCTCTCATACTGACATCATTTCAGCAACAGCACTTCTTTACCCGGATTGCTCTTGATATAGATAGGATTGTCCACATCAACCTGCACCATTCTCCGGTCCCCTCCTGCGGAAGTCTTGTTCGTTGCGGTCTAGCCAGTCCGCAGCATCCTGTGCATTCTCAAAAAAGTGGGACTTTGGACTTTAGAGGCACAAATTAACAAGATACATTTGTAGAAAAATATAACAAATTTATTACATTGAATTACAAAAAATTACATTTAAAAAGATTTTCTAAAAACCATTAAACAATTGTATATATGGGCCATCCAGGTACAATCACTGAGGGATGCAGAAATATATGGTAACAATAGGACTTATAGGAGAATTACTCTCCAAATTCCATAGGGTCCAAGCAGTTGGCTAGATACCGACAGTGGAGGCTAGAATTGTAGTACCCAGTGAGGTCCACAGCTTTAACATGTTTCGCGTGAGGACACGCTTCTTCAGAAAGCAACAGCATACAAAGCTAGTAAATGAAAATATAATTTGTTAGAAATATCATGGTTACCTAGTAGATGGTTACATAAACAGCAGTACATAAGAGTATTCAAAAAATAACCAGTCAGCCGGACAGCAGCTCATAGGACAACAAAAGGACAACAAAAGGACATGAAAAAACATGCTCCAGAGAAGACACGAACAAATCATGGGGGCATGGTAAACAGTAGAAAATTTATGTGGATATCCTCAACAGGGGAAATTTAGCCAGTATAAAATTAGATTGAGGTACTCGCCAGAATATATAATATATCCATGAAGATAAAGAGGTATCAATATATTTGAAATAAAATAGACATCTACTTATCAAGTTATACTCACACTCCGGAGTCTTTAGACTTGAATGTCACTGGAGTAGGGTTCTAATACCCTTAAACAAGCCCTTCCAAGATGGGATAAAAACTGAATTGGAAAGGGAGGGGAAGGTGGGGAAAAGAAAGGAAGGGAAAGGAGAGGAGGGAAAGGAAGAGAACTAGGAAGGGGGATAGGAGGGGAAGTGGAAAGGGGGGAGGGGAGATGGGGGCAGGGTAAGGTATGGGAAAGGATAAAAAAGAGGGTAAAAATCCCAGTCGGGACCGATGCCAGCCTAGCCGATGATGAGGCACAAAACCAGACAGATGCTAAATTTTGACAAAAATTTGTTTGATGAGCTAATTGATATAGATGCTTGCCTATAATAACAGTTTAAATATTGGAGTACCCTAATATTTAAACTGTTATTATAGGCAAGCATCTATATCAATTAGCTCATCAAACTAATTTTTTTATAATTTAGCATCTGTCTGGTTTTGTGCCTCATCATCGGCTCGGCTGGCATCGGTCCCGACTGGGATTTTTACCCCCTTTTTTTTATCCTTTCCCATACCTTACCCTGCCCCCCATCTCCCCTCCCCCCCTTTCCACTTCCCCTCCTATCCCCCTTCCTAGTTCTCTTCCTTTCCCTCCTCTCCTTTCCCTTCCTTCCTTTCCCTACCTTCCCCTCCCTTTCCAATTCAGTTTTTATCCCATCTTGGAAGGGCTTGTTTAAGGGTATTGGAACCCTACTCCAGTGACATTCAAGTCTAAAGACTCCGGAGTGTGAGTATAACTTGATAAGTAGATGTCTATTTTATTTCAAATATATTGATACCTCTTCATCTTCATGGATATATTATATATTCTGGCGAGTACCTCAATCTAATTTTATACTGGCTAAATTTCCCCTGTTGATGATATCCACATAATTTTCTACTGTTTACCATGCCCCCATGATTTGTTTGTGTCCTCTCTGGAGCATGTTTTTTCATGTCCTTTTGTTGTCCTATGAGATGCTGTCCGGCTGACTGGTTATTTTTTGAATACTCTTATGTACTGCTGTTTATGTAACCGTTTACTAGGTAACCATGATATTTATAACATATTATATTTTCATTTACTAGCTTTGTATGCTGTTGCTTTCTGAAGAAGCGTGTCCTCACGCGAAACATGTTAAAGCTGTGGACCTCACTGGGTACTACAATTCTAGCCTCCACTGTCGGTATCTAGCCAACTGCTTGGACCCTATGGAATTTGGAGAGTAATTCTCCTATAAGTCCTATTGTTACCATATATTCTGCATCCCTCAGTGATTGTACCTGGATGGCCCATATATACAATTGTTTAATGGTTTTTAGAAAATCTTTTTAAATGTCATTTTTTGTAATTCAATTTAATAAATTTGGTATATTTTTCTACAAATGTATCTTGTTAATTTGTGCCTCTAAAGTCCAAAGTCCCCCACAACTTCCCTCTTTCAACACACATGCCTTGAGCGCTGAGGACCACAAGGCGAAGAAGAACCCCAATCAATGGCGTCTGCCCCTTAAGTATCCCTTCCCAGCAGGCACAGCGGGTTCACCACTCCCCCTGGTCTCCTTCGCTAAGAAGGGCCACTCAATGCACCATGGCTTGCCCGTGTTCCAACAGGTGCCTGAGGTGGTAACGCCACCTACAGACAATAAGGGAAAACTACCATCGGGCAAGCCACAGCTAAAACAGAGGCAAAACAAGTTGTAATTCAAATGTCTGAGCCCAACTACTGGCTCAGAAATCCCTTTAAATTTAAATAGCGTCCCAACCATTTGGGATGGGCGCTACACATTTTATTAAAATAAATTTGATAAAAATCTAAAAAATTTGATTTCTTTTTTTTTTTAAATCATTGATTTTTATCCACCCTGACTGGAAGCTTTTAAAATGGCTGCTGAGTCTCTATTAAAACTGCAGAATGTATTCAGACTTTGTGTTCACTGAACATACTATATTTTCCCTTTCCATTATCTACCAGGCTTACATATCTAGCTCTAATTTGCTATATATTCTTGACATATACAGTAGTTTATGTATCACTTTCTGTAGGAGCTACAATGTAGGTTTTGATGCCATTTAGCTAAATAGCAGCCATGCTTTAAGGGTGGCTGTTGCTGTTGTTTTTTTTTTTTTAAGCTGATCCTTCTGATGTCTTTCCAAGAGCGAAGAGCTCAACAAGCACTTCTAATGAGCAGACAAGATATAAGACTACTGCAGGACCAGTTAACAAGGATCTCTCATGCTTCTGATTCATGTATTGCTGTCATTAACCAGGGTGATCTCACTGAGCAAGCAAAATAAATAGAACAAGCTGACCAGTAGGCTGCAGACCTAGCACATGAATAGGGATTTTATTATTATGCTTCTACATCCTACAGTTTGTGAGATTGGATGAAATCATATTTAATACAATCAGCTGGTTATGTTTTGTATAGAATGGAACCAGACTATTTTGTAACTTATTCAATGTGTTTTGGGTGACAGTTGTGCATGCACTAAGGAGAGTAATTCAGTGCTTTATTCCACTTAAAGAAAATGCCAATAGTAGTCATTCTGTTAGAAGGCAGAATTGTGAAAAACGATATATCAGGTGATTTCCATGCACAGCTAATGTTTAGAGAGCTGTATCCTTTAGCAACCAATCCAAAATCTTCTTTAAAGCATTTCTAAAGGCATTTAAAAAAAATCTAATTAACATGTTATACTCTCCTGCTCTGTGCAATAGTGATTGCAGGCAGGAGACCTCCTCTTCTGGGGTCTCCCGCCTGCAGTCCTCACTCCTTCTGTTCTTTGTGCCCCTATAGCAAGCCGCTTGCTATGGGGGCACACATGTGGGCTCGCTCCTATGCTGGGCTGTGTCCATAGACACACACAGCATGGCCCAGCCTAGCCCCCTCTCTGTACTCTCAGGATTTGACTGACAGCAGCAGGAGCCAATGGCACCCACTGCTGCCTGATTCCCCTGTAAAAAGAGAAAGACAGGGAAGAAGTGCAGCCAGGTACAGCACTGGGTCTAGACAGGGCTCAGGTAAGTGTTTGGGGGTGGGGGCACAGCAAGTGGCAAAACGTTTTTCTGTTTTTTTTTTATTTATTTTTTTACCTTAATGCAGGAAATGAGCCAATGTAATAAGATTTGCAATCCTTTTATGCACTCCTTTGTATTTTATTTGCTAAATTGGCTATTGTGCTCATTTTTGTTATACTTATGCATATTTTGGATTGCTTATGTACTAACAAAGGTTTTACTCAAAAACATTAAACTCCACACTGTAAGCATCCAAACTCAGCCCTTGGTTTAACCACTTCAATACCGGGCACTTTCACCCCTTTCCTGCCCAGGCCATATTTTCAGCTTTCAGTGCTGTCACACTTTGAATGACAATTGTGTTGTCATGCAACACTATACCCATATGACATTTTTATCATTTTATTCACTGAAATAGAGCTTTCTTTCTGTGGTATTTCGTTTCTTGCTGTTATAAAATTTTGCAAATAATCTTTCTTCATAGATTTGGGCCAAAATGTATACGGTCACATTTCTTTGGTAAAAATAACCCAAATCAGTGTATATTTTATTGGTGGCCTATCTCATTTCTTGAGGCCCGAAAATGCCAGGACAGTACAAATATCCCACAAATTACCCCTTTTTGGAAACTTCAGTCCAAGGTATTTGGTAAGAGACATGGCGAGTTTTTAGAAGTTTTGTTTTTTTAACATACTGAATTTCACTGTTACAAGCAACCATCTTTCTGAATGAAATCTATTTATTCAGTGTTTGATGTCGTGATTAGCTTTGATTGGCCACAGCTAATCACATGGTACAGATGGGCTGTTATTGACCCCGTCTGTACCATGTGATCACTCTGACCAATCACAGAGATCAACACATAAGTACACGGGGAGGTTGATTTACTAAAGGCAAATATGCTGTGCACTGCAAGTGCAGTTGCTCTAGATCTGAGGGGAAGCTCTGCTGATTTCTATCAACCAATCATATGCAAGTAAAAATGCTGTTTTTTTTTGTGTGTTTTTTTTCCTTGCATGTGATTATTCTTTGCAAAGCGAAGCTTTACCTCATTTACTTATAGTGCACAGTATACTTACATTTAGTAGATCAACCCCTATAAATGACATGAATTAAAGCCATCCATTGTGTACAATTGTCATGTGATCTGCTGTGATTGGTCACAGCGATCAAATGTTACTGGCAGTGGGCTGGTACACTGATCTGTCACTTGCTGTGTTCGGATGCGCCGCAGCATAGCCTGTTCTAGGGAGAACATCCTATGATGTTCACCCAGAACAGCAAATGTCCCGTTTTTGACCAGCCCTGCTTTTTTATGATCTGAATTCTAAAATTAGGAATGGTGAGTGGTATAAATCTGGTCTAGTTCATAGAGGAACTTACTTCACCCTTATTAAAATGACAAAAAGGCACCTTTAGAAATGTTTAGTAATGGCATATACACACAGATACTTATAGATGGTTGCATATAGTAAACAAAAAAGTAAAAATCACCACTGCAATAGCTACATACTGAAATAGGGCTTTCACACTGGAGACAATAGAGCAGCAGCACTTTTAGGGCGGATTGCAGGCGCTGTCTTTAACGCTATAGCGAAGGCAATACGCCCTTAGTGTGAAAGGGGTCTAAAGGTCCACTCTAAAAAGATGGTCAGGGCAAAAATAGATGAAAAAAAAAAATCTCAGACACGTGTACAACAAATTTAAGACTTTCTGGCTCTTTATGCACCCTTGGTCATTCCAAAGTGCAACTCATCACTTTGAAACTTTCTCTGGTACTGAAACATATTTCCTTGCACTGCATTTCATGTCTACGATAAATTTTTTATTTGAAACCCCATCCTAGTCCTCAATGAAGGCCCACATGACCAATGTCACACTACCGGACATTTTGCTCCTAGATATGATGCATGCAAAATACCCGAAGAACGGCCTACTTCCATTTCTCCCATCAGTTATTACACTTAACCAAGTGGGGTTTGCCCGGAGTAGGGCGGAGTGGAACAATACTTTAAAAGCATTCTATCTCCATTACAGAATAACCACAAATAAATAAAAAAAAATTGATAGTCTGAAAAGGCCTTTGGCAGTGTGTCTTGCATGCCGAGGATTGCCTTGGCTGCTTATTAGTGCAAATGAACTATGTTAATTTAAATGAAACCTGGAGATCAGCTTTAAGCTTATATTGGATTGTCAAAAATTACTATTGCTTGTATTGTAATATAATACCGATGCTATAAAATGAAAGTGAGTGCTGCATCTATAGATCTCTTTTAATGAACAGATATAATAAAATGCTTTCAATGTTCTAATAAACAAAAAAAGTATACAGGAGAAAAGTTAATTGTTAGGACTTGCATACACTTTAAAGAGAATCTGTTGTATTGGCTGTTACCTGGCACAGCCAAGGTTCCCTTGCAGCAGCTGAGGCTACCATTTTTAAGCTCTAGTATCCTACACATAGGTGGATTCTTACAGCATTCACAGCAAACGTGCTGATTTGGCTTATGTACTTTATTTTTTTCAGTGTGTACCTGCCTCCTTATCGGTTTTATCTGTAATGACAAGGGGCAGGACAAGGAGCCCAAAGAGCCAAATGTTTCTTGCTTTAAAGAGGAGAGATTATTATTTTGGTTCATGATATCAATGTGATCTTTATAGTATTAGTCATTTCTTTAAAAATAAAGTCTAAAATGTTGAGCAACCTCGCATAGTGCGTTTCTTTGAACTGCAAAGATTATATTTTGTCTTACAAGGGAGGTGTGTCCAGATAGGGATTTTATTTTTCCTCTGGTCCCAGTTCTTACTAAAGTGACCCTGGCTCGGTGCTTGGAACAATATGTTGTGTGGTTATAATGAGACGTTATGTGGTGATTCATAGACATCTTGGAGCGTATGAAGGGGAGGAGGTGGATTATGAATGTAGTACACACTTGCTCCTACCCTTTCTCCTACCATCTCTAAGGCTGGTGGAAGGTCTTTGTAAGAGAAAGGGAAAAATATAACTCGATTTAATATATAGCTATATGCAGGAAGAAAACAAAGCATAGTTTTTTTGTAAACAATCTTTGCCATTTGTAGCAAAAGCTTCCAAAGTGCGTGTCATTGAGCATGTAGGACCATTTACAACACTGCATTCGTTATTTATACATCTCCAGTATACTTGGCAAAATCTGAACTGGTTTGAGGATTTAAAGAAAAATCTAACTTTAGCTATCCACTTGGGACAAAAAACCTTGTGGAATCTTTAGAGAAAGCCAAATCATGCAATGTTCAGCTTTACTGAAAGAACAGGCAGTTTTGCTTTTCACAGCTGCTGTTTACCTGCTAGTCTTTTGTGTCTGTTGTGTAGCAGGTGTAATCCAGTGAGTGTAGAAAGTTTTACTCACACTTATGCATGTTATATGGACATATCTTATGTCAATTTTATTGTACTTTAAGCAGAACTTTACCCATAACAATTATTTTAACAAAATAATTTACATTCCACATTATGCCACCAAAATTAGTGTGTGCTGTAAATTGCCTTCAGCATTGCTACTGTTTCTTCTTGCTGGAGGCCGTCATTTTGTTGAAGCCCGGATCAGTCATTTGCTTCTTAAACTCTTCCCCTCTCCTTAGTCTTTAAAACAATGTCACTTTCTGCAATTTAAAATGTGTGTATTTCCAGCCTTGTTTGTACAGTTATGGCCAAAAATATTGGAACCCCGCATTTCTGTCAGTGCACCACTTTGCCCAGAAATTTCATTACAAATGTTTAGGCATTCTTATGTTTATTTTGTTTGTATCCGTATGATACAAAAAAGTGTAGAAACATTAAGCCAAATCTGATACATTCCACACACAACTCCAAAAATGGACTGAACAAAATTTACTGGCACCCTCAATTTTAATATTTGGTAGCACACCCCCTTGGAAAAAATAACTAAAATCAATTGCTTCCTGTAACCATCAATGAGTTTCCTACACCTCCTCTACTGTAACTTTTGACCACTCTTCTTTCCCCAACTGCTACAGGTCTCTCAGATTGCAATTTTCCCAACTGCTGTTTTGAGATCTCTCCACAGCTGCTCTATGGGATTTAGAGCTGGACTCATTGCTGGCCAGTTCAGTACTCTCCAGCACTTTGTCTTAAACCATTTCTGGGTGCTTTTTGACATGTGCTTTGGGTCATTGTCTTGCTTTATGACCTCTGACTGAGACCCAACTTTCTGACACTGGGCTTTGCATTGCACCCCAGAATTCTTTAGTAGTCTTCAGATTTCATAATGCCATGCACACGATCAAGACCTCCACTCCCTGAAGCAGCACAGCAACCCCAAAACATCAGTGAATCTCCACCATGTTTGACTGTAGGGACTGTATTCTTTTTTTTTTTTTAAGGCCCTATTTATTTTTATGAAAACAGTAGAATGGACTTTACCAGTAAGCTGTAATTTTGTTTGGTCTGCCCCACAGCACATTCTCACAAAAGGATTTTGGATTTTTCAGGTAAGTTTTGGCAAACTCCAATCTGACTTTTCTATGTCACCAGCGGGGTCCTCCTGGGTCTCCTAACATAGCGTCCCATTTCATTCAGATGGCGATGTATAGTGCGAGCTGACACAGTTGTACCCTGTGCCTAAAGGTCAGCTTCTATTTGTCTGGAAGTTGATCGAGGTTCTTTATCGACCATTCAAACAATCTGTTGCAATCTTTCTCTTTCATCCACGTCCAGGGAGATTAGCTACAGTGCTATGGGCTGTAAACTTCTTCTTTACAATGTTACACACAGTGGACACAGTAACATTAAGATCTCTGGAGATGGACTTGTAACCTTGAGATTGTCCATGCTTTTCCACAATTTTTGTTCTTAAATTCTCAGACAGTTCTTTGCTGTTCTTTCTCTTCTCCATGCTCCATATTGCACACACAGACACACAAAAGAAAGGTTGAGTACATTTTTCAGCCATTTTAACTGGTTGGCGGTGTGATTTCTATATTGTCAGCACCTGTTAATTGATTCAGGTGAGTTTAATTACAGGAGCATCACAAATTATTTCTTACAATCTTGAGAAGGTTCCAGTAATTTTGTCCAGTCTATTTTTGGAGTTTTGCATGGAATGTGTCAAATGTGGCTTTTTGTTTTTTCACTTTTTTGTGTCATACCAATACAAACAAAATAAACATGAATGCCTAAACATTTGTAATTGCAACAATTTTCTGGACAAAGTGTTGCATTAACTGACAGAAATGCAGGGATGCCAATATTTTTGGCCATGACTTGTATGTCTTGGCTCAGCCCAGAAAGGAAAGATGCTGTTCATAGTGTTGCTGCTGCTAAGTGAGAGCATCAGGGAAGATGAGACACTATCCTAGTAAGTTTTTAACTCTTTTGTATCTTCCTGGCAACAGAGTTTGACCTGTTACTACTTTTCTTTTCTCTTTCACTAATCTGTGTTTCCTGGGCACAGTCTGAGTCCTTCCTGTTGCTTCCTCTCTCCTCAGCAGCAGTAAATCTTGAGGCCATCGGCCGATCATTCTCTAGTGACTCAGTGATTATCAGCACAGTGCCAAGTACAAGCGAGACCCAACATGATCCAATGCCAAAGAGACGCCGTCCAGGATCCGGTGGTTGTGGAGGATTTTGGGGGGGGCGCAGACGGGCCCTTCCAGGTCCACACTCACCCTACGTGTGGAGCCCTCCAGCAGTCACAGCTCCCCTGGGGCCTTGGCTACTGTGTTGACCTGGTCTGGTTTCTGGGTCTTCGGCCATCTGTCCTGATTGGCCCTGGCGGGAAGCTGAAAGCCGATGGCGAGTGTTGATCTGGCGGCTCGCTGTTTGATTATGCGGGCTTGGGGTGGAGGCGCCCCTTGTGGACCGGCCGCCACTGCTCTTTAGACTCAATTTGTTTATCCTGGCGTTCAGCTTTAAGACACTGTGGAGCAAAACATCCTCAAAGCAGATTCACTGAAGAATTACTCCATATTTTCTGCAGCATCAGAAGTCAGTGAGGGCTCACTTTAAAGCTCATTTACTGATTGTAAGAATTTGTACATACTTGAATGTCCGTATCCAGGCAACAGATTCACTTTAAGGTTTGTTGCTGTAAAGGCTAAGCTTACATTAGAAAAAAAATGCACATACTTTTGCAGGAAAAAAATCTGCATGCAAATTTTTTTTTTTTTTTTTACATGAGCCTGTAAAGCATTGATCGCAGGTCTGGCTCCTGAAAACTCTTCGGCCTCGTACACACGACCGAGTTTCTCGGCAAGAACCAGCAAGAAACTTGCTGGCAGAGATGTCTTGCCGAGAAATTCGTTCGTGTGTATGGTTTCTCGTCGAGAAAACCGACAAGTAACCTCGACGAGAAAATAGAGAACCTGCTCTCTATTTTCTCGTCGAGATTCTCGTCAGCCTGTTTCTCGACGAGAAAAGTGAGTGTGTGTACACTTACCTGTCCGCCGGGAAGCCCGCGCATGTTTGAAATGAATTTGACGCATGCGTGGTAGCTTCCTAGGCATAGATAGGGTATACCAAGATGGCGGCGACGGCATCGAATGTGATGAGCGCAAGCTCGTCGTAGTCGATGACGTCACCGCGTACACTCCATTCAAAGAACCGCGGGTTCTTTGAATCGAGTGTCTGTACACTCCGCCGGGACAAGTTTTTTGTCCAAGGATCTCGTTTTTTTCGACGAGAAACTCGGTCGTGTGTACGAGGCCTTCCTCCCATAACTCTGTACAGGCTTTCAGTCAGAGAGCTGGAGGAAGTATCAATAAACTACAAGTGTGAAGAACTGCAAGTCTGTCTGCTGCAGATCTCGGTGGTGGTCAGTTTCTTTTTTTTTTTCATTCAAGTTTTAGTTTATTATTTGAATAGAGTCAGTACAATCTTTACAGAAAAAGGTACAATGTAGTATCACAATATAATATGCAAGCGAACAAGTTAAATATCAGATCTCAAAATACAATATTACCATGTTGGAATACATCAATGCAAAAATACCATAAAAATTTAAAATATTGAAATATATTTATCAAATAGGAGTAACCCCCTACCTCTATACCCCCTCATTCTAACCTTCCCTTCTTCGAAAGTAGGTGGTGGTCAGTTTCAATACCAGCATGCTGTGATTAGGGGTGTGTGTGTATATATGTATATGTATGTGTGTGTGTGTGTGTGTGTGTGTGTGTGTGTATGTGTATATGTATATATATATATATATATATATATATATATTTACAGGTTCACTTTTTAGGTAACTAGATCGTCAGTGGTCTAGAGGCCATTAGGGTGTTAAGATCACTTTAGGGTGTTAATTACCAGTAGGGATGTACTAAGAATAAAACACCCGATTAGGGTTTCAAAATCTGACCTATCATCTATTGTAAGCGACTCAAGGTGAGATTCTGCCTCTGCAGAAGCCTGCTGGCATGCTGCTGTGCATAACATTATTCCATTGTAGTTATCTTCCCAGTTTGTTGCTGTGATATTTGTGTTCTTTATGTTGGATAGCAACATAACACTAAAGTAGACAAGTAGTGTCAGCCCATGACAAATGAGCTCCTGTCTGCCAACCATTCATCTACCTAATCTGTTTAATTTATCTAGTTACATTTGTCCTTAAAGTAGATCTATCACACCAAAATGAGTAATTAGCACAGTGCCAAAACTGGACAAACTGTAGGTTTCTTTAGAGTCTTTCCTTGCTACCTGGCCTGTACGTCAGTGACTGCTGCTGTAATTATATTTGGGTCGCATGATTTTAAAAATCTGTATTGTTTTTTTGATTTTAGAGCAGACTAGAACATAAAATGTAGAAGTTTGGTTGGTCAGATCAGCAAAAAACAATTTTTGACGCTCTGTCCCTGATCTAGCTGGTGTAACTGATACAAAAAATATTATATGCAGTCATTTGCAGTTGTCCAAGGGACATCCATCAGCTTGTCAAGTAGGCCTCCTACACACAGGGGGCAGTAAAAACAGGCAGTTGAGCTGTGATTTTAGCACCCTCCCCTCAACCATCCTCTAAAAAGCTATTATAATGTCGGAGTGGGGCTGTACACATGCTGCTATGGTTTGCATTGTGACACCCCAAATTTTTATGCAATTTGACAGGCAACACAGTCTGTCCAAATCGCCCATCGAATTCAATGGGGCCACGCCACAACCTTGAACCAAACGCTTGTGACATATTAGTGCCAAAATGCAGTTCGGCAAAAAACAAAATGCATTCGGGTGGTGGCAGAATCACCTCCTGAACATCTGACAGCTGCTCATCTGTCATCTAAAAAAGGATCCATTGTGGACCACATTTCTGAAGCTGGCCAAGTGAAGTACACGTTTAAAGTACTATTTGGCTTGTTCATTATAGCAGGTGCAAACTGCAGCAACCTGTGACAACCAATTAAACTGCATGTTACTGTATTTAGATTCATGAAAGTTTAATAATAATCAGTTGCGCACTTTTCTTTGCCCTGTTAAATACAGTGAGGGAAAGTATTTGATCCCCTGCTGATTTTGTACATTTGCCCACTGACAAAGAAATGATCAGTCTATAATTTTAATGGTAGGTTTATTTTAACACGGAGAGACAGAATACCAACACAAATATCCAGAAAAACGTATTTCAAAAAAGTTATAAATTGATTTGCATTTTAATGAGTGAAATAAGTATTTTATCCCCTATCAATCAGCAAGATTTCTGGCTCCCAGGTGTCTTCTATACAAGTAAAGAGCTGAGATTAGGAGCACTCTCTTAATGGGAGTTTTTCTAATCTCATCTTGTTACCTGTATAAAAGACACCTGTCCACAAAAGCAATCGATCCGATTTCAATCTCTCCACCAAGGCCAAGACTAAAAAGCTGTCAAGGATGTCAGGGACAAAATTGTAGACCTACACAATGCTGGAATGAACTACAAGACCATCGCCAAGCAGCTTGGTGAGAGGGTGGCAACAGTTGGTGCGATTATTCGCAAACGGAAGAAACACAAAATAACTGTTAATCTCCTTCGGTCTGGGGCTCCATGCAAGATCTCACCTCATAGAGTTTCAATGATCATGACAACGGTGAGGAATCAGCCCAGAACTACACGGGAGAATTTTGTCAATGATCTCAAGGCAGCTGGGACCATAGTCACCAAGAAAACAATTGGTAACACACTACGCAGTGAAGGACTGAAATCCTGCAGCGCCCGCAAGGCCCCCCTGCTCAAGAAAGCACATGTACAGGCCCGTCTGAAGTTTTGCTAATGAACATCTGAATGATTCAGCAGAGAACTGGGTGAAAGTGTTGTGGTCAGATGAGACCAAATTCAAGCTCTTTGGCATCAACTCAACTTGCCGTTTGGAGGAGGAATGCAGCTTATGACCACAAGAACACCATCCCCACCATTAAACATGGAGGTGGAAACAAAATGCTTTGGTGGTGTTTTTCTGCTAAGAGGACAGGACAACTTCACCGCATCAAAGAGACAATGGACGGGGCCATGTACCACCAAATCTTGGGTGAGAACCTCCTTCCCTTAGCCGTGGCATTGAAAATGGGTCATGGATCGGTATTCCAGCATGACAATGACCCAAAACACACAGCCATGGCAACAAAGCAGTGGCTCAAGAAGAAGCACATTAAGGACCTAGAGTGGCCTAGCCAGTCTTCAGACCTTAATCCCAAAGAGAAAATGTGGAGGGAGCTGAAAGTTCGAGTTACCAAACGTCAGCCTTGAAACCTTCATGACTCAGAGAGAATCTGCAAAGGGGAGTTGGACAAAATCCCTCCTGAGATGTGTGCAAACCTGGTGGCCAACTACAAAAAACATCTGACCTCTGTGATTGCCAACAAGGGTTTTGCCACCAAGTACCAAGTCATGTTTTTTTCAAAGGGGTCAAATATATATTTCACTCAAAATTCAAAATTAATTTTATAACTTTTTTGAAATGTGTCTTTTTGGATATTTTTTTTTGTTATTCTGTCTCTTACTGTTAAAATAAACCTACCAATAAAATTATAGACTGATCATTTCTTTGTCAGTGGGCAAACGTACAAAATCAGCAGGGCATCAAATACTTTTTTCCCCTTACTGTAACCTATACCTGTGTCTCCACAGTTTTTCAACTTTTTTGTTTGCTTCTCACGTTATTCCCTTTTCTTCCTGTTTTTTGTTACGTTCATATTTTGATATCCTGTATTCAGGGATGCTAAATGATGAGTTTGCTAGCAGGCTCCAAATTGACCATTGGACGCTATGCTGGTCCCTGGCACTCCAGAAGAACATTAGCAGTCTGCTCATGGACAGATGATTAGCTCATTTGGTGACTGCCGCACGGCGTATTCAAAATATCCTACCACGATTAATGTAGCCGCAGAGTTCAAAGCTCTGTTGATCTAGGGGCATGAAGGGGAAACACATAGAAGAGAGCTGTAAAATGGTGATGAGTGTAATTAACAGTGACACAATCCTCTGGAAATGATACTCTGACAGATAGCATTGGGACATTCTGCATTTACTTTCTCCAATTGTGATGGAATCACAAAAGAGACCTCTACTGCAGGCTTGCCAAAGGGTTAACTTCCAGAGAGCTAAGAAACAAAACATCAGTAAGGAGTGTCGGCAGTTCCTCACAGCAGATACTCTGCGCTCCTCCAGCTTCCCACTGCTAGCACACTGCTGAGGTATAGATTCATGGCTTGTGTTCCCTCCACCCCTCAGCTATAACAATCATGGCATTGTTTTGGAAGATCTGCTCGGTGGAAATGTTATACTGTTCACAGGCATCTTCCATAACTTTCTGCAAAGTGAACATAAAGCTGGCTTCATGTTTTAAAAGTAGTAGGGAGAATTTTTTTTTTTATTAGGAAATCATTCTCTGAGATTTCGACAAAACGTAAGTGGCGGAAGGATGTCACAAGCATGTGTCTCCACCGCACTTAGCTCAGTATTATAGAGAAGGATTTGTGGGCTCCGTTTTATAAATAATATATGTTTTCTTGAATAAGTGGTACAGAGTCGCAGATCATGTTAGTGGTCTCTGTGTTTTTTATATTTTAGAAAAGTTCACAGTAGACCTGACACAACTGGAGTCTTTAATATTGGTACCTCATTTCTTACAGTTGGAATATAACATAATGCATTGAATGGGCACAAATCTGAAATGCAAGGGTTCAGCAAAATGAGAGGCAGGAGACTCTTTTATGCATTTACTTATACTCCATTTTGTACTTGGTGTTAGTAAAACCAGTACTAGGGATGGGCTGAACGGACCCCTGTTCGGTTAACACCCGAACTTTCGAACACAGCGAAAGTTCAGACCTGAATAACAAACCCCATTAAAGTCAATGGGACCCGAACGTCAAATCTCAAAAGTGCCCATTTTGAAGGCTTAAATGCAAGTAATTGGGCATACAATGGTTATAGGGGTCCGGGTCCTGCCCTCGGGAGCATGTATCAATAAATAAAAAAGGTTAATTTTAACGTGAAAGCCTAAAAATGAAAAATTCCTTCCAATATATTGCCTGGGGGGTCTAAGGCCCCTTTCACACTGAGGGGCTTTGCAGGCACTATTGCGCTAAAAATAGCGTCTGCAATGCGCCCCGAATAAGCTGCTCCATTGTATCCAGTGTGAAAGTCCGAGGGCTTTCACACTGGAGCGGTGCGCTTGCAGGAGGGTCAAAAAACTCCTGCAAGCCACATCTTTGAGGTGCGGTAGGAGCGGTAAAAATACCGCTCCTATAGCACCCCTGCCCATTGAAATCAACGGGGTAGCGCCTCCAAAACGCTGCAAAGAGGCGTTTTTAGCGGGCGTTTTTAACCCTTTTTCGGCCGCTAGCGGGGGTTAAAATCACCCTGCTAGCACCCGCAAATCGCGGCAAAAACGGCGGTATGGCGGCGCTAAAATAGAGCCACTATACCTCCAGTGCTTCATTGTGAAAGTATCTTGACTGTAAAGTGGCAGATCTGTACCATGTCCTTCCAGTTTATCAACACTGTAATTAGTCTACTGTCAATTTATTAATTTCCACAGATACCCCTGGGAAATATCTATATAATAAACCAGTTACACCATCTAATATACCAAACACAGCTGATAACTGGATATTCTATCTTTATGTTTTCAATTGTTACTGGTGCCTGCCGTGCCCCCTGGTGATACCATCTCAGCTCCCGGTTTGACGTTTTTAGTTGCCGTCCACCACTTACAATACCTACAATCGTACTTATATACTACAGATAGGCGAGACTGTTTGGGAGTTCCCATGTCCCCTCTCTTTCTTCTATATCTCCCTTCTTTTATTACCATATTAGTCTGGCAACCTTATATTTATTTTACTATAGATACCCCCAGATCTTGCATCTGCTCCTGACGAGTGGTAAATAACCACGAAACGCGTAGAGCTTTCCTATGATGCTATGCCACAATGTCCATGGTTTATATCTGTATGATATTGAAGTTTATTCTATTTTAATGAACCAATCCACCACTGCTATCATGTTTATATGCTACTGTGCAATTTCGGTTTACATACCCAAGGCTTACTGACATGTATATTATGCTGAAACTAATTGTTACCATCATGAATTGTCTAGACTCTAGCTATTGAGACATATTAATATATTATTTTACCCTTTTTATGTTTAATATATTGAGATAATTGTGTACCTTCATGAACTGTCTAGATTATATTCATTGAGACCCAGCAATATAACAATTTTACTTTTTACCCTTTTACCCGTTTCCTTTTACGTGTATGTATGCCCCTGTTGCAATAAACACTATGTGTATACTTATTGGTCCATTTACTTAGTTGTGTGCCTCATATAAAGTCCCACCATTTAGTCTTCTTGTTTAAATTATTGGGGATGGAGGTACGGTATATATACTTATTGCCTCATTTAAAGTCACAACCCTAGTTTTTAGGTTTAGTTCTGTACCATGTGTAGAATCTGCTGCAGCAATAATTGAATTTATAAAGCCAAAAAAAATTAAGTTTCTTCTGCACGCTGCCTTTATTTTGCTCAGAAACAGCTGGGGAGCCAGTGTGTATGATGAGGCCACAATGTAGTGCACTGGGAACAAGATCAGAGATTTTTTGGATACATTCTGGTGTCACTTTGACTTTGGATAGAAGTAACAGGTGCGTTAAAATTGGTCTTTGGGTGTCGATGGCGCCTTCCCACCACAACCCTATAGAGGTACTCTTGATTTACCTTGCTGTAAAAATTTGCAATGATATGCACCTGTCAAACAGGCGCTGAAAAATTGGTCTTTGGGTGTTGGTGGTGCCATTTGTTGCTGGCCCCCTTACAGTGCCAAGGGAACGTCTGCCTCTCCTTATTGTCCTCCCAGACATTATTGGGAGGGAGGGGGAAGTGCTTATAAGCAAATATAAAGGAGAAGTTGAAATCTGTACATAGATGTACTTTAATCAATGTAAAGAGGTGTTTGGTGCCCTTTTTAATTTGAGTACTCACACTACACAGACTCACTCCACGGATACAATATAATATACTGCAATATAATACGTACAGTGACACACACAACCATATGGCGTTAAACTGGCAGTAACGCACACAGAACTATATGGCGTTAAACTGGCAGTAACGCAATCAAATAGACGGTGTTCAACCGTCGCCACACTGACGCTATCTGAAATGTCCCTACTCTAGCTATACACTAATGTCAAGATTGACAGTCTCACTACACTACACTGAAACTATCTGAGCTGTCCCTACTCTGGCTGCACACTATGCAAAGATGAATGATGGTCCTCCTCACTACACTCACACTATCCCTAGACTGACACTAAACTAATATTCTACACTGACAATTGAAGCAAAATAGCACAGTATAGCACACTAACTAACTAATAGCACTGTACAGAGCCCTGTTCTATCTCTCTCCACACCAAAATCACACTGAAAATGGCTTTACACCCAAAATTGGGCTTTTGTGCGATAGGGGCCAAACCATCTGTGTGCACAAACTGTTAGATTATTAGCCAGTGAGGAGTACAAGAGGTTAAGGGTCATTTATATTCTGTATTTATTTATGCACAGAAACGGGCACACTTGAGAATCCTTGTTCACTGAGTAAAAAAAACTGTGACACCAGGGGAAGAGTGATGATTGGCCTGGAAAATCCAGTTGTACACCTTTTTTGCTTTCAGGTGAACGTCTACCTCTGCCACTGTAGTTAGAACTTACCCATAGACAATCCTCTTAATTGCCTTACCTGTATGATTGCCTAATGTTCTTTAAAAAGGTTTGATGGCTCTAAATCATTCACCTATGGGCTTAGCTAGGCAAAATGTTGTGTCATGAATGACTTTCCTAATTTATTTGGGGTTTTGCTATTCTCTGTCATGCAAGTCTTCAATTAACGAAACTTTTAAGTGTTACTAAACCCACAACAGTAAGATCAGTCTGTATATGCAGTAAAGCATGCTTGTTTTACTCACTGTGGAACCTATGGGGTTAATCCTCCTCATTGTGTAAAAAGGCTGTTTGATTCTCTCTTCTGTTCCTCCCCTTCTTCCACTGTCCCCAAACCATCTCATGATAGAACAGAGCCTTGGGGGCAAGCTGCACATGTTCAGTTTGGTGTGTATTGCTAGAGAGTTTTTTTTTTTTGGGGGAGGATGCATGTGATCAGCACAGGGCCAATGAATGAGTATGAAAATTGATCCTACAAGCTTTAACCAGACACTGATAGAAGTAGTAAGACTGCTATATACTGCTAATGAGAAAAGGTATTTAGCAGTTTATATTTACAAAAATAATTCTGTGTGCTATGGGAGACCAGATATAGTGAATGCAGGGTCCTGGGTTTAGTAACACTTTAACCACTTGCCGACCGCCGCATGCCGATGTACGTCGGCAGAATGGCACGGGCAGGCAGATAGGCGTACAGGTACATCCCTTTAAATCTGCTGACCACCGCGTGCCTGCTGATTGCCTCGCGAGTGCGGCCGCGGGTCCCGGGAACTCAATGTTCCCGGGAGTCCCGCGATTGCCGTCGGCAAGAGCAGAACAGGGGAATGCCTTTGTAAACAAGTCATTCCCCTATTCTGCCTAGTGACACTGTCACTGATGACCGTTCCCCGTGATCGGGAACGGTCATCAGTGACGGGTGACATGTAGCCACACCCCCTCACAGTAAGAATCACTCACTAGGGCACACTTAACCCCTACAGCGCCACCTAGTGGTTAACCCCTTCACTGCCAGTGTAATTTTTACAGTAATCCGTGCATTTTTATAGCACTGATCGCTGTAAAAATGACAATGGTCCCAAAATAGTGTCAAAAGTGTCCGATGTGTCCGTCCATAATGTCACAGTCACAATAAAAATCGCTGATCACCGCCATAACTAGTAAAAAAAAAAATATTAATAAAAATGACAAACAGTCCCCTATTTTGTAGAAGCTATAACTTTTGCGCAAACAGATCAATAAACGCTTATTGCGTTTTTTGTTTTGTTTTTTACCAAAATATGTAGAATACGTATCGGCCTAAACTGAGGGAAAAAAAATGCTATTTTATATATTTTTTGAGGATATTTATTATAGCAAAAAGTAAAAAATATAGAATTTTTTCTAAATTGTCGCTTTATTTTTGTTTATAGCGCAAAAAATTAAAATCGCAGATGTGATCAAATACCACCAAAAGAAAGCTCTATTTGTGGGAAAAAAAGGACGTAAATTTTTTGTTTCGGAGCCACGTCGCATGACCGCGCAATTGTCAGTTAAAGCGACGCAGTACCGAATCGCAAAAAGTGGCCTGGTCATTAAGCAGGAATATGGTCTGGGGCTTAAGTGGTTAAGTTAGCATTGTGTAAAGTTAGGAAGCTTGAACAGACAGTGACCTTGCTAAAGGCCAGAGCATGCAAGGAGTTTATATGGGGTATCTTATGTGGTCAGTAGGTATATCTAGATATTCATTTTAGTGTGTGTTTTTTTTTTCTTTAATAGATGTCACTTTCTATGCCCTTGGCAGTGAAAGATATGGTCGCATAAAAGCAGCAATGTACTTGAGCTGTTAATTGTATATGGGAACACTTTGTCTTTTATATCATGTGTTATTTTTCTCATTGTTTGCAGGATAATGGATTTAGGCAAGTGAGCAAGAGAAGGGAGCGAAAAGCTGTTGGTCTACATGCACTGGGGCATGCAGGTGAGTGTCTTTTCGCTTCAACTTCTCTCAATACACCTCACATTAAATAATGATAAACAGAAAACTACCCACAGTAACTTATTTTTTTCATAAGATTAATACACAATTACCCCACACAAATGTTCTGTGTATGCATTTACTGCTGTGAAGAACCATAAGAGTAAGTCAGGTTATTGTCTAATTTGTAATTTGCGTGGGCACTCTTTTTTTATGGTTTTATCTTTTTGTGTATTGTTCAGTTGGCACTGTGTATTTTATGTAGAATAACAAAGTAGAAAAAAGAGAACTTTTTAACTTATTACTGGGATTTACATGCACAAAGGGTATTTACCTGTCAGAGAGAAGAGAAAATCGAAAGCTTTTTTATTTTTTTTAAGTCGATCTGTGGTGCTTACTGGGTTTGATTTACTAAAGGCAGATAGAATGTGTATTTTGCAAGTAAAGTTGCTCTAGAGCAGGGATCTCAAACTGGTGGCCCTCCAGCTGTTGCGGAACTACAAGTCTACACTGTCACTGTGCCCACGCCTCACTGTCACTGTGCCCACGCCTCACTGTCACTGTGCCCACGCCTCACTGTCACTGTGCCCATGCCTCACTGTCACTGTGCCCATGCCTCACTGTCACTGTGCCCATGCCTCACTGTCACTGTGCCCATGCCTCACTGTCACTGTGCCCATGCCTCACTGTCACTGTGCCCATGCCTCACTGTGTTTATGCCTTACTGTGCCCAATTTCCCTACCTGATCTCCGGCGCTGTGTGACTAGACTGACGTTTAACATGGGAGTCTATGGAAGGGGTGCCCGGCTTTGAAAAATCGGTGCTCCCCGGCTGTAGGTCCCCTGGACAACAAACTCTGCACACTTGTAGATGAAGAGTGGGGCTACATGTGTGGGGTCCAGGGGACCTACGGCTGGCCGGGAACAGGTGCACAAAGTGAAGATGGACACAGACTCGAGTATAAGCGAGGGGGGCATTTTCAGCACACAAAAAATGTGCTGAAAACTCGGCTTATACTCGAGTATATAGGGTAGTAAATGAGGCGAAGCTTCACTTTGCAAAGAATACTGAATCGCATGCAAGGAAATTTAAAAAATATGCATTTCTGCCTGCACAGTATTGCATCATGGAAATCAGCAGAGCTTTCCCTCATTTACTAAGCTCTGGAGCAATTGCACTTGCAAAGTGCACAGTCTATTTGCCTCAAACCAACCCCAGGTGTGTCATAAACAACTACTATGTTTAATTTTTTTTAAATACTGTTTTCATTCATTGTTGCTGATCTCCAGCCTCCATGCCTTTTCCAGGCATTTTCTGTCTATACAGGTGAAACTTGAAAAATTTGAATATTGTGCAAAAGTTCATTTATTTCACTAATGCAACTTAAAAGGTGAAACTAATATATGAGATGGACTCATTACATGCAAAGCAAGATAGTACAAGCCGTGATTTGTCATAATTGTGATGATTATGGCTTACATCATGAAAACCCCAAATCCACAATCTCAGAAAATTTGAATATTGTGAAAAGGTGCAATATCCAGGCTCAAAGTGTCCGACTCTAATCGGCTAATTAAGCCATAACACCTGCAAAGGGTTCCTGAGCCTTTAAATGGTCTCTGTCTGGTTCAGTAGCAATCACAATCATGAGAAAGACTGCTGACCTGACAGTTGTGCAGAAAACCATCATTGACACCCTCCATAAGGAGGGAAAGCCTCAAAAGGTAATTGCAAAAGAAGTTGGATGTTCCCAAAGTACTGTATCAAAGCACATTAATAAAAAGTTATGTGAAAGGGAAAAGTGTGGAAGAAAAACATGCACAAGCAGCAGGGATGACCGCACCCTGGAGAGGATTGTCAGGAAAAGGCCATTCAAAAGTGTTGGGGACTTTCACAAGGAGTGGACTGAGGCTGGAGTCAGTGCATCAAGAGACACCACACACGGACGGATCCTGGACATGGGCTTCAAAATGTCGTATTCCTCTTGTCAAGCCACTCCTGAACAACAAACAACTTTCGGAAGCGTCTTACCTGGGCTAAAGAAAAACAGACCTGGTCTGTTGCTCAGTGGTCCAAAGTCCTCTTTTCTGATGGGAGCCAATTTTGCATCTCATTTCGAAACCAAGGACCCAGAGTATGGAGGAAGAATGGAGAGGCACACACTGCAAGATGCTTGAAGTCCAGTGTGAAGTTTCCACAGTCTGTGTTGATTTGGGGAGCCATGTCATCTGCTGGTGTTGGTCCGCTGTGCTTCATTAAGTCCGGGGTCAACGCAGCCGTCTACCAGGAGATTTTGGAGCACTTCATGCTTCCTTCTGCAGACAAGGTCTATGGGGATGCTAACGTCATTTTCCAGCCGGACTTGGCACCTGCCCACACTGCCAAAAGCACCAAAACCTGGTTCAATGACCGTGGGATTACTGTGCTTGATTAGCCAGCAAACTCGCCTGACCTGAACCCTATAGAGAATCTATGGGGCATTGCAAAGAGAAAGATGAGAGACATGAGCCCAAACAATGCAGAAGAGCTGAAGGCCGCTATTGAAGCATTCTGGTCTTCCATAACACCTCAGCAGTGCCACAGGCTGATGGCTTCCTTGCCACGCCGCATTGAGGCAGTAATTGCTGCAAAAGGGGCCCAAACCAAGTACTGAGTACATATGCATGCTTATACTTTTCAGAGGTCCGATATTGTTCTATGTACAATCCTTGTTTTATTGATTGCATGTAATATTCTAATTTTCTGAGATTGTGGATTTGGGGTTTTCATGAGCTGTAAGCCATAATCATCACAATTTTTACAAATCATGAGTCTATCTCATATATTAGTTTCACCTTTTAAGTTGCATTAGTGAAATAAATGAACTTTTGCACAATATTCAAATTTTTGGAGTTTCACCTGTATGCATTTTGCGCTGATGATAATTATTCTGGACCAGTTTCTGCAAGTGACAACAGTGAACAATGCCAGTGCAAAGTGTTTCTGCAAAGTCCCCTGTCATCTCCATCAGGGGCACATGTGACAGATTTCAATGCAGAAAACAAATATGCATATGTTACCCCATACCATGGAGTAAATGAACTAAAATCTTGAATTTTAATTGCAAATTTAAAAAAAGAATAACTTCTGAAATAACATGTTAAAGTGTTTTAGGCTAAGGCCTCGTTCACATGGACATATAAGCGTACACCTGTGTGAGGAACGTGTTTTGCTTGCAAAGGATCCACAGGTGTTTTGTGCATCCCCATGCAGGCAGTCCAATTCATGTCAGTTGGGACGCATCAGCTGCACACACAGCCGCTGCTCCTGATTTGACATCATGTGGGTGCAGACATGCGTCTCTGTACTAGCACAGTCTGAGTTCGGTGACCCACACCCAAACTGATGTCAGATTGGGAGCAGCGGCTTTACCCGCTCAGCTGCTGCGTTTCAGTTGATATACCTGCACTCGGATGCATGGAAAATCTGTGTATCCCATGCAGGCAAACCTGGTGCTCACAAGAATTTACATTTAAGGAACAAGATTTTTTTAGCAAGCAATGATGTAGATGTTTTTCAAAAGGCAGTGCATTAGGTTTGAGGTTTGGGTGCTGGTGGGGATGAACTGGCCATGCTCTCACTTGTACATTTGATTGTAGAGTAGTGTTTTAATAGTGAAACGTGCTCTAAAAGTATGCAGAATTTACCTGTTTATTTTTAATTTTTTTGAGAAACTTTTGATTTTGAAACCTTGATTATTATTTTTTTCAAGTTGGAATGGTGGTCTGGGAACAGGGTTACAGAGGTTGCAGCCTTTATTGTTGCCAGTTTCCATATTCGTACCATTTTAAGTTTTGCTCTGATTGTGGGTCTGCAAAGCAGCATAACTTACCTCTAGCCCTGTAATGAAGGTGTTTCGTACTACAAAGATATGTAACATCACCACTGAGCTATATGATGACATCCTATTTGTGCTAATTTGCCTTCAAAAGAATTGCTAAGCTGATCAGAATGAGAATTTTGTGTTTTAAATATATTTAAAAACCATAGTGTGAAGAAGATCTTAGAATCTTCATTATTACTCACAAGTATCAGTAAATACTATGTGTGACAATTTAGTGGGTCACTGCAATGTCAATATAAGGACCATGACAGTTTAGCAAACTGTGCCATACTTTATCACCCTTAGAGATGTGACATTGGCTGCCAGATTTGTAGCCAAAATTTCAGCCCAACAATCTTTCATATGAAGACTCCTTTCATAAACTGTAACACATTTCTATTTTGATACCGCACATTAAAAAACCCAAATGCAACCGTACTAGTTAATCAGAATGTAGTAAGCGACCCCTCACCCACTGCGTATCTATGATCACTGCCAGCCACTTGAAATTGGTAGTTTAGAGAAGTACAAAAACTGCCATCAGTCCAGTTTGAATAAAAGGGTCATACTATTTCCTTTCTTGGATAAAACCAGTAATTCACATCCATGCTGGTTGGGTTTATCCTTTTGCATAATGCCATAAAAAATTTGAACACTGCTTTCAGCTACATGAAAATTGCACTTAGGAGGAAATGTAGAACTGCAAAAAAGATCGGTCAACTAATGAATAAAATTCCTATTCTAAATGTCCCCATTGGTCTGAACACATGGTAGTTTGCTATGTGAACTTTGACCTAAAATTGCATTTTTCATAAGGCCCCCATCTCAAGCCTGTAAATAGATTTATTGTAAAATTGATGTCATCAGAGTATACAAAGTGCACTAGTATTGAAATTACACATGACGCGGGTGAATGTGTAAAGATTATCAGAGGATTCATGTTGAACAAGGTGTTTATGTCACTTTAACCTTGTTAAGGCTGAAAACCATTTAAATGAGTGTCATTATTCTCTGTGTCTGTCTGGTCTGAGCAGTGAAGGAGAATGGGGACATAGATTATTGACCTGAAATGCTTTTCTCGGAAGAATGCAACAGTGACGTGAATTGGTCAGATCATGAAAGGCTTGTTAGGGCTGGAAGCCAGTCTACATGCAGTAAGACTCAGCCTCAGATTCAGAGGAAGAAACAAGCGCAGTATGTTCAACAGGAAAAAAATTGCTGATCCTTGAAGTGGGAGAGGAGGAGGTGGTGCAGCCTCCATGTGCCTGACTCCTGAAATGAAATATTTCTCTCTGTGAGAAATTCAGGTCCTTGCAGGTCACATGGTCTCCTTTCACTGGTGGAGAGCGGAATGTGTTCTGTGGTATTTCCTGAGCCTTCATAAACAGGAGGGGGTGGGGAGGGAGACAGACATGAGAGAGGTTACTCTGGGAGGGGCAATGACAGTGAGCCAGAAGAAAAGGTGCTGCATTGCTTAATCATCTGTCTGTTTTACTTGTAAATGTGCAAACGCAGATCTGTTATTTGATAGAATAGACTTTAACTTGTAGTTCAGTGATAATTACAGGCCATGTGTAAACGACAGTATAGAATACAGTTTGTATTACTCCTTGAGGCTTTTACAAGCTACTGCTTGGTACTTGGGCCTGGATTTGTGCAAAGGAAATATAGGCCTGAGCCTACAACACCAGCTTGCAACGCCTGCCCTTGATTTTTTGCATTCTCCAAGTCCTCAGGGAGCAAAATATTGGAAAACAAGTGTTACTGTGTAGCACTCATTGTAACACCGTGCTCTGATGTCATTTCACTTTAATTTGAGTTCCTGTAGTCCTCTCTGAGCATGGCAGAGCTCTTCCAGCTCTGCTCTGCCTCCCTCTGGAGCATCAAATTAGTAGATTAGTGATCTATTGTTTACTAAAAGCCAGCAATAGATCACTATTGAGAATTCTCTGTTGCTGCAGAGGTGTGTAGGGGGCCAAGTCAAGTTCCCCCTATCTTAATCAGATTACCTGTGATCTGATCTAGCCTCCCATTAACCCACAGCCACATAGTCAGGCTGAAAAGACAATAGTCCATTCAGTTCAACCAGTAAAAAAAAAAAAAACACAAATAGAAAACCTCCATATACATTATCCTATTCCCACAGTTGATCCAAGGGAGGAAAAAAACCCTAATAATGAATGATCCAATTCTCTCCAGTGTGGGAAGAACATTCCTTCCGGAACTCCCATGAGGAAATCAAATATTGCCTACCTCTAAATATTATCCAGTTAGGTTTTGTGCATTCAGGAATGTATCCAGCCCTTTTCTATTGAGCTGGCCAGAACTAGGGAATCTACTCTAAGCCTTTCTGTATATGTAGGTATATCTCTTTGCCTCCATATGTAAAGAGTGCCTCCTTGTCCTCTGTGATGGCCTTAAAGTGAATAACTCAACACCACATTCACTATATGGACCACTTATGTATTTGTACATGTTGATCAGATACCCCCTTAATCTCCTCTTCTCAAGATAGAATAAATTCAGTTACCCTAATCTCTCCTCATAGCTGAGCTCCTCCATGCCTCTCATCAGTTTGGTTGACCTTCTCTGCACTTTATCCAGTTCCCCGATATCCTTTTTGAGAACAGATGCCCAAAACTGAACTGCATATTCCAGATGAGGTCTTACTAATGATTTTTACAGGGGAAAAATTATATCCCTCTCTCTCTGGAGTCCATACCTCTTTTAATATAAAGGATTTTGCTCGCTTTAGAAGCCGCAGCTTGGCATTGCTTGCCATTAGAACTATGATCTACCAAAACACCCAGATCGTTCACTGCCATTGACTCTTTCAGCTGTACATCCCTTAGTATGTATGATGCATGCATATTCTTGGCCCCCATATGCATAACTTTACATTTATCAAGTATCAACATTAAACCTCATTTGCCACATAGTTGCCCAATTAGACAGTGCATTGAGGTTGGCTGCATAGCTTGGTGTCCTCTGCAAAGACTGAAATTATACTTTAAGTCTAGGTTCACATATGTGCGATGCAGGAGCCAGCTCGATTTCAGTACCAGTTCCCACATTGCATCTCTCCCGCAGGCAGTTCACACTGCCCTCTGCAAACCGCTGCAGGTGTCAATATAATGTTAAAGACACCCCCAGATAGGGCTGGGAAAAAAATCGATTTTAATCTTGAATCGAGTTTTGAGTTCAAATCGATTCAGATTTGAAGAAAATCGATTTTTTTTAGATTTTTTTTTTTTTTTTATAAAAAAAAAAAAAAAAAGATATATATATATTTTTTTTTAATTTTTTTTTTCCTTCAAAGTTTCCGTAGCAGGGCTGCAGGGGGCGTATCCGGAATGGCACTGTGCGGCGTTACCCCAATTACATCTACTTGCCGTAGTAATGTAACACTAACTAACCGCAAGCCGCCGTCTGCCTACCTGATCAGCGTGTCATGCAGACAGACGGCGGCCATTGCAGTGTTCAAAAGCCGCGCCTCCCGAGTCCTCGTTGTCTGTGATAGGCGGAACACTCAATTTCACAGCAGGCAGTGTTCAGCCTATCACGGACATCCTCTCATCCTCGTCTGTGTTATGAGGATGAGCGGATGTCCATGATAGGCGGAACACTGAATGCTGGGAAATTGAGTGTTCCGCCTATCACAGACGAGGAGGAGGCGTGGCTTTTGAATACTGGAATGGCCGCCGGTGTAGCAGTAAAATCTGTATCCCATGAAAATCTGCATCAGGTACGGGCACAGTGAGTGAGGCATGGGCACAGTGAGGCATGGGCACAGTGAGGCATGGGCACAGTGAGGCATGGGCACAGTGAGGCATTGGGCACAGTGAGGCACAGGCACAGTTCAATTCAACTAAGAGTAACCTCAAGATTTTTGGTTGTTTTATTAGCTAAATCCAAATACAGTATTAATAATTTGGATGTTTAACAATCTTTATTGCACACTGCACACTGACTTTGCAGTTAGAGAAAGGGTTTGCCTTTGAAATTTTGTTTGTTGATGCACTTCAATTAATATAATTTAAAAAAAAATCGAATCGTAAATCGAGTTTTTTAGAAAAAAATTGCAGATTTTTTTTTTGTGGGAAAATCGCCCAGCCCTACCCCCAGATCGGTTCACAGATCGTGGTGCGAACTGTGAACTCGCACATGAATCAGATCGCATGGTTTAGAACACCCATGCAATCCGATTCTATTGCGGAGAAAAAAGTCTCTGCACTATTTTCGTGCGAATCCATTGCGAGTTCAGCCAGTGTATGGCTGAACTTGCATTGCACAGACTTCACATGTGATTGGAACCTGTGGTGCGTGTATGAATCGCATGCGGTGTCTGAGATCACACATATGTGAATATGGGCTTAATCCCAGACCCAATATAATTTATAAATTAAAAAGTAAGGGTCCCAACACTGAACCTTGGGGTACACCACTGATAACTTTAGACCATTCAGAGTAAGAATTATTAACCACTACTCTCTGAATTCTTTCTTTTAGCCAGTTTTCTATCCATTTACAAACTGATTTTTCCAAGCCTGTAGACTTTACCTTACACATTAGCTGAATGTGAGGAACAGAATTACATGCTTGGAACATATTAAATACTCTGGAAATCATTTGCACTTTTGTAAATTAAAAATTGAGCTTTGACTTTGAGCTTTGTATGCTGCTACATTATATGCACACCTTTTGCGATGCCATTGTTCTTGGTAGACTTTGATCAACATATTTTGAGTAAATATCAAATTTATGTAAAAAAACGCTTCTGGAGAATTACACAAAAAATTTAGAATTTTGCGTTCTTCCTAGTTTTTTTTTTTTTTTTTTTAACAGGGAAGCGTTCGTCCTAGTTTAAATGTTTTAAATAAAATATATGCATTGAAATCTTCTACAAAGTCTCTACAATTCTCTTCCACAAAAATATATATTCAACATACTTCCATATATTACGTAGGATATGCAAAAAGTTAGCTAGCACAGAGTCAGCTCATCTCTGACATGGAGAAAAAAAGCTCTGGGAGTGAAGTAGTTAAGAGAGGACCGTGCCTGTAATTCAGCATGGAATCCTATCTGTAAAACATGCCTTTTTTTTCATGTGGGTCAGCAGTGGCATAGCAACAGGGGTAGCCGTGTTAGCAACCACAGCTGGAAGCTAGCTTTGACCCTTGTTTAAGAATTTCTATTTCTTTTTCATTGGGCCAATGGAAGAATCATCATGGTGTGTTCATCACTTAGAAGAATACTTTGATGCTCAGAAGTGGGTTATATTGTGCAGAGTCTTTGGTATGAATGGTAAGTATTACAAAGAAGCTGTGACCAGCTGTACACAGTTTTAAGCTTCCAGGATCGATTATAATACCTAGAGTGAACAGGGAACATACTAAAGCCAAAACAGAAAAATATATTTCTCTTATCGTCCATGGACTGACACAGCCTCTTCATACTGAAACACGTGGGTATATGTCCCTGCTTGCAGGAGAAGATCTAGGCAGAATGTTAGATGTTATAACATACATTCTAAAAAACCAGAGCTCAACAGCCCCGCCCAGGGGGCGGTCCCTCCGGACATAGCCCTCCTACCTGCAGTTAGCAGCCTCAGTATATTTCTGCCTAGCAGAAGAAGACGTGGCTTTCTCAGGAGCCAGTCTCCTGGAAGATTTTTATTCCTTTGAGAATTTTATTATTTTATTTTTGAGATCTTCAATCAACTGTCAGCTGGGCAACAGGTTGGGTACAAGGTATCCTCGTAGTCTTCCCTGCCCGACCATCGAGCGTGCTGATCCTCGCCTTGTGTACGTGAGACTCAGTTCACAACTTGCCCCACGACTCCAGGGGTGGCCGGTGAGCTTTTATGCTCCGTGGTCCTCACAAGATTGAACAGTGCCTGCTGTATCTTTCGCGGTGGACCGGGCCGACAGCTACTCAGTACCGCACTGTGTTAGGTCTGTCAGAAACACACCAGTGGGTCCCTCTGGGACGGGTAAGTAGGCTCTCCTGCTTGCAGGTGAGTAAATGCTGTGTGTTTCTCTGTATGGGGGATTTTCCCTGTCTCCCCCTTGTTATGCTGCTCTCTGCACCTTACTCTGGCACTGTACGGTGTGGGGGTGCCTGGGGGTCACTCTGGCCAGGCGGGGGGGGGGCTCAGGACTGCCTGCATGGAACTGGGGCACTTTTTGTGTGTGTTGGGCCTGGGTGCCTTGTCGGTAGTGTTTTTTACTGTGTACACGGCGGCCATCTTGCTGCGGATCGATGGCGCAGTTACACTCAGCCGGCGGACATTTTCTTGAAGCCGCACGCTTTTCACTTTACGTTGGCCTCTATCGCTGCTGGAATGGCGCAAATCTCCTCACGGCTCACTCGCGCTGGTACAGCATGGTACAGGCAGCGGAACTGAGTGGTCCTCTCTGGGTTGGCGAGTCCTCTGGGTATCCCCTCCTCAGTCAGCGCAGTCAGTGGGGTGGACTTTTCTTCACTTTGTGCATTAAGGTCTTAGAGGGTGGCGAGTAATCTAGTCTGGTTCACCTGCTTCCCCACTCTTGTCAGAGGCAGCAGGCAGTGCTCCAGCACCTGCGGTCCCCTTGGACCAGTTGTCGGCAGTCCTGGAAACATTTCTTGTCAGGATGGAAGCGGTGTGCGAGCGCAAGGGAGCTATAAAGCGCCCTCTCCCCACACAATCTCCACATGGGGAGTGCTCTGATTCAAATATGGGCCTAGCTGCTGCTGCTCAGGACCCTAGATCTGAATATTTTGATGTGTTTGAACAGGACATTCCTTGTGAGGAAGACTCCAGTTCTGAGTCGGTAAATGACAGGGCGCTTGTAAGTAAACTCATTGATGCTGTGAGGGACACTCTCAAGCTGGATGCTGCAGCTGCGGAACCTCAAGTGGAGGCTGTCTCTTTTGGTTCCTTTAAGGCCATGCCTTCTAAAAAAGGTTTTTCCATATACGCCTTTCTTTGATAGACTCATTGATCAGGTTTGGGAAAAGCCGCAGAAGACTTTGATGGTCCCGCTGCGTCTATTAGGTACCCCTTTGAGGAGGCCCTGGTTAAAAAGTGGGCCTCCCCCCCGGTGGTCGACCCCCCCGGTCGCCCGTTTGAATAAGGCTGCCACTCTCCCGATGGAGGGGACTCCTGCATTTAAGGACCCCACTGACAGGAGGTCAAAAGTGGTGAGCAGAACTAGGTTTGCCTTGTTGGAGTCCGCCTTAGGTCCTATCGTAGCGGCAACCCTTGTGTGTCAGACACTCGCTCATGGAATGGGCAAAGATTTTGCACCAGACTGTGCAGGAGCATGATCTCCCTCCAGAAACCATTGCCCTGGCCCACAAACTTGTGCAAGGTCTGGTGTATGTGTGCGATGCCACTTTGGACGCGGCCCCCTTAATATCTGGGGCCTCTATCTCTGCGGTGGTGTTGCGTCGCCTTATCTGGTTGAAATGGCTGATTTGCCCTTTAGGGGCGGTAGACTGTTTGGGGCTGCCCTAGATGACATCATTAAGGATGTCACAGGGGGTAAGAGCACCCTCCTTCCTCAGACTACTAAGGGAAAGGAGCCTCGCTGTAAGCCGGGTCCCTCCTTTCCAGCAAGAAAGGTTTTTTTCATCATTCAGAAGCCGCGGGTAAGCCCTCCCAGACTGACGACAGCGCGGCTGGTGGACAGAAGCGTCCCTGGGTGCGTAAGCCGCACAAGCCGGCTCCCAAGCCCGCCACCGCATGAAGTCTTGCCCCCGCCCGACTCTGGGGTGGCGGGGGGGACGACTTCACAGGTTCACGGATCGGTGGACCTCCCGGATCTCCGACCGGTGGGTGTGCGAGGTGGTCACCTCAGGATACAAGATAGAGTTCCGTTCAAGGCCCCCAGACAGATTCTTCCCCCTCAAATCTCCCTCTCTTTCCTGCCCGTTGGGCGGTCCTCTTGGGGGGCTGTACAGGATTTGCTCAGGTGCGGAGTAATTGTGCCGGTACCGTCACAGGAGAGGTTTCAGGGGTTCTACTCGAATCTGTCTGTTGTCCCGAAAAAGGACGGGGTCCGGCCATTCCTGGACCTCAAGGCCTTGAATGCCTTTGTGAAGGTGCAAAAGTTCCGTATGGAATCCATTCGCACGGTGATTGCGGCACTCCTTCCAGGGGGCTTTTTGGCATCCTTGGATATCAAAGACACCGATCTGCGCAAGGCACCAGAAGTTTCTGCGATATGTGAAGTCCACTATCAATTTGTGGCCCTTCCCTTCGGCTTAGCATCGGCACCGCGGGTTTTCACCAAGGTGCTTGCCCCGGTTCTAGCTTTGCTGAGACAGTGAGGCATTGTTTTCGTGGGCTATCTGGACGATCTTCTTCTAACAACAGACACTGGCTCAGAATTAGAAGAAAATGTGGCAATAGTCAGTCAGACCCTCCGGGACTTTGGGTGGCTCCTGAACCTTCAGAAGTCTGTCCTGGTCCCAACTCAGCGTTTGGAGTATCTGGGTTTGATCCTGGATTCCTCGGAAGCGAAAGTATTCCTGCCCTCTGAGAAGTTGCAGATGCTTCAGTCTGCAGTACGGGTCCTGACGTCCCGAAAATGGTCGTCAATCCGTTTCTGCATGAGAGTACTGGGAGAGTACAGGTCCCCGTTGTCATTGGATCTTCAGATCCAGGCGAGTCACCCTGTCAAAGCGTCCCTGACGTGGTGGCTGAGGCCCCCGGCTCTTCGGTCCGGAAGGTTGTTCCTCCCCATCCAGTGGACAGTGATCACGATGGATGCCAGCCTGACGAGCTGGGCGGAGTTTGGGGAGTCCTGTCAGCTCAGGGGCTCTGGACTCCAGACGAATTCCTTCTGCCGATCAATGTCCTGGAACTACAAGCAATCAGGCTGTGCCTCTACTCGTGGTCGGAGAAGCTACAGGGCCGCTCGATCAGAATCCAGTCGGACAACGCCACGGCCGTGGCGTATGTCAACCATCAGGGGGGAACCCGGAGCTCGGCTGCAGCATCCGAGGTTGCCCACATCCTAAGGTGGGCGGAAAGAAGCGTGCCGGCTCTGTTGGCCGTCTACATTCCGGGCGTAGAAAACTGGCAGGCGGACTATCTGAGTCGCCAGACACTGGACCAAGGGGAGTGGTCCTTGCACCCAGGAGGTTTTTCAACTTCTTTGCCGGCGGTGGGGAACGCCGGATGTGGACCTAGAGGCCTTTCGACTCAATCGCAAGGTGTCGAGGTTTGTGGCCAGGTCCAGGGACCCCTGGGCGGACGCCTCGGACGTGTTGGTTGCCCCGTGGGGTCAGTATCATCTGATACAGTGTTTCTCAACCTCCAGTCATCAAGGCGCCCCAACAGGTCATGTTTTCAGGCTCTCCATTGTTTTGCACAGGTTATTTGATCAGTTTAACTGCTTTAGTAATTCCCACAGCTGTTTCATCTGAGGGAAATCCTGAAAACATGACCTGTTGGGGCGCCTTGAGGACTGGAGTTGAGAAACACTGGTCTGATATATGTTTACCCTCTGCTGCAGTTGCTTCCTCATCTGCTGCGCAGGGAGGCGGCCGAGGGAGTTCCAGTGATCCTCATTGCTCTGGATTGGCCTCGGCATCATTGGTACGCCGATCTGGTACATCTCGTCGCGGACGTTCCTTGGCGACTGCCAATGAGGGAGGACCTTCTGTCTCAAGGTCCTATATTTCATCCTGCTTTATAGTCTCTGGCTTTAACGACTTGGCTATTGAGAGCCAGGTGCTGAAGGACCGAGGTCTCTCGGATTCGGTCATTTAGACCATGCTGAGGGCATGGAAGTCTTCCTCCAGAAAGATCTATCACCGTACCTGGAAGGCTTACATTGCTATGTGCGAAGAGCTAGACTGGCGTCCAAGGACGTATTTCGTCCCCAGAATCCTGTGGTTCTTGCAGCATGGTATGACCCAAAAGCTGGCTTTGAGTACCATTAAGGGTCAGATTTCGGCCTTGGCCATTTTCTTTCAACGACCGCTAGCAGGCCATTCCTTGGTTAGCACCTTTGTGCAGGGGGTTCGCCATGTGCTTCCCCCTGTCAAGCCCCCTCTCCCTCCTTGGGATCTGAATTTGGTGCTCTCGGGTCTCCAAGAACATCCCTTTGAAAATATCAGAGAGATTCCTCTCTTGACCTTGTCCCAGAAGGTGGCTTTCTTGGTGGCCATTACTTCTGTTAGACGGGTGTCTGAGTTGGCGGCCTTGTCCTGCAAGTCGCCTTACTTGGTCCTCCATAAGGATAAGGCGGTGTTGCGCCCGCGACCGTCTTTCCTTTCAAAAGTGGTCTCAGCCTTTCACCTTAATGAGGACATTATTCTTCTGTCCATCCCAGAGAGTTTGCGCTTCACACATTGGATGTGGTACGAGCCTTACGGGTGTACCTGTCTGCTACTGCTTCCATTCGGAAGTCTGACTCACTGTTTGTGTCTGTCTCAGGTCCAAAACAGGGCCAAGCAGTGTCGTCTGCCACCATTTCCAGGTGGATCAGACAGACCCTCATACAGGCCTATGCCCTTTAGGGGCGGGCGCCTCCCTTTCTGGTTACGGCGCATTCCACCAGGGCAATTGGTGCTTCCTGTGATTTCCGACATCAAGCGTCGGTTGCAGAAGTGTGCAAGGCGGCGACCTGGTCGTCCGTTCATACCTTTTCTAAGTTCTATAAGGTTGATGTGGCTGCATCTTCGGATGCTTCCTTCTGCCTCAAGGTGTTGCAGGCCGCTGTTTAAAGTTACACCTCCTCCATTGAGCTCTGTTGGTTTGGAGTGAAGTTTGGTTTTTCCTTTACTACTGCTCCCACCCTCTTCTTTATACTGCTGTGGGACGTCCCACATGTTTCAGTATGAAGAGGCTGTGTCAGTCCATGGACGATAAGAGAAAATAGGATTTTTGTACTCACCGTAAAATTTGTTTCTCTGACGTTTATGGACTGACACAGCACCCACCTTTCCTTTTAAGGTTTGTACTGCTTTGTTACGAACTGAGGCTGCTGACTGCAGGTAGGAGGGTTATGTCCAGAGGGACCGCCCCCTGGGCGGGGCTGTTCAGCTCTGTTTTTTTAGAATGTATGTTATAACATCTAACATTCTGGCTAGATCTTCTCCTGCAAGCAGGGACATATACCCACGTGTTTCAGTATGAAGAGGCTGTGTCAGTCCATGGACGTCAAATAAACTGATTTTACGGTGAGTACAAAAATCCTATTTTCTTTCCCTACGTTTTTATTTATTTTTTAGTAAAGTTCTTTGAGTCCTAAGCTCAGAATGAACAGAGAGTATCTAACCAAATTCCAAAGCATCTGTGTTGCCCTCTCAGCAACTCCCATGTAGGCACAGCCAATAAATGCCAAATGCCCAATTTTTTTATAACTATCAGACGAAAGGCGAAATTAATTTTAAACAAACGTGAAGCCAATTTGGGATAGCTCTAGTGTAGACGTATTTTAATCAGTGGGAGTGTCAAAGTTGGGGGGCATACACCGATGGCATTATGACCACTGACAGGTAAAGTAAACGACATTGATTATCTCATTACAACGGCATCTGAAAGTGGGTGGGATATATTGGGTAGTAAGTGAACCCGGTTGTCGCTGAAGTTGATGTATTGATGGCAGCAAAAAATTAGCAAGCGTGAGGGCTTGGGTGATTTTGACAATGGCAAGATTGTAATGGCGAGACAAGGCTCTATAAGAGAGATTTCCTATCGCTTCCTGTTTTGGCAACAAAGTTTTACCAGTAAAACGCTGACAGAGTTTCTAGCCTTCTGCTACTTAAAAAGCATTTTTACTTCTGTCGTGTTGCTGCTGGAGAGTTTTCTTTACCTCCTGTTAAGTGGAAAGGTTGTCCCGGGACAGGACGTGACAGGCAATCTCTCTAATGGAGCCTTGGAAAACAGTAAAACCTGGTAGGAGTTCTAAGGCCTCATGTACACTGCTGCTGCTAAACTGACGTTTAGGAGCAGTTGGGCATTTTTTTCAACTGCCCCTGAACTCTCCTCTGTGTTATCTTATCTGTACATGTACACAGGGTTGTTTACAGTCGTTTCTAGGCAGTTGAGTTTAGAGGCATTTTTTGGAACGCAAAAAAATACTTTCAGAAGCTGAGTTTACGGGCATTTCATGCGCTAAACGCAGTAACTCGCATTTAGCTGTGTTAAGTTTAAAGGCGTTTTTCATTTTTGGGTATTTGAGAAAAAAATTTTTTTTAAACGCAAACGTGGCAAAATGCCACTAAACGCAGCATGTAAACACGACAAAATGGGCGTTTTAAACGTCAGTTACTATCTGTCAAGTTAAATCGTTCAGGAGAGCTTGTAAAAACGTCCAGTGTATATGAAGCCTTATCCTTCCTCATGTTATCTGAATTTTTTTTAATAAAAACCTTGGCTTTAGATACACTTTAAAGTGGTTGTAAAGGCTCAAGGTTTTTTTCCTTCATGCAATTCTATGCATAAAGGTAAAAAAACCTTCTGTGTGCAGCACTCCCCCCTAATACTTGCCCGAGCCCGATCCTGATCTAGCGATGTGCACTAGAGTAGCAGCTCTCCCGAGTCTCTTCCTCGTCAATGGCTGAGACAGCAGCAGGAGCCATTGGCTCCCGCTACAGTCAATCACAGCCAGTGAGCCAATGAGGAGGGAGTGGGGGCGGAGCTGCGCTCTGAGTGTGAATGGACACACAGCAGCTGCTTGGGAGCAAGCAGCTGCTATGGGGGCACTTGGCAGGAGGGAGGGGCCAGGAGCGTCGGTGGGGGACCCGAGAAGAGAAGGGTCGGGGCTGCTCTGTGCAAAACCACTGCACAGGCAGGTAAGTATAGCATGTTATTTGAAAAAGAAAATCTGCCTTTTAATATCACTTTAATTTATGTCTTTATATCTGCCTGGAGTTTAAATTTAATGGCAGTATGTGTGCATTTATGTTGTGTATATCCTACAAAGAATATGATGTTTGTGTGTATCTAAGGATAATGTGGCATTTTGATTTGTTTCGGGGATGTGCTTCCATATATTTTGTTTTTTTAAACTGAAGAATGACAGTAAGTTGTACAGGCTGAAGCTTCGCTATCGGTCACTGGCAACATGCTCTACTACATTGTTTTGTGTTGTGGACTAGTGTGAACTGCATGTCTGTTTTTGTACCATTCTTTATTCATGGCTGTGTTCTTATTTGTGAGCCTACTCCCTTGGCTGAGAAGCAACCCCACACATGAATGATCTAGGGATGCTTTACTGTTGGCATGACACAGGACTGATGAAAATGACTACCCCAGTCCTCAACAGCCCAATCCCTGTACCTTTTGCAGAACATCAGTCTGTCCCTGATGATTTTCCTGGAGAGAAGCAGGTTCTTTGCTGCCCTTCTTGACACCAGGCCATCCTCCAAAAGTCTTTGGGGAATCTGTGTCCTCGGTCCCATTCCCTTTCTCAAAGGGGAGATATCAGGGGTCTGTTTTAGACCCCTGATCTCTCACCAACAGAGCTGATAAATAAAAAATAAATAAAATAATAATAAATAATTAAAGGTTAAATTGTAAAAATAATTTTTAAAAAATTGTAAAAAAAAAAAAACCCGACTGACAGTCCACTCCTCATCAGTGCCACATATTGGTGTCACATGACATTAAAAAAAGTATTGGTATCGGCGAGTACTTGGGGAGGGTGGGGGGGTTTCGGGAGAAAGTATTGGTACTTGTACTTGGTCTTAAAGTGGTATCAGTGCAACCATAGTTGGTAAATCTCACCTGGGACAATCAGAACCCTTATGGTTTCCCTAGACATTATTAATTAGTTGGGCTCATTATTGCACCTAAAGATAGTGAGAGCCAACTCCTCCTCCCTTTTCAACAGCATTGAGTAGTTGTGTAACGGATCAAAAAACTCACAGATCAGATCGATCCTTGGATCAGAGTCACGGATGAGATCATTTTTCGTATAAGCAAAAAAAAAAAGACAAGACAAATCTTGTTACCCCCACTGGAGTTTTAGATTTCACAGTTATTTTCAACACAAAACGGAGCTTATATGCTTAAATAATACAGTATTTGTAAATCCGACGGACTGTTTACATGTTAAATTTTAAAAGCAGCAGCAAACCTGCTGACCTTACATGGTTGCTAATGTGACAGAACACCTCTGATTTTCACATTTAACTAAATGTTAAACGTGAAAATCAGAGGTGTACTGTCACATTAGCAAGCATGTAAGGTTTGCTGCTGCTTTTAAAATTTAACATGTAAACAGTCCGTTGGATTTCCAAGTACTGTATTTAAGCATATAAGCTCCGTTTTGTGTTGAAAATAACTGTGAAATCTAAAACTCCATTGGGTGTAACAAGATGTCCGCTTGCCCACTTCTCACTATCATTACTGTGCAAGAGTGTGGGGTGGAGCAAGATGGCGGCAACAAAACCTCACTTCCTGATGACACAGCCACCGCCGGGTGTACCAAGATGGCCGCCGCTCTGAAGCTAGGCCAAAGCCGGGGCCTTTCTTATGGCCGAGGCTGCGGAGCGCTCCGCGGAGCGCGTGGTGTGCCGATCCGAACAGGGTGACCCGTTCGGATCACGGATCGTCATCGGTCCGTTGCACCACTAGCATTGAGGGATGAATAATACTGAGCTGATGCTTCTGTCACACATTGGTCCTGTGCCACAGCAGATTTTAACAGACTGACAACATGATGCATGTCCATCAGCTTGGTGGACTGTCCGGCCATCCTAACCTGAAACTGATCCTGCTATCTAATTATACTTCCTTACCTTATTGGTATGTCTCTCTTTAGCCAGAGGTTTAGCATTACAAATGTTTGGTCTTGTTAGCTTTTTAAATGTTAGCCAGGGTCTCTGTACTTTCTAATGTATATTTTCTTTTATGCAAGTGTATGTGTGACAAAATTAAATAACATCATTCTTACTGTACATCAATATAGCTTACTTTTTATGCTGAATACTGTAGAAGTCGATTGAGATGGCTCATACTTGAATATGGGCACAAAGACCAACTATAAATTACAGTAGTACCTTGGATTACGAGCATAATCTGTTCCAGAAGCATGCTTGTAATCCAAAGCACTCGTATATCAAAGCAAGTTTCCCTATAGTAATCAATGGAAACTCAGATAATTAGTTCCAGTGTCACTGCTAGTGTATGCTGTACCGCATGTGGCCAGAGGTTGGAGGGGCGCCGGAGATGCTCGGAGACCACTCTGGGACACTCGGCAACTGAGTGTCTCCCAGCATCACCGGCGCCCACCGCACCTCTGGCCACATGCGGTACTGCACACCCCTGACGCTTAAGTCCTGCGGGACCACGCTCGCAAATCGAGTAAGGATTTTTATTTTAAACAGCTTCTATTGCGAAACGCTTGTAAACCGCGTTACTCGCAATCCTAGGTTTTACTGTGCTTGCAGAAAAGAAAAGCACTGCTTGTACAGTTATTGGAGAACCAATCACAATTGGTCTGATAGAAGAATTAAAGTATGCAGAGCTGTTAACTCTAGTGTTGTGGTTATTGCACATTTGCAGCTGTTGAATGTACTTAAAGCGGAGGTCCGCCCAAAAAAATAAAAAATGTAAAGCCAGCAGCTACACATACTGCAGCTGCTGGCTTTTAATAATAGTTACACTTACCTGTCCTGGAGTCCAGCAATGTCAGCACCGTAGCTGATGTTTCCATTAGCTGTCGGGTGCTGTTGCCACATTAAGGGTAAGGAAACCCGGCAGTGTAGCCTTACAGCTTCACGTCGGGAACCCTACTGCGCATTTGCGAGGCCCCGCTCCTCTCTCCTACTGGCCCGGCGACAGGAGGAGGGAAGAGGGAGCCCAGCGGTGACATCATGGGCTGCAGCCCGGACTCCTGGAAGTGGGAACAGGATACCTGTCAAAAGACAGGTATCCTGTCCCCCCCTTCCCCCCGAAAGGTGCCAATTGTGGTACTGGAGTGGGAGAGGAGACAAATGAGTAGAAGTTCCACTTTTGGGTGAAACTCTGCTTTAACAGGATCAGACAACAGAGCCCAGTGATTAGGCTAATGGGAATTACAGTGATGCAGGTGGTGGTATGCTGGGAAACGGTACCGTTTGCAGATGAAGTTAGACAGTTGACAGGCAGCAACAGTTAGACCTTAGGGGGGCCTCTGCCCTAATCCGAAGCACAAATTGCCATCCCCATATAGAAGAAGCAAATCTAAATAAAGAGGGCCCAAATAAATTTTACATAATGAAGCATGTACAACCTTATTTTATCTTTTTTTTATCTATTTTTTTTTTTTTTTTTAGCCCTATCCATTTTATTATAGAGATCGGTGGTCATACTCTTGATCTCTTTATGCTAGCTGATGGTGTAACAGGTGAATGAAAATATAAATGTGTGTGTGTGTGTGTGTGTGTGTGTGTATATATATATATATATATATATATATATATATATATATATAAAAAGTGGGTACATAAAGTATTCAGACCCCCTTAAATTTTTCACTTTGTTATATTGCAGCCATTTGCTAAAATCATTTAGGTTCATTTTTTTCCTCATTAATGTACACACAGCACCCCATATTGACAGAAAAACACAGATTTATTAAAAAAGAAAAACTGAAATATCACATGGTCCTAAGTATGATTTTAGCAAATGGCTGCAATATAACAAAGAGTGAAAAATTTAGGGGGTCTGAATACTTTACGTACCCACTGTGTGTGTATGTATGTATGTATGTGTGTGTGTGTATATATATATATGTGTATATATATATATTAGAAAAAATACAAAATATATTACCGGAACTGCCAGATGTCTATGCGGTTTTCAACCATTTTGTTTGGTTTGTTTTAGTTCATAACTGAATACATTTTACTAACGTAAACATATTAATTAAATGGCAAGTACACAATCTGTGTTTTGCAAAGCAGATCAAATGTTTCAACACTGCACTTTTTAAGGAAATACAATGATAAATGTATTCTTTCATGCATGTTCTGTGATATATTAGACACAGTACATTACGGTGTTTATACTTTTAATGAAATGTTTATTAGCCCTTATTTAACTTTTTTTTTCTTTTTTTTTTTTTGCTACAAATTGTGAATATAGGAGGAAAGTTTTGCATACAAACTCAACATTTGTATTGCTAGTAGTTTTTCTATTTTTAGAATATGTTTGCCATTTGCTGTAATAACATCTGTTGCAAGGAATAATAATTGATGAATAGACAATAAATCTTTGCCACATAATTTATGGGGATGCCTGTTTGGATGTGGCCATTTTTTATATCTTAGCAAAGTTGGCATTGAACCACTGCACTAAAACACTAAAAGCATATTATACTGTATGTGGCAGATTTCTGAGATTACAGAAGACTAATTTTTTTCGCTATATTTGTGAATCGAAAGCCACAAAGGAATGCACTTTCTTAGCATAATGGGGATTCCAGGGGATTTGTCAGCAGGTAGAGTGGGGATTACAACTGGGGGAATCAATGGTGGAGAAGGATCTGGGTGTTCTGGTTTCCAAAGCAAGCAAAGTCCTTTCTTGCATTAAGAGAGGTATGGACTCCAGAGAGAGAGAGAGAGAGAGATATTATTTTACCCCTGTAAAAATCATTAGTAAGACCTCATCTGGAATATGCAGTTCAGTTTTGGGCACCAGTTAACAAAAAGGATATCGGGGATCTGGAGAAAGTGCAGAGAAGGGCAACCAAACTGAAAAGAGGCATGGAGGACCTCGGCTATGGAGTAAGATTATAGGAACTGAATTTATTCTCTCTTGAGAAGAGGAGATTAAGGGGGGATATGATCATCAGGTACAAATACATAATGGGTCCATATAGTTAACTCTGTATTGAGTTATTCACTTTATAGTGTTACTAAACCCAGGACCCTGCATTTACTATATCTGGTCTCCCACAGAACATGGAAATGCAATTATTTTAGAAAATATAAACTGCTAAATACCCTTTCTCATCAGCAGTTAGAGCAGTCTTGAGACTTCTGTTAGTGTGCAGCCAAGCACTGGGTAAAGTTTGTAGGATGAGTTTTCTGACCGACCTACAACAGTGCTGATTGGCCCTGTGCTGATCACATGCACCCTCCCAAGAAAAAAAAAAACTCTAGCAATACACACCAAACTGGGCATGTGCAGCCTAACTCGACTGTTATCAGGAAATTATTAGGAGTCAGTGGAAGAAGGGGAGGATCAGAGCCTTTTTACACAATGCAGAGGATTTACCCCTTAGGTTCCACAGGGAGAATAACAAGTTTTGCTGCATATACAGACTGATTTTGCTGTTGTGGGTTTAGTAACGCTTTAAGTTAATCACAGAGGCAAAGAGGAGAGGAGATTTAGTCTCTAAATATGGAAAGGGTCTTCCAATGGCTGAGACCGCTGACTGGAGTGTTCTGGCGGGGGGGGGGGGGTGGTGGTGTCCCCCCTGTCAGAACTCAATATAACAGCAGGGGAGATTGTTGTACTAACATCACATAGTTGGTACAACGGCGCCAGGATTTTCGTTAAACCCAGCAGGACTGAAAGAAGAAAAAAACCCAGACCGCTCAGGGGGAGGCGCTCTGTACTAACCGACATTAGTACAAGGATCTCCCCTGCTGTTCTGTTGTGTTCTGACAGAGGGGCGACCCTCAAACCAGTACACTCAGGTCAGCGCTCTCAGCCATTGGCTGGGAGCTGATCAGCAGACCTTTTTTTTTCGGTCATGCCCCTTCAACAGAAGCTGGCCCGAATTTTGGGCAGAATTTTGACCAAAAGACACACAGGACTCCTGTGCAATTCACACTGGAGCCACTTTGGAGATGTGTGAACCGACATCCAATTCGCATTAGTGTGAACCCAGCCTTAAAGTTGACTGGATTTCTGGCAAGATGAGCCTGCAATGTTTGAAAAAGATGGCCAAATGTACATGTATTTTAGAGATGTACTGAATGTTTGTTTTGTTTTTTTGACTGAACATAAACTTTATTATATTTTATGATCGCACTCATTTACCAGTGGACCCAACTCCTATGAATTGTGTGCTAAAGCGTCATACGATTATCGAACTAAAATCTATAACCTGTGATTAACCCCTTTTAGATGGTCACTCACTGAGGGAGTCTGTTCCTCTTGCTTTCTATTGCCTCTTCCGTTTTGATCCCACCGTAGTCGCACCTACTTTGAGCCTAAATTTACTTTTTAGTTGCGTCAAAGGGGTAAGCTAAAAAGAAGTTTAGAAATTATTCTTCAATAATCTTACTGCTGATAGACTTTAAGGGACCATAAACAGGTAGTGCCATTGTTTGTAAAGAACAAAACACTCCTTTGCTAGAGTCAGCTGAATGTGTAACGTGTCACAGGTGCCTGGTAAAATCATGGATAATATCATGGATGCCTTGCTGCCCTCTAGGGTTGGGGTCGTCCTTACAGGGGGCGCACTGGCCTAGTGCATGCCCTCTTTTCTTTTTCTATTCTCACAGTGCCATTGATTGTGTCTGGGATTGAGAGATCTGCCTGTCCTCTGTCACTTTCACTTCTTTAATCTGATTCAGGCAACATTACATTTCAATGTACACACACAAAAAAAGAACAAAGAATGGCAAAAAGAAGGAAACAATCCTTGGAATGATCTAAGACATTTTCCAACATGCAAGAGCTAATGAGCTTGGCTGACGTTTGTGGATTCTTAATGTTCATACGTAAACTCATTCCGCTTGAGTCTTGCAGCTAATGCTTGGGTTGGTGGCATTTGCTCACTAAATTTGATCTGTGTCTCGCTGCCCTAAATCTCCACATTGCCAAGAGACCCAGATTGTTTTGTGCTTCAGCGCAAATTGGAGACATTCGGAAAGACAGATGTGGTTGAACATGTCCATGATACCGAAAGCTAAAAGCTGTTGTCACAAAGATCTTTTTTTCTGTGCTACAGTAGAAGGCAAAGCCCATGGACATGAGCTCTGTATTATCTCCTTTCATTTGAGTATATTTCAGAAGTCATAGGTGTCTTTGGGAAAAGAGCAGCAAACATACAAAGGCGTGAACAAGGCGACAGGGCCTCTGCAGGAGTCAAATAATTTACCATGAACTGCAACTCTTCCTCCCCCTCTCCTAACACTAATAGATAAGACAGCTGTAAAATCTGTTCACATTCCCTCTGAAATCAATACACAACTAGACTAGTATTATGTAGGGGGCTTGTGTTTAAACAAGGTCAACTGAAGGTTAAGGAGAGAGAAAAGGGTCTCTCTCTGAAGGCTTGCTGAGAATGAGACCTTCACACCGTCTTGGACCCTTATTTTAATAGTACATATTTTCTAGTCTATAATCTACTTTTTAGAGATTGACCTGCAAATAACAGTATTTCTTGGCAAACCTCACAGTCCTCAATGTAATGTGTCTTATTAAGTAACACTGCACAAACAAAAGTAAAGGCGCACAAAAGCCCATAGAATCCAGTCACGTGTATTTGATCATTTGCAAAATGACATATCTCATCTGTACATTTAACGCTGCTATAAAGTTATCCACAAGGTGTGTCCCTTAAAATACATGTACGAGCAGCTGTGATGTTTCCAAAAATAAGCCTCTATCAATATGCAACACTTACTGTAGATGATGTCTGTCTACATTAAATTGGCATTTTAGTTATGCATAGCCCCACAGAGTTCTTATTTGTGATGTAGGCGTATTGCATTAATTTATTGATCTGCATATGTGTTGCTGATATATGAATTTTAATTTTTGTTCTCCTAATTACTTGTTCGGTAAGACCACCCTTTGGCTTTGCTCTATGTTGGGTAAGTGCAAGTTAAACAGAACATCTACAGCAGCACAGGGCTCTGTCCTGATAAAGTTTTGTTTCACCACTAGAAAGGTAAAAAGTTGAGGTGCAGATGCCATTCATTTTCTATCTTTTAAGTCCTTTTAAAACCACTTACAGTGAAGACAACCCAGCCTTTTCCTTCACTGAGCTTCCCACTTAACCCCTTTCAGCTCAGATAAGCTTGCTAAAGGAGATGCAGTCATAAATAAACTAGTTGTGTTGTTGGGATCAGCTGTCTGCATGATGAAACTGACACTGTACACATGCGTTTCACTTTCCCACTGTGGATGTAATAAACAAGCCTGTGCAAACTGAACTTTATGCATAAAGCATAGGCTGATGTTTTAGGAGCTTACGCTCAATTCCACAGACCCTGAGTGAGCTTTGTAATACCTGATATAAGATTGAGAAGACAGCTGAGGTTAAATGGTCTCTGCAGTGAAAGATATCATCGGGGAAAGATGAGATGTCAATGATCCCACTATATACTGTTCATCTTGCTATGACTGTAGGCTGACTTTTTTTGGTACTATACAAACTGTCCCTTTTAGGCCTCATGTACACTGCTGCTGGTAAACGGACGTTTAGGAGCAGTTGGGCATTTTTTTCAACTGCTCCTGAACTCTCCTCTGTTATCTTATCAGTACATGTACACAGGGTCGTTTACAGTCATTTCTAGGCAGTTGAGTTTAGAGGCTTTTTTTGGAATGCAAAAAAATGGGTTCAGAAGCTGAGTTTAGAGGCATTTCAAGCGCTAAACGTGCTAACTCGCATTTAGCCGCATTTCATTAACAGTTGTTTTTAGTTTTTGGCTATTAAAAATATATATATATATATGTGTGTGTATGTATGTATGTATGTATGTATATGTATATGTATATATATATATATATATATATATATATATATATATATATATATATATATATATATATTCTCACAGTGGGTACGGAAAGTATTCAGACCCCCTTAAATTTTTCACTCTTTGTTGTATTGCAGCCATTTGCCAAAATCATTTACCGTATATACTCGAGTATAAGCCGAGTTTTTCAGCCCTTTTTTTGGGCTGAAAATGACCCCCTCGGCTTATACTCGAGTCAGTGCCGCCTGACCTCACTGTGCCCATTGCAGAATCCGATCTGTGTACCCGAGACCATGACATATTCAGACGGCGGCCGTGCAGTGTTAAAAACTTGTGCTCCTCCTTGTGCTGTGATAGACGAGAGGGCGTCCGTGATAGGCGGAACACTGAACACAGTGTTTGCTGGGAAGCCGAGTGTTCCGCCTATCACGGAACAGCACAAGGAGGAGCGCAAGTTTTTAACACTGCACGGCCGCCATCCGAATATGTCACGGACTCGGGTACACAGATCGGATACTGCAAAGGGCACAGTGAGGTTAGTCTGCACATTACAATGGGTGCTATGGTAACGGAACCTGCCGGGGGAACCAACTGGATCCTGCCATACTACGAGGATGGTCGAGTTGAAGAGCTGCAATGGGCACAGTGAGGCGTGCAAATGGGCATTGTTGGCCCTCTTTTCGGCTTACAGTAGCTGTTGCATTTCCCACCCTCGGCTTATACTCGAGTCAATACGTTTTCCCAGTTTTTTGTGGTAAAATTAGGTCCTCGGCTTATACTCAGGTCGGCTTATACTCGAGTATATACGGTAAGTTATTTTTTTCCTCAATGTACACACAGCACCCCATATTGACAGAAAAACACAGAATTGTTGTCATTTTTGCAGATTTATTAAAAAAGAAAAACTGAAATATCACATGGTCCTAAGTATTCAGACCCTTTACTGTGACACTCATATATTTAACTTAGGTGCTGTCCATTTCTTCTGATCATCCTTGAGATGGTTCTACGCCTTAATTTGAGTCCAGCTGTGTTTGATTATTCTGATTGGACTTGATTAGGAAAGCCACACACCTGTCTATATAAGACCTTACAGCTCACAGTGCATGTCAGAGCAAATGAGAATCATGAGGTCAAAGGAACTGCCTGAAGCGCTCAGAGACAGAATTGTGGTAAGGTACAGATCTGGCCAAGGGTACAAAAAAAATTCTGCTGCACTTAAGGTTCCTAAGAGCACAGTGGCCTCCATAATCCTTCAAATGGAAGACGTTTGGGATGACCAGAACCCTTCCTAGAGCTGGCCGTCTGGCCAAACTGAGCTATCGGGGGAGAAGAGCCTTGGTGAGAGAGGTAAATAAGAAACCAAAGATCACTGTGGCTGAGCTCCAGAGATGCAGTCGGGAGATGGGAGAAAGTTGTAGAAAGTCAACCATCACTGCAGCCCTCCTCAGTGCAAGACGCATGAAAGCCTGCATGGAGTTTGCTAAAAAAAAACACCTGAAGGACTCCAAGATGGTGAGAAATAAGATTCTCTGGTCTGATGAGATCAAGATAGAACATTTTGGCCATAATTCTAAGCGGTACGTGTGGCGAAAACCAGGCACTGCTCATCAGCTGTCCAATACAGTCCCAACAGTGAAGCATGGTGGTGGCAGCATCATGATGTGGGGGTGTTTTTCAGCTGCAGGGACAGGACGACTGGTTGCAATCGAGGGAAAGATGAATGCGGCCAAGTACAGGGATATCCTGGAGGAAAACCTTCTCCAGAGTGCTCAGGACCTCAGACTGGGCCGAAGGTTTACCTTCCAACAAGACAATGACCCTAAGCACACAGCTACAATAACGAAGGAGTGGCTTCACAACAACTTCGTGACTGTTCTTGAATGGCCCAGCCAGAGCCCTGACTAAAAACCCAATTGAGCATCTCTGGAGAGACCTAAAATTGGCTGTCCACCAACGTTTACCATCCAACCTGACAGAACTGGAGAGGATCTGCAAGGAGGAATGGCGGAGGATCCCCAAATCCAGGTGTGAAAAACTTGTTGCATCTTTCCCAAAGGCTCGTGGCTGTATTAGATCAAAAGGGTGCTTCTACTAAATTCTGAGCAAAGGGTCTGAATTCTTAGGACCATGTGATATTTTAGTTTTTCTTTTTTAATAAATCTGCAAAAATTACAACAATTCTGTGTCTTTCTGTCAATATGGGGTTCTGTGTGTACATTAATGAGGAAAAAAATGAACTTAAATGGCTGCAATATAGCAAAGAGTGAAAAATTCAAGGGGGTCTGAATACTTTCCGTACCCACTGTATGTGTATATGTGTATATATAATATATTCTCTTTCTAGAAACGCTTCTAAACACAAACGCGGCTAAACATGGCATGTTTTTAAATAGCCAAAAATGAGAAACGCCTGTTAGCCGCGTTTAGAAGTGTTTGGTGCTTTAAATGCCTCTAAACTCAGCGTCTGAACTAATTTTTTTGCTTTCCAAAAAAAAATCCTCTAAACTCAACTTCCTAGAAATGACTATAAACGACCCTGTGTACATGTACTGACAGTCAGCCACCTTTTGGTGGAGGAGATTTCACAGCTATGTAGTCAGTATGCTGTGTGTATAATTACATGGTACTAGATTTCAGTTTGTGCAGCCCCAAGTTATTATTTCAAGGCCATTACAGTTTCCATAAGCACAGTTTTTACATCGGTAATAATGTAAGATACAAAAAAAATTAACAAAATGTCAGTAGTTAAAGCGGAATGAAACCCATTCTATTTAGGCCTCGTTCACATCATGGTGCAGAGACGTCAGTTTTTCTGCATGGGCACAAAAAAAACAATTGTTCTCTGTGCCCTGTTTACACTACAAAACTGGTATCTCGTGCAGATTTTTTCTGCACGGGAAAAAAGCTCACATGACATCAACGTTGTGTGGATAGGGAACATAACTGACGTGCATGAAAACTGATGGAAAGTGATGTGAAACTGATGCCGGTTTTCCCATCAGTGTGAACGAACCCTTAAACTGGAAATAAACCCATTGATTTACCAGTTTCAAAAACATTTACATTCCTGGCAACTTTCCAGGAATGTAAATGTCACATTTGCTTGTGTTCTCAACCAACCTGTCAAACCATCAAATGGCTGGTGTCATAACTGATCACGTGTGGCATCATTTTAATTGAAGATGAAAGAGAAGATGGCAGCTTACTTGGCTGAAAATGATAAGAGGGTTTGGTTCCGCTTTGATGTTTCTGTTTTTTATAATGCAATTTGATAAATACTACTCAAACAGTATGTTTCTGGATATGAAACAACACTTTAAATTATATCGGATTGTTTTTGGAAACTGTGGCCCCTGTTTTCTACCCAAGCTGACAATTTCCTGTAATCCAGAGTGGAATTTTGTCTACAGTCAAAGATGGGATAAACTGTACTACAGTACACTGCATGGGAACCAAATGTACAACTAACTCTGGGAGGTCATCTACAATGTGACCAGCCAGGAATCTGACCCCTTGCTGAGGACTGCTATAGAGACTGGGCACTGGACTGATGTGACAGGACAAGACAACACCTAACAGATGCAACATTTTTACTTTTGTTTTGGAGCTATACAATTTCTAAACGGAAGCTAAAATAAAATCTAATGCTTGGGTACAAAATCAAATTTTACTGAGCGTTTTCAATCTGTGCTGGATGAGAGAGAGGCTTTGTCCATCAGGACAAGCTTGGTTTTGCCAGTATGTGTGAGATTATTAAACTGGCCATCTTCCAAAAGTCCTAAAAATATGAACCTCACAAAATGTTTTTTTTTTTTTGTTTTTTGTTTATGCTTCGTCCCTAATTAGTTCTTAATGATGTTGTGAAGGAAAAGCTTAAAATATTTAAGGGGTTTGCAAAATGGTTACATTATGGTGCTAGATTTGTGTTACCCACATTAATACCTTTTATTATATATTTTTTACAGCTCTCTATCTCTAGTCACTGGGCTGATATTTCATTTAGAATTTGTTATTCTTTCCAAAGGCAATATTTTGTATCAGTCGTGGTTGAGATAAGGGTCTGCAGAAAGACTATAGTCTTTTGAAAGCTATTAGGTCAGCAGTGAGCAGGCCTAGGATCGATTTTACATGCAACCTGTTCGTTGTGACTTGAGCATTTTGAAGTTTCCCCCTTAAAAATTGTTTTGTGGGGGGGGGGGGGGGGAGAAATTGAAACGTGTTTCTGCCAGGGCCATGGCATTTCTTATTGACACCTGTTATTCTGACACTGTTTATCATGCCATGTCACAAGGAAAAGTTTTGGCTAGCACGGCACCTACTCATAGGTAAGCACACAGGATACTCTTTCAGTCCTTTCCTTCTGAAAAAGTATGCAGATAAGCACTTATTGTGATCTGCATACTTGACCCAGGTCAGTGACTCAGAAAATATTAGAGCCAGAAAAATAAGCATAGCAGTCGGGCAACTACCATTTTCAGAAGGAGGTTAACAGAGTCAACCTTCATACTTCTCATGTTTCAGGTTTACTCGTTTTATCATGAGTTTCAAATGACCACCAAGGATAATCATTGCCTATTATTTTTTTACTGCAACTTCATTCTTTTGAAACAGACTAAAGCTGGCCATACATTGTACGAATTTTTGCTAGTGCTTAGGAACCATCCAAAATCTGCTCAGTGGGTGACCCTGCCTCCTGACATCCCTCTAATGAAATATAGAACAAACAGAGGGAAAAGTGTTGGCTGAAAAGTGGGTCCGGCTGTCAAAAGAGCCAAAGTGGGAGATTCGCCGCCTATCTGTACTGTATAGCGTGGATAGAGCAATCTGTTAGGCCCCTTTCACACTGAGGCGGGAGGTGCGCTGGCGGTATAGCGGCGCTATACCGTCGGAATTGCGGCGGTATTCGGCCGCTAGCAGCCGAAAAAGGGTTAATACCGCTGGCAATGCGCATCTGCAGAGGTTCATTGCCGGCGGTACAGCCGCGATGTGTCATTGATTTCAATGGGCAGAAGCGGTGAAGGAGCGCTATACACACCGCTCCAAAGATGCAGCTAGCAGGACTTTTGGAGCGGTCCTGCTAGCGCACCGTTCCAGTGTGAAAGCCCTCGGGCTTTCACCTTGGAGAAACAGCAGCCGCTGTTTCAGGTCGGTTTGCAGGCGCTATTTTTTCCTTTTTTCCTTTTTTCCTTTTTCAGTGTATGGCCAGCTTTATTTTTTTGTCTCTAGATCACCTAATGCCAAAATAAATGTGAAGTAGTTTAAGTTTTTCTTCCTGTGTGTAGGGTGTCAAAGCATCAGAAAAATACTCTGTCCCTATAATACACTGCTACCTATAAATGCTTTTTGTGTGTAAACATTTAGATTGGTCTGAAGCATTGTGTTGCAGGGCATACCACATGCGTGTTAACGCACAGTATCACCTTTAAGGTTGTTTATTTATATTGGCTACCAATGCGCCACAATGCATATTACTCTTTCGTTCATGACCGACACAGCTTCCAATTGACAAGCGGGTAATATCCATTATTTAGGAGTGACTAGGCAGAAAAAAACTTGTAAAAAGTGTTGCATCACACCTTCTACAGTACCACCCATGGGGCGGACCCCCCGGGTATATCCCCTCACTCAGCATCTCGCAGATCAGATTTTTTCTGTCTAACAAGGAGTAGGACATGGCTCCCTTAGGGCCCATTGGTCCAGGGAAAATGTTTTGTTTTTTTTTTCTACAATTTGCTTTTTTTGGTCCTGCGATCTTCGATCAACTGCCGACTGGGTGACAGGCTGGGTCCTCGATCCTTGTAGTCCCCCCAGTTTCGGCCATCGAGCGTGTGCCGACCCTAGCTATGTGCTGGGTTTTCCATGTCATACCCGTCACTCTACAGGTGGCCGGTGAGCCTACGCTCCAGGGCCTGCATCGGACCGCTCAGCTTCGGCTGACCTTACGGCCGAATCGCAGTAGCCTGTCCGGTGAGCTTACGCTCCTAGGCTTGCATCGACCGCTCAGCTTCGGCTGACCTTACGGCCGAGTCGCAGCAGCCTGTCCAGTGAGCTAACGCTCCAGGGCTTGCATATGATCGTCTCCTAGGGTCCAATCACAGCATGCCTGGCCGACAGTCACCTCCATGCGCGGATGATGATCTGTCCGGAATGTCTTCCAGCATGAGACACGCAGGAAGGGTAAATAGCTTCCCCGCTTCGGCAGGGTGACATTGGCTGGACATTCCCGGAGAGATCAAGTAAGTGGTTATGACCCCTTTCCTTCCTCTCTCCCTGCCTTCCCTCCTCCCTGGGCTCTGAGCTAAGGTTGCTGGGTGCTGGTCACCATTAGGCTTGTGCAATTCGTTTTGTAACGAATTGAAATTCGTCCGAATTTAGCAACTTTCGGACATTCGGAAGCATTCGAATTTCCGAACAAAGCAATTACGAATAAGACCGAATCCGAAATAAATTATACCGCAAATAGCGAATGCCCGAATGTCTTCGGCATAATTCGTTATGAAAAAGTTACGAATGTACGAATCCATACGAAGCACAATAACACTCACTCTGCTCTGCTCTCTGCTTCTCCCACACCGTGCTGAACTCCCTCTCAAAATGGTGTACAGGGGCGGAGGTTATAGCCGCATGTAAAAAACGAAAGTAAAATACGAGATTTCGAATCCATTCGAAGCACAATAACACTCACTCTGCTCTGCTCTCTGCTTCTCCCACACCGTGCTGAACTCCCTCTCAAAATGGTGTACAGGGGCGGAGCCTATAGCCGCATGTTAAAAACGAAAGTAAAATACGAGATTTCGAATCGTTACAAATAACCGCAATGTATTTAGAAAAGTACAAATCCATTCGAAGCACATTAGGCATAATAGGCAGCGTCGTTGTGAGAGAGACACGGAAAATTACGAATCAACGAACCCAAAAAAAGTTACGAAAGTAGGAGTTGTGTCCAGAATCAACGAAAAACAACGTACTCTACCGAAAGTACGAACCCAAAAAAAGTTACGAAAGTAGGAGTTGTGTCCAGAATCAACGAAAAACAACGTACTCTACCGAAAGTACGAATTATAAAGCAACAAAAAATTCAACGAAAAATGTCGCTTGCAAAAATACGAATGAGTCCGAACACGAAAAATCCCGTCTAGCAAAATTACGAATGATTACGAATCAACAGGACCGGAAAGAAACGAACCGAAACGGAACGAATTTTTCCGTTGTGCACAAGTCACCATGGGGGGCTCCATCTGGAGCGGGGCTGCGCTGTGTTTTTCATTTAAAAAGAATGTAATTTTGCTTACGTGTGTGTGCGTTTCTCCCTCCATGCTGTCGGCGTCCATTTTGCGATGTCCATGCCTGTTTCGGCCTCTAGTGAATGTCCGGTGGCCATTTTCTTGTAGTTTCGCACCAATAGCTTTAAATCACCGCCCGGCGGCCATTTTCTTGTAGTCCGCGCCCGCTTTGGCCTCTACCGACTGTTTGGCGGCCATGTTTCTTACGATTCTCGCCTGTATGTATATACTGCTGCTCGGCGGCCATTTTGTTGTGGTCCACGGCAGTTTTTTGCCTCTATATTCAGGCTCGGCGGCCATTTTCTTAGAGCCCACATTGTTATATACAGCCGCTTGGCAGCCATTTTGTGGTAGTCTCCGGCCTCTAGGATGCATTCTCTGGCGTGAATTTTCACAGAAGACACTGATAAGAATCAGACTGACACAGACAGCGGTGGGATAGCATCACAGGCGCAGCACACAGCAGCATAGCAGTACCGTTCCAAGGGTGGTGAGTCCTCCAGGAGACCCTGCATCTCTGTATCAGCTAGGAGGGTGGCCTATTGATACCTTGCCTTGAGCCCTGTGGGTGTCAGTGCGTGGGTCAGCATGGTGTCTGAAGCAGACGTTTTTTCCCCTAAAACACCTGATTTGGTGGCTAGTGCCCCTGATGTTCCTATGGACACTGTCGGCAATCCTAGAGGCTTTTGCTGCCAGGGTGGAAGCAGCACACGGGAACACGGGGGGGTAGTAAACGCTCCCGTCCCCGGCAATCTTCCGGGGATTATTCTGATGCAGAACCAGGCCCAGCTATGTGACTGCAGACCGGGACCAAGCGGACAGTGAGAATGACTCCAAGGCCAGGTCAGTATGCGAAAGGGCTTTGGTATCTGACCTTATTACTGCAGTGCGGGATACGCTAAAATTGGCGAATGCAGCAGAGACTCCGATCGCCTTTGGGTTCCGTAAACCTACCCGCACTACTAAGGTGTTTCATTGTGTGTCTTATTTTGATAAGCTCTTATACAAGGAGTGGGAGAACCCATCAAGGGTTTTTTTGCCCCCAAGGAATCTTGCGGTACGGTACCCCTTTGAGGAGAGTTTCCTGAAGAAATTGACCTCTCCCCCAATAGTGGACCCTTCGGTGTCCAGACTTAATAAAGCTACCACAATTCCAGTGTAAGGGGCTCCTGTTTTCAAGGACCCTGTGGATAAGAAAGCTGAAGCACTCACTCGCTACCTATACACAATGGTAGGCTCAGCGGTGCGCCCAGGACTGGCGGGGGCCTTAGTGTCTCAGACACTGAGTGGGCAAAATTGCTGCTCCAGGGGTTAAAGAAGCGAGATGCTCCTAATGAGATAACTTTGGCCGACCAGTTGGTACAAGGCCTTAAGTTTGTCTGCGAGTCAGACATGAACACTATCCCCTGGCTGTCCAAAGCTTTGGATTATGCGGTAGCTATACACCGCCTGATCTGGCTAAAGGGCTGGTCTGCGGACCAGACTTCCAAGAAGGCTCTGTTGGATCTGCATTTTAAGGGCGACAGACTTTTTGGAGCATGTCTAGATGATATCATCAAGGATGCCACAGGAGGTAAAAGCACATGGCTTCCTCAAACCATAAAGGGTAAGGGACCATGCCAAGGGCAAGGGCCCTCCTTTACTGCATGCAAGCGTTTTTTTCGTCAGCCTAGGGCGATAGAAAAAAGACCCCTGGCCGACCAAAACGCCTGCGCAAGGACAAAGACGTTCTTGGTCCCACAAGCCTGCGGACAAATCTGCGTCTGCATGAAGGTCCGCCCCCACCCAGTTCTCGGGTGGGGGGACGTCTTCACAAATTTACGACTCAGTGGACATCTCTGATCTCTGACCCAGTGGGTTTGCGAAGTGATCTCAGGTTACAAGCCAGTTCCAGAGCTCGACCCGTGTCTGCCCCTTCTAAGACAGAGGGGCATCGCTATCATGGGCTACTAGGATGACCTTCTTCTGAAGGCCCCTTCAAGCTCAGAATTAGAGGGTAAGCGTGTCCGTAACCTATCAGACTCTCTGAGACTGTGGTTGGGTATAAAACACGCAAAGGTCAGTATTTGTGCCAACTCAACGCCTAGTGTATCTGGGGTTGATTCTGGATTCCTCAGAGGTAGCCTCCTTTTGAGACGGTCCCATATGCTCAAGATCACACTCGAGTGTTACAGATTCAGGTTCTGTCCAGATGGAACAGATGCCCATCATCTCTGGATTATCTAATCCGGGTAAGTCACCTAGTCAGGAGATCCCTGAGAGGGTGGCTGACATCACCGGCTCTCTTGGCCGGGAGGTCATTCCTTCCTGTTCATTGGATTGTTATCACGACGGACGCCAGCCTTACAGGAGCCCGCCTGACGATCAAGGTCCTGGAACTCCGGACGATCAGGCGGTGCCTCTAAAGATGGTTTCAGAGGCTGCAAGGACTTCCAGTCAGGATCCAGTCAGACAACGCCACAGCGGTGGCAGATGTCAATCATCAGGGAGGAACAAGAAGCTCCGCTGCAGCATCGGAGGTCGCTCGCAGCCTGAGGTGAGCAGAAAGGAGTGTACCGGCACTGTCGGCCGTGTACATTCCGGGTGTGAAGAATTGACAGGCGAACTACCTGAGTCGCCAAATGCTGGACCAGGGAGAAGGGTCCTTACACCCGGATGGGTTCCAGCTCCTCTGCTAAAGAAGGGGCACGCCGCACATAAATCTTTTGGCGTCCCGACTCAATCAGGAGGTATTGAGGTTTGTGGCCCGGTCAAAGGACCCAGGGGCAGACGCAACGGACGTGTTGGTAACCTCGTGGGGTCCGTATCGGCTAATCTAGGCCTTCCCTCCCATGAGGCTCCTTCCCCAGCTGCTTCGCAGAACAGAGGCAGCGAGAATTCCAAGGATTTCTGATCGCTCCAGATTGGCCTCAGCGTCCTTGGTACGCCGACCTAGTACGTCTGGTAGCAGACGTCCCTTGGTGTCTACCTCTACGGAGGGACCTGCTATCGCAAGGTCCCATACTCCGTCCTGCTTTACAGTCTCTGGCTTTAATGGCAGGGCTATTGAGAACCAGGTACTGAGAGACAGGGGCCTGTCAGATTCAGTAATCTCTACTATGAGAAGTGCTCGGAAGCCATTCTCTAGGAAGGTTTATCATCGCACTTGGAAGGCCTACATTTCCATGTGTGACGAAATGAAGTGGCATCCGCGTACTTATTTGGCTTCCAGAATCCTGCTGTTTTTACAGCATGGGGTGGACCAAGGCTTGCCCTAAGTACTATTAAGGGGCAGATATCTGCCCTGGCTGTCTTTTTTCAGCGACCCCTGGCGGCTCACTCTCTCATGAGTACATTTGTGCAGGGAGTTCGACATGTGGCTCCTCCGGTCCGTCCCCCGCTACCTCCGTGGGACTTGAACCTGGTCCTCTCGGTGCTTCAGAAGTCACCGTTTGAGAATATTGGGGAGATTCCCTTATTGACACTTTCTCAGAAAGTGGTCTTTTTGGTGGCTGTTAAGTCAGTTAGACGAGTCTCTGAGCTGGCAGCCTTGTCCTGCAAGGCTCCCTATCTGATCTTCCACAAGGACAAGGTGGTGCTGCGGCCGCAGCCTTCCTTTCTTCCGAAAGTCGTTTCGGCTTTTCATCTCGAGGACATTGTACTTCCATCCTTGTGTCCTCATCCGTCGAATCCTAAGGAGTCGGCGTTGCATTCCTTGGACGTTGTCCGAGCTTTGTGAGTATACCTATCTGCTACTTCCCTGTTCCGGAAGTCAGACTCACTGTTTGTTTCGGTGGCTGGTCCCAAGAAGGGCCTAGCAGCCTCATCGGCCACCATCTCTAGATGGATCCGACAGTATTCCAGGCCTACGCCTTAAAGGGTCAAGCGCTCCCCTTTCCTGTCGCGCATTTGACCAGGGCAATATGTGCCTCTTGGACTTTCCGACATCAAGCGTCTGTTTCCCAATTATGTAAAGCGGCGACTTGGTCGTCCGCTCACACTTTCACAAAATTCTACAAGGTTGATGTAGGTGCATCTTCGGATGCCTCTTTCGGCCACAAAGTTTTGCAGGCGGCTGTTTAGAGTTACAACTCCTCCGTTGGAAGAGTGCTGTTTTGTGTTTAGGGTGAAGCTTACTTTATGCTGTTACCACCCCTCGATTTGACACTGCTTTGGGACGTCCCACTTGTCAATTGGAAGCTGTGTCGGTCCATGAACGAAAGAGTAAATAGGATTTTTTGTACTCACCGTAAAATCCTTTTCTCTGAGTTCATGGACCGACACAGCACCCACCCCTCCTTTTTAAGTTTGTACTGCTTTTTGACAATCTGATCTGCGAGATGCAGAGTGAGGGGATATACCCGGGGGGTCCGCCCCCTGGGTGGTACTGTAGAAGGTGTGATGCAACACTTTAAAAAAAAAAAAATTCTGCCTAGTCACTCCTAAATAACAGATATTACCCACTTGTCAATTGGAAGCTGTGTCGGTTCATTTTACGGTGAGTACAAAAAAATCCTATTTTTAATGGACATGTACCATTTTTTTTAAACCATGCTTCATGAGAAATGCATAGTTTGCATTGGTGCATCGCGGCTGGCAAAAATGCAAGTGCAGTGCATAGCTTAGGTACAGTGGGGGCACTATTTAAAATTAATAGCACTGCAACAGACTGCGTGTAATGTCATTCATTACCATGCATTTTACCACACATTACTATAGCACAGTAGAATGGTCCCATAACATTTTAATTGCTTATGTCTATTGATTTCAACAGCTCCACATTTCAATACATTAATCCTGCCTTTTATTTATATCAGGGTCTTTGAATAGTGCAAGGGCAATGTGGTATTTTGCTCTCTTCTAGTATGATGACATTAACTCACGACGACCCAGACGTCTAAAATTTGCAGATGACACTGATTACTTCTGTAGAGATTGTCAGACTACAAGATTTTCCCTATCATTGGTCGAAAGGCTCGTCCTCTTTGGTTCCTAATGCTGAGTTCTGAGAACAGGCAACCTTTCTCAGACTGCTTGCTGCATTTTTTTTTGTTTTTTTTAGGAGTAAAAGGGACATTTGGTCCTAACGAAGGATAAATACATTTCCGCAAAGTATGCCTGACACAGCTGTCATACAAGCATCAGCCTTTTCTGAAACCCGGAGCCATGCCGAGAACATGAACAAATGTCCAAACTGAAATGGCAGGAGACATGGCTGACTTTTTTTATGCTTTCATTCTTTTTTTTTTCCTGCTGTAACGTGGGTCATTCATCTGAAGAAAACACTGTTTGTTGGATATTATAAGCAACACTGCCTTTGTCTATGTTCACGGCTATGCAATGCGGCAACACATGTGCATACATGCGCGTTTTGAATGCGTGTGTTGGGCAGCTCATTCATTTGCATGAGCTGTCCATTGCACAGAAATCGAAACTAAATGCATGTGCGGTAATAATTTTTTTAATGCATTGCACCCGAACACATGGTAGCAAGTTACTTTGGGGTCCGCATAAATGCACGTGTTATGCGGGGTACACACTATACGTTTTTTTTTTTCAACCCAGTGGGCTGAACGAAAAAAAAAAAAACATACAGATCACGTACTAATACAAGCGATGTTAGTGTGACTATCCCCCTTGCTGAGCCTGTTTTCTGACAGGGGGACTGCCCCCCACCAGAACACACTGATCAGCGAGCGCTGTTCGGATGCTGGTTTTTCAGCATGCCTGTTCAACAGAAGTTGGTTGTAAGACTGCCTTCTGTTGGACAGGGAGCTGTAGACACGGACTGAAATTCAGCCGGTTCCTGCCGGACTGACTGTTTTTAGCCCGTGTGTACCCAGCCTTAGAAAGGGGCAATGAATGGCACTGCAGCACACCTATACAATAAAAACTAATTTTTTTGCGCTGCTGTAACAGTTGCGGTTTCTTGTGGTGCGTGTGCCGTGGATGTGAACATATATCTATATTTAGAACATTAATGAAGCTGATGTACGAAAGCGCACCAAAAGAAAAATATTGTTGCCCAACAACAGATTATACCTGTAATTTTGTCAGTCCAGTGTAAAAATGAAATGGCAATTTGGACTGATTGTTGTAGGCAGCAGGAAAGTTTAGCACACTTTGCACTCGTTGGCCACAATATGAGTACAATATCCAGCATTTCATTCTAAGATGTAACTGGCAATAAAATATGGCTTCCCTGGCTGGATACCCCATGCTCTCACTGATCTTTGACCCATTATAGTAATATAATGGTATATCTTCCCGGTTTGGTATTTTTTGCATTTACTATGATACCACGATACTTAGGAAACAACTACAGACCACTGCTGTGTTGAATCCCTTTTATTGTGAATGCATAGTTAGGCTGCTCTTCAGCCTTTCCAGCTTATACTTGTTTTGTTCTGTTTAAATGGGATTTTCAATTTTTCTTGTTCACCTCTTATTGGATAACAGGGTGATGATCTCTTTGACACATTCGATTGTGCATGCCTTAATATCTGTTTTGCTACTCCATGAGGATGAGATGACCTCCTGTACATAACTGACTGATGCAATGATTTGTGATTATGTACCTGTTTTTTATTAAGCATCTTGAATAAAAATACATTTGTCACTGACATAAAGAAGCAGCCACAAAGTTTCCTATAAAAGAGTATAGGAAACATGATAAAATTTAGATGCTATACAGCCAGTCTTTTAAGTTGTTTTGTAAACTCCTTTCTTACTGGGATTTAAATATAATATATAGTTAAGGTATCTGTAAGCTGACCTTCTGTCCATGAAGCCTAGATGATTTGCTTACCCGAAAAAGCTAAGAGCAGGGTGGAAGGGGGGACGTCTTACCAATAACTTTTGGCTTTAAAAAGGTGCCCTTCTTTCCCATTTGAGGAAGTATAGCTCTGCGCTAAAGGGGTTTAATGCATGCAGTGCTGCTGTCAATTCAAGGATAGTGCAGTGGTTTTATGTCTGGATGGTTACTGGATGGCCAGGCCTGGGTGGAGCCCAAATGGAGCCAGTTATTTTCCATCTTTAAAGCTCAGCAGTGTCTAAAATTCAGTGTCCTAGCTTCAACTTCCTCCTATGTAACTGCTGCAGTGTGCTCTTTGCCTTCCCCTCCCTTCTCTACACAAATGGATCCTGTAAGCCTTAGATTTGCACACGGCTAAATACTTCAGCCAAGCGGCTACATCCGGATGCAGTGTGATTTAATGAAAAAGGCATCGCTTGAGAGGCTGTGCTCATGGTTGTCAGCCAAAAGTCAATTTACTGAGTCAGTAAAAAATTAGGTAAACTGTTTAGCCATCAGGAACTAGAAATAAAAAGCCTTCACAAGCCAGGTCAATATTTCACACCGCATGATATGGGTGATGAAAATGAATAGAAAATTCATAATTAAATATATATATTTATATATAAATATTCTCTTTGATTTATAGGGAAGTTCTAGTAAAGTAAAGCAAATTGTATGTAAAAGAGTACCGCTTGTCCGTAAACAATTTTTCATAGTAATATTTTAGATAGTTGGTGTCTGCTTTTGTCACCTAGGTATGCTTGGCCACAGTTGATACCCAAATGACCTCTTATGTCACTTTTTCTGTTAATCTATCACGAGGAACTGCGAAGAGTCCATTGTGGACCCTCGGCAGACCCATGTGCCTGATGACACCAAAGGACTGATTTTGGGGTTTTGCTCAAGCTCTTTGACAACTGTCTAAAGCCTGGTACACACAGTGAGATTATTGGATGAACAATCTTCCAGGATTTTTTTTTTTTTGCATGCTAATCTTCATATCAAAAAAGAAGGTTACTAAAGTACAAAAAATGTCATACGAGAGAATAAAAATTCGGAAGCGATATAATGTATTGCATTTGCAATGTGTTTTCAGATGAGAACTGTACTTTTTAAGTGAAAATTGTACTTTCTAGTATCGTACGAGAAAGATTTTCGTGTTTGCCCCTTCGGATAGTTTCAGATTATTGTATGAACGATCAGATTATTGTACGATTGCTTTGAAAGCAGTATTTTTCGTTTGATTTTATGATCGCGTGTACGGGCCTTAAAGGTCGTTTCACACCTACATTTTTTGTATATTGCAGGTGTGGTGCATTATAGGCAGATTGGGGTTCATATACTAAAACTAGAGAGTGAAAAATCTGGTGCAGCTCTGCATAGAAACCAATCAGCTTTAAACTTCAGCTTGTTCAATTAAGCTTTGACAAAAAAAAACTGGAAGCTGATTGGTTTCTATGCAGCACTGCACCAGATTTTGCACACTTCAGTTATAGTACATAAAACCCCATTGTGTATACGATGCCTTTTACTTGTATTGTTACCCATGACCCCCTATGTTACGCATGTTTTGCTGGACACTGCTGAAAATGCATTGAGCACATGCAGGTGTAAACAGGGCTTAAGAAGAGATTTCCCCTTGCTTTTGAGGGATTTCCTCTCGCTACTTGTTGTGCAGGAAAGGATGAGAAGGGAAATATATATATTTTTTGTTTTTTGGGACACACAACAAAAAAGATATCTGACATGGACTTCAAACCACTTTTTGTCTCTC